>JADRCH010000035.1:7962041-7986179 GCA_019843965.1 Rhynchomys soricoides | reverse complement strand
TCTTTCTTTCTTTCTTTCTTTCTTTCTTTCTTTCTTTCTTTCTTTCTTGTTTGTTTTTTGTTTTTTCAAGACAGGGTTTCTCTGTGTAGCCCTGGCTATCCTGGAACTCACTCTGTAGACCAGGCTGGTCTTGAACTCAGAAATCCACCTGCCTCTACTTCCCAAGTGCTGGGATTAAAGGTGTGTGCCATTTCTGCCCGGCTTCAAGGCCAGGATCTTAATGCAAAAACCCAGAGAAAGAAACTCAGCAAAGTTACAGATGTCTTCAAGGTCAATTACTTAATCTACCACTATGTTTTAGAAACTAATGGGCCACACTGTTCACAGTACAGGGCAGGCAAAAGGTTGTGGGCCAAAAGTTATCACTACTTCTGCAGTTTGATGCATTGCCATCTTGGATTCCTGCTTCTTGACTGACAGTGTCTCCCAGGACATGGAGTTGTAATACAGTCTTAATTTGCCTTAATAGTATAGTTTTGAAACATGATGAATTAAATACACAAGTGTTTGGGGAATGTTAGCCTGAAGCACAAATAGAGGGAGATATCTCTGCATTGATGGATGCCTTCTGAGTTTTAAAGGTGGCTGAGGCCTGAATTAGAACAGCATCTAGAACCAGTGAACACTTAATTAGATCCAAATATGTTTGTGCTTGGGATGGGTAGTTTTTCAGAAAGAGATTAGTGAGAAATATATATCCCCAGAAAAAGGTTAGTAAGAAATTATATCTTCCTTCCAAAGTGGACAAAATATTCTAGAATATTGAAAAATCTACCAACTAAATACAGTAGCATTGGAAAGTTCAATGTGTGAAGTTTAGTCATGGAGCATTAGTGCCCATGAATGTCAGCTAATGCATTTGGAGTTTAACTGAGGTTTGTTCTTAGAGATTAATCTCACAGTGCTGTGGAGAGGTGACCTCACAGTGCAAGAGAGATGAATGTCCTCACCGTGTTGTGCAGAGATGACCTCATAGTGCTGTTTAGAGGTGACCTACAGTGATGTGGTAAGATGATCCCACAGTTGCTTGGAGTGATTACCTCATAGAGCTATAGAAAGATGACCTCACAGTGCTGTAAGAGAGATGGCCTCACAATGCTATAGAGAAATGACCTCAGAGTGCCTTGGAGAGATTACCTCATAGAGCTATAGAAAGATGACTTCACAGTGCCTTGGAGAGATGACCTCACAGAGCTATAGAAAGATGACCTCAGAGTGCTATAAAGAGATGACCTCACACTGCTGTGCACAGATAACTTCGCAGAGCTGTAGAAAACTCTTTACAGCATGAGAACATGTTGCTCAGGATACATTCTTTTATAACATTTTTTTGTTTTGTTTTGTTTTGTTTTGGGTTTTTTGTTTGTTTTTTGGTTTTGGTTTTGGTTTTTTGGTTTTTCAAGACAGGGTTTCTCTTTGTAGACCAGGCTGACCTCTCCAGCTAGGTATGATATTTATACCGTGATTCTTCAGTTGATAGCAATTCTTATTAATTAATTTATTATTTGTTTAATTATATATTCATTTTTACTACTAATCAGGTTCATTTGACTCTCTTTGACACACTATGAGCTACCTCTTTGACTTATATGAGATACATTGCCAAGAGAGGTAGGAAATCACATATTGGGGAAATATTTTTAATGTCTCTTTTTAATTCGTAATCTTATGTGTCACATATACTTGAGTAAGTTTGGGTGATTTATTTTAAGTAGTAAACACTTTATATATATTCTCCTTTTCAGGGTGGGTGGATGGCTCAGTGGTTAAGAGCACTAACTGCTCTTGTAGAGGACTCAGGTTTGGGTCCTGGTATCCACATCAGATGGCTCATAGCGACCTAACTCCAGTTCCAGGAGATCCAATGCTCTCTTCCAGTCTCTATGGGAACCTGCATACATATGGTGCACACAAGTTCATGCAGGCTGTCTTAGGGTCTCTATCACTGTGATGAAGCTCCATAATGAAACCAAGGTGGAAAGGAAAGGGTTTATTAGGCTTACACTTACACATTGTATTTCATCATTGAAGGAAACCAGGATGGGAACTTCAAATAGGCCAGGAACCTGGAGGCAGGAGGTGATGCAGATACCTTGGAGGAGTTCTGCTCACTGGCTTGCTCCTCATGGCCTCCTCAGCCTGCTTTCTTAAGGAACCCAGGACCACCAGCCCAGGATAGCACCACCCACAGTGGCTGGGCCCTTCCACATCAATCAGCAATTATGAAAATATTCTATATGCTTGCCTATAGCTGGATCCTATGAAAGGATTTCCCAATTCAGGATTCTTTAAGGGAGTTAGTTATGTCCTTCTTAAAGTCCCCTATCATCATCATAAGTGATTTTAGATCTGAATCTTGCTTTTCTGGTGTGCTGGCATATCCAGGACATGCTATGGTGGGAGAATTGGCTTCTGATGATGCCAGGTAACCTTGGTTTCTGTTGCTTATGTTCTTGTGCTTGCCTCCTGCCATTTGGTTATCTCTAGTGCTACCTGCCCTCCCTTTATCTGACTGGAGCCTGTCCTTCCTGTGATCCTAGTTTGTCAGAAGTCCTCAGAGACCAGCTATGTCTGTGATCCTGTGATTCTTGGATCTTGTGATCCTGAGATCCTGGTTGTGTTAGAGCTCCTGGGAGTCACACTGCCTCTGGGACCCTGAGATCCTGGTGTGACCAAGCTTCTGTGATCCTGTGATCCTGGTGTGTTAGAGCACCTGGGAGTGGAGCTTCCTCTGGGTGTTGTGGGACTGGCTGGGGAGTTCACGCTCAAGGTCTTTAAGTTTTATTTTTATTTTATTTATTTTTTAAGACCCCAGGATGGGCTCAGACTCATTATCCTGCCAAAGATGACCTTGAACTTCTGATCCCCTATCTCTACCTTGTAAGCTGAGGGTATGGACATTGTCATTGTGTTTGGCTTATGCAGTACTGGGAATTGAACCCAGGACTTCATGTGTGCTACTGAGCATTCTATGAACTGAGCAATGCCCCCAGCTTGTTTAATTACTAACTTTTAAAAATGTTTGTCTATTTTCAAAGTTTATAGCAGTTACAACATGCTTTTATTTTATTCAGATATCCTTTTCTTTTAAGGTTTGGTGTTAGTGTTAGGGTGTCTTTGGTCTTCAAGAATGAACTGTAGAGTATTTCCAGCATTTCTATGACTTGATAGATTTTAAATAAAATTGGATCTTTCCGTTCTTTAATACTCACAACTTGACATATTTAAATGCATTCCTAGAGGGACTTAGGAGGCCCCACCACATTCTAAGGAGCTATCTATCATCAGCTAAAGTGGTTGGAAAAGGAGGAATCATTTCTCCAGTGGTGTGGCCACTGGTAAATTGCCCCTGTTCCAGTAAATGATCTTGCAGCCATGCAAGCAATTTTAACAAGGCTCCGTGAGTCGGAAAACAAAAAACACGGATGTAGAAGGAAGATTTGGGAAAAGAAAATGTTCTGCAGGAGTGGAGGAGGGGTTAGAGACTGTCATGGGGTGACAATGACCAAAGCATATTACATACATTTGTGGGCTTTTAAAACAGTAGTATAATAAAATTAGAAGTAATAAAAGAGATTCCTCCCAAGATCTCAGGAATACAACTGAAACATGTTTTCAGAAGATTCTAGAACACAGAGGAAATCAACTTAAACATTAGATCATGGGTATCATTTAAAAGACTACCCTAATTTCAAAAAAGAAAACAAAAAGGATATGGATTGATTCCTTTTGACATGTTTCTCATAATTCACCACTGTATATAATACTGTGATAGATGGCTCATAGTACATACATATTTTTGTCAACATAACTTCCTAGAAATAAGTTTACTAGATAAAATTTTATGCACAATTTATACTTTGGTACCTGTTGGTAAACTGTTCATTGAAGTTCTGTATTGATTTGTACTGTTATATGGAACATTTCTCTAAAATTCTTTAACAATTAAATTTTATTATAATAAAAGAAAAATTAAGCTAAAATTCTTACGATTTCAGTTTTTTAAATTTTGGTGCAAAGTCTACAGAGTTGATCTTTTAAATGCTCCTTGGACATATAGAAGAATATGGATCCCCGGGATGGGGTATTGCATTCCACTAGGCTCATGGAGTATTGCATTCCACTAGGCTCGTGTAGTATTGCATTCCACTAGGCTCGCTTTGCCAGGCTACTGCAGCTGTTCTGTCTGACAGAAGTATAAAGGCGCCCTTAACTGGAATCCTGTTGTATTCCATTTTCTTTGTTTTGCTAAAAGTTCAATTTAGTGTGTTCAGTCTCTAGAGTGCATGGTACCAGCTAATTTGTAACATTTTTATTTTGCAGACATTTCATAACTGTGCCCTTATTATTAAATAAAATGTATTTTTCCCATGATTTGTATTGATATTTTCCAAGAGCATTTTGATAAATAACATCTCTCTTTCTTATGTACAAAAAGCTGGGAAATAAGAGATCTGTGCACATGATGTGTGCTGTACCTGGAGAACTGCCTTCAGAACTGACGAGGCCCAGTATAGAACAGGCTTGTCTAGTCCTAACAAGGATTTCAAAGCTCTGACAGCAAAGCATTAAGCCAAGAATTAGAGACTTTACATATAGGATCTGGGAACTGTATAAATCAGAAACCCACAAGCTACTCCTCGGCACCTAAAGGTTAATTTGTTGTTTTAGAAACTGATTGCAGAGAATTTGAAAGTGAGCCTGGTAAGTCTAACTCAGACTTGCCCCATTTAAGAGTTACCGGCTCCATTTCACTGGTCATCAAACTGTGATCAGGTGACATAACTAAAAAGTTAATAATCTATAAACATGATTGTATGTAATACCAAGTCATAACAACAAAGCACAGATCATATTGTGAAATGGAAGTAATGTCTGACTACTGCCGTTAAGTCTCCCCTTACTTATTCTGTGTGTTGTTTCCTGGTCTACTTCCTCTTAACTTTTGACCCCTTTCCACACACTAGCTGCTGCCACACTTTGGGTGCTCGATATCCCAGCTGAGCATCTTGTCTTTTCTCCACACCCTATGGATAGCACAGGCCTTGGCCATGGGCACAGCCCACACCAACTGGAACTGACTTTAGCATTGCCTGTAAAGGCCACCCCCAGGGATGAAAAGGAACTTGTCCCTAGCGGTAATTTCTTTCTTGGCTTTCCTTCTGAGAAGATACAAGTGAAGGGCACAATTAGTGTCAACGACGGGGTGTGTTTATTTCTCATGGAGTAGACACCCAGGTCCTTAGACCACCAGTGAGGTCAGGGCTGGAGGGACCACCCAATGCTTTTGTATTTTCCTTTTGGTTATCTTAGAAAAGCAAAAACTAAAAAATGTTAAAGTCATGAGATGCAGAAAATATCGTCTGTTTCAAGAGAATGAAGCTACTTATGCTACCCCAACATCATCAAACCAGGAGCTCAAATCCTTCAGGAGAGATCCACCCAGAAAGCCCCATTAAGGAGGAGTTGCCAATCATGAGAGTCCTGGGAAAACACAAAAGGCTTCCAAGTAAAGGATAGCAGCACCAGGACAGTAACGCCTAACTAGGGGCTTACAAACACACAGATAAACCAACTTGGGAAGCTGAGGTATCAGATGGAGTTCTTGACTGCTCTTTCTTTCTATGACAACAGGTCACCTTCTAGCTGCTGTCAAGTATATGTGTGTGTGTGTGTGTTTCGAGACAGGGTTTCTCTGTATAGCCCTGGCTGTCCTGGAACTCACTCTGTAGACCAGGCTGGCCTCAATCTCAGAAATCCGTCAGCCTCTGCCTCCCAAGTGCTGGGATTAAAGACATGCGTGTCACCACTGCCTGGCTAAGGATGCACTATTTTATATGCTTTGGGCTCTTTTGCTGTCACCGAGTCAGAGGAAGATCAGGAGAAAGCAGCATCCCATCCCCACACAGAGATCATGGGATGGCTTTGAGACAGCCATGCATGGGTCTAAGACGGGAAGTGCAAGCCACTTCTCGGTGAGGTCCAGCAAAACTGGCAACTCCTCAGTTTAACATACGCCCAGCCCTCCTGTGTTCATATGCTGCTGTTGTAGGGCATTCCCTTCTCTAGTAATTATTTTGTAGCAGATAAAGTCAATTGGTTTAATACATTCTGGGCCAGATATTACAAAAGAAATAACCAACTATAGAGCCTTTGAGTTCTTTAAATGTAATTTTGAGAACTTTGTCCTTTATCTTCTTAGTTTGGCCATCACACTTTACGATGATGTCTCTTATTTACCTTCTCACTACAATGTTTTCACAAATGTAATTTCCAAATTTGTTTTTTAACATCATACTTCCTCCTAAAGGATTTGGAAACAAATTATTTGGGGCACAAGGTGTGTCTTAGCCAGGGTTTCTATTCCTGCACAAAACATCATGACCAAGAAGCAAACTGGGGAGGAAAGTTTACACTTCCACATTGCTGTTCATCACCAAAGGAAGTCAGGACAGGAACTCAAGCAGAACTGGAACCTGGAGGCAGGAGCTGATGCAGAGGCCATGGAGGAATGCTGCTTACTGGCTTGCTCACCATGCTTTCTTATAGAGCCCAAGACTACCAGCCCAGGGATGGTACCACCCACAATGGGCCCTCCCCCCTTGATCACTAATTGAGAAAATGCCTTACAGCTGGATCTCATGGAGGCATTTCCTCAAGGGAGGCTCCTTTCTCTGTGATAACTCCAGCTTGGGTCAAGTTGACACAAAACCAGCCAGCGCATGGTGTCAACATCTCTCGGCTGCTTTGGAACTGAATAGGAATACTGAGGAAAGGTCCAAATAGGTTTTCCCCCAAAGCTAAAGAGGTACAGGATGCATGCAGGTTGTTGGATGACCCAGCTATCCTCAGGAGGAGGAAGTCTTCAGCATGGCTAAGTGTTGGCGTTCCCTAGTCAGGATTATTGATGTTTGGGTGTTGGCATTTTGAGGACATCAATTATAAACTAAGAAGAACCAAAAGAGAAAAGCAAATTAAAACAACCATAGAGGGCCACAACAGCCTGCTAATATGATTATCGGCCAATTTTGTTGACTAGGAAGTGACAGAGTCATTGACAGGTGTGATCTCTCCTTGGATCCAGTCTGGGTGAGACGCATTGGTATTTCTGTTGTACAGTAGCGTGTTGAAGTCTAAAAGAAACAAATGAAATGAGCCATTTAAGGAGGTGTGGAGTGTGGGCATGAAGCTTGGCTTGGTGGTCACTAAGACTTCATTGACCTTTGTATCTTTTGAAGAGAACGTGTAAGCCCTCTGTTACTGCTGGTGTGTCTCCCTTTTCTCACTTTAGATCTCTTCTGGGAAATAGGGCTTAATTCCAGCTAGACAAGAGAATCCAACTAGAAATATCCAGGAATTTGACAGATTCCCCTCTTTAAACCTGTTAAAGCTGGTTCCCCGGGTAGCAGCCCCCTTGCTTTCTTTTTATGATTTCCTTTGTGGGTGTTTAAAACCACGTAGTAGGCAATAGATAAACTTTAATAAAAATCAGCTGATACTCTTCTGTGGTTATTCTTGGGAACTAAGGAGAAGCCGTGGCACCTTTAGGTTTTTCTCTATGACTTGTGCCATCAGCAGAGATGGGTCAACCCTACCAACCATGCACTTCCTTTAGAGCAAAGAGAACATGTCCCTTTCCATCAGCTATCCTGCCTGCAGGATGTGAAGTGCATAGAATCCAGTCTCCAGACTCCATGGCTTTCGGTTCAAGAGGACCAGAGACTTGCTAGAGGGATGTCATGGCTGATCTCAGAGGACCAGAGCCAAAATGCCACTGTCCTTTTAGACTCTATTGTTCTCATTAGCCTAGACCTCCAAGCTTTGGTTATTGAAGGAGGGATACATATTTTTTTGTTGGTTTTAACACATTGTGTTTTTGCAATGGGATCTAGGTATATTGTTTATGATATTGGTTATCTTTTAGTATGAGTTTTAAGCCTAAGCCCAGTAGGTTGGAATCCCTTGGTGGGGTAGTAGTCTGGGTGGGTGGCTTGGAAGTTTCTTCAGGAGATGGAGCCAGTGCTAAAGGGACCAGCTGATGGTATAGAGGCAGGATCTCAAGACAGTGGCCAGGGCAGAGAGGCTGACATGTGGGAGCCAGATGTCAAGTGGACCAGGCTGCAGGGCAGAGTGAGATCTCTTGAGGAAGATTCAGGATGGGTAGCTGTGGTACAAGTAGCCAGAGATCACATGCTTTTGTATCTTGTCTTCTAAAGACAATTACTTCACTATATTTATTTAAGTCTGTGACACAAAGTATTGCTGAGATTGTTACCTGTCTCACAACAACACTTAGGGATTGTACATTGTAATGTTCTTGCATTTCTTTTTGGTATGAACTGTATATAGACTGTACCCTAGAAGCTGAGGCCTGGTTTAAGATTTTTTGAGATTTTCCTTAGACTTCCCCCAGGCAGCATTCAATTATCTTGACAAAGTGCCTAAGAATATTTACCTTGGCTGATAGTTTTCAGGGACTTTAGACCCTGCAACTTGGGAGTGTAACAGTACAGTAAGATGTGTCATAAGAGCTCATGAAAGAAGACTGTTCACCTCTAGGCAGCCAGGAAGCAGAGAGAGAGAAACCCCTTTCTAATGACTTTGTGACTTTCCAACAGTGCAACAGCCTGGTAACCATGCCATCAGCTCCAGAGAGATACTTAAGATCCAGACCAGAGCCTCCCTTTTCATCTCCCCTCAACTATTCAAGTACTGTTCTCATCTCCAGTACTTTCCAGAAATATGGCTGACCTGTACCTAGGACATTTTACTCACCAATATTAATTCTAATTCTCCCATCAGGCTGACAACTATAGCCTACTCCTGCCTCCAGCATCCTTGCATAGTAAAACAGTATTATTTCTGTTTCTGAATGAATGCATATCAGTTTTAGAAAGCATAATATTTTCTTCTTAACTAGAGTAAATGGATCTTACTACCAGTTGGTTTTCTCACTGGTTTTGTCCCTTATTATTCATTATACTTCTGTTTTCCATTTACCCTGGTTTTGGTTTGTTGTGTTGGGTTTTGTTTGTTTGTTGGTTTTTGTTGTATACAAAAGAGGGAGACGCTTATTTTGATGCTAATATAAACAAAATTGAATTCTTCAGGCTACATCCCCTATGAAGTGCTCTGCATAAATAGCAGTGCAGTCAAATGATAATGAAAACCATCTTGTTGGTAGGCTTCCGTGTATACAGCCATTACTAGAGATTTAAAAAGGCACTGAGTTACACAATGTCTTGTGGATCTTACCTGCTAGCTATAAAGACAAAATAATAATCAGAATAATAAATAATAAGAAGAGTCAAAATAGTTGGAAGCTCTGCTAAACACACCAAACAAAAGAACATGCCAATTATAGCTCTGAATCCACTAGCCTTTGCGTTCCCATAAGAAACGCAGCTGCAAGTGGCTTTGAATCTTCAGGCAACATCTGTCTTTACTTGGCAAACCAAAACACATGCATTCTATTCATTTACCGTGGCTGGCTTTGTGGCTGGCCAGAAATTTAAAAGAAGGTTTGAATAACCCACAGTTTCTTTTCCACAGAACACCACAAAGTTAATGTTATCTTTTCCTTCATGGTAAACTTCCTTCTGACTCAAATGAAATTAAAACACTGTGTTTTGTATCAGAATAAATAATACAAGCTTCGAAATGAAGAGCTGGACGTGTCTCTGACCTTAGACAATGTGCAAGTTTTGTTTCATGGTTGGATGCTGGGTTGTGTAGCTGGAATTAACTGTGCTGAAGTCACCATGACCCTTACTGATAAAGAATGGAGTGATGCCTACACTGACCTACAAGTTAAAACAGGAGTCACACTGCAGGTGTTTCCTATTAAGAAGATCTTTTAGGAAAATCAGTCAAAGCCATTTTAAAAAATGTAAATTTACCAAACAGTGCACATATATCAATTCATATTAATAAGAACCAGGGGTGTTTCTTTCATTCAATTACTGTCAGAGAAATGTATATGTCCTGTATATGTAATTATGTAACAAAGTTATAGAATTAGGACTGCCCGCTCGCAGCCTCTTACCAGCTCTATGGAAGAATTAATGGGCTATCAGAACATCTGTTCCCATCTGCTTCTGTTAGATTTCATTTACCTCAGAAGAAAAGATAACATATACAATAATAAAAATGCTATTGCATGCCTTATGAGCCCTGTTTTATCAAAGTAAATTCATTTCCATTATACTAGCATTTAGTAATGTTGGAAAACCAGGTTAGTCACATGCAGAGTAATAGGTAGTGTGGTCAACTTTCAAAACATTACCAAGAAATCAGAATGCACATTAGGCTTGAATTGCTCTCTTGACCTCTTTTCTCAAGGCCCTTGTGTTGTACCAACAAGATCAGCGTTTTCCCTCCAGCTGCATCTTGCTAACATCCTCTCATATGAGCTTTCTGAAGCACAAACCACAAAGGATACCATCTTAAACCCAAGTCATGGCTGTGTGTGTTCCATGGCCTGAGAAATATTGGTATATTTTTTTCTCACAGCCCTGTGTAAATGTACACTGTATCTTTAATGTGAAACTTTATCATGTTACTCATTAGAATAGAGTAGGGATAAAAGCATTTCTTAATAAAATGAAAATCAAGTGAGGCCCCTTCGCTCCCCATCCCCTAGGAATAGTTGTTTGTCCGGTAATGCAGTGAGTAGGCTTCAGTGGATTTAACTTAATTCTGTTGTGTTACAATCAAACCTCACTTTCCAAGTTAATGTTGAGAAGTGGTAGATAGCTCCTGTGGGTCTTGGAGCTGAAAGACCATATATTATAAAATATGGCTGCAACAGTTGTATTCTTATCAACCCTCCAGAGAACGGAATAATGACTTCAGTGTCACTAATCTCAGGGCATTTTGTAATTTTGGCTCCAACTAAACTCAGGAATGACCTAGAAAGAAAATAGTACTTACAGTGAACTGGATGGACTTTCATCCCAATTAAACTTTATAGACTGGGGAGCTGGAGAGATGGCTAGGCTGTTAAGAGCACTGGCTGCTCTTCCAGAGATCCTGAGTTCAATTCCCAGCAACCACATGGTGGCTCAGAACCATCTGTAATGGGTTCTGATGCCCTCTTCTGTTGTGTCTGAAGATAACAACAGTGCACTCAAATACATAAAATAAATAAATCTTTTTTAAAAAAATAATTGTAGACTGGTAGAACATGCAACAGATATATACAGTAGCTCCTCTGGCTGCACAATTAATTGCACATCTGGGCAACTGAATTAACTAGAAGAATATCTAGAATCTAGATTCTTAAACTATGGGTCACATCCTATGTGGGTTTATATACCATAATGTAGGGGCCCCCCAGAATTTGGTGAGAGTGAAAGAGTTCTGAAGAAATTAATTTAAAATCAAGTGTGTAACAAGCCCCGGGTGTTTCTGCAGAGCAGCCTGTGTCGTGCTCTGATACTGCGCTTATAGCTTTAGTTCTGAACACAGCGTGAACATGTCACACTGTCAGACATAGTGCTGTGCAACACCAATGGATGGCTCATGGAACTGCAGCTTGGATTCCGGACTGTGTTACATGAACCTCAGTGCTTTTATGGCTGGGTTTTCTGCTCCCAGCAAAACACAACTTGATTACTGAAACAGAACCTCAATATTTTCTAACTGCCATTCCTCAGCATGCAAATACCAGATTGATACATCTTTGGATTACACATTATTAGAATGTTTGACTTCAAAATCCCTGGTTTTGCTTTAAACTTCATTTAAAAATTATTAAATGGGACCAGGCTTGGTGGCATACAACTTTAACCCCAGGCAGAAGCAGGAGGATCTCTGTGAGTTTGAGGCCAACTTACTCTGCATAGGGAGTTCCAGGACAGCCTGGACTTCACAGAGAGACCCTGTCTCAAAAAATTAATTATTAAGTGAATTTTGGCTTGGGATGAATACAGAATTTCCAACAGTTTCTGAAATGGTCCTGAACATACTGTGTCATTTTGTTCTACATATTTCTGCAAGCCAGTGTTCTCAGCTTTGATGATTTTAGAATAAAAATATCAATCAGTTCAGAGAATCAGGCACTACCAAATATTTGGCTGAGATTTAATTCTGTTACCAAAAAAGCAGGTGCATGCACTTTAGTAGTATGAACATGAGCTTTTGTCTCTAGTGAATGTTAAAATTTATGCATACCAAAGGATTCCTTTAAAATTAATTTCCTTATGATTTTTTAGTTGATGTTTGACTTGTATACCTATTTTACATGAGCATGTTATCCATAATTACATAAAAAGAACTTTAGGGACAAGGGGTCATGAGTAAAAACCTTTTAAGTCTTGATCTGGAAGAGTTGTCCCTGAGAACATCCCCCTCCTGGCTGTGGGTGGGGGTGGGAGGTAACTTTTCAAGTATCTGTCTACTCTTTCGTGCTATTTCTTATTGAGTTTGAGGAGTTTGGTAGGCTCTTTAGAAATTGTCTCTTGGGATGAAGATCACATGAAATAGAAAATGGAAGGTTGTGTTCCCTGCTCCCAAAGTTTTCAAAAGCCAAAGCCCTGGGGAAAACAGGGCTGACCTTGGTAGAGACCAAAAAAAATTAGACTAATCCTCCAGCTTTGTGTCACTGGGAATTTGTACCAGAGAATCACAGCTGAGCCTTGTCCCACACCTTGTATTGGGAGAGTCCCTGGGAGATGACAGGATCCTCAGAGGCTTTGGACAAACCAAAGGAGAGACCCTGTTTCTCTGAGATAAGGCGACTTCAGAGATCGCAAGTGCTGGGAGCAGAGGGCGTAAACCACCTATTTCCCACAGTAGAGTCCTGGGGAGGTAGCTGAGATCACAGAGTCAGAGAAGCAGAAGACTCTCTCCCAAAGTGTGAGGAAGTTGGATAAGGAGCCTGGTACGTCAGGGGTCTCACAAGCAGGATATGGACATCTCATTATAACTCTAAGACTAGATAAATGTATAGACAAACAACAGAGAAAACCCTATCTCTCCGCACCAAGAACCCAGCCCCAATCACTCCCCCAACTAAGACAAGCACTGAAGAAATTTCTAAGTCTCTGACTGTGGTTAGGTTTGAGCCATGCAGTGGATGGGGACTCAAAATAGAAAATGCTGAAATGGGAAAAATAATGACACATTAAGCCAGTTGATCCATCTCCTTCCCAAGGGCTGGCTGTGCATTCCGTAACAGGGGTGGAGAGACTATCAGACCACAACGCCCTCACCCTCACATCTTTCCCTCAGACAATGGAAGCCTTGATGACTCATGTTTATATGACTCATTCCTATGCTGTGAACCCACATTCCCAATTGACCGATGTGCACTTCACTCGGATCTCTCAAAGTACCTTAGAGACTTGGATGTCTTGAGGCATACAGTATATCCTGAACCATAACTTTAGAACATCTGTTTATCAAGAAAACAAGACTCTTCTTAGCTGTGACATAAGCAAGCAGCCCGCTCCTGGTCCTTGGTAGACCTTTTAGTTCATCGACTATCTCCATTTCTACCATGACTACTTGAGCCCAAGATACCATCATTTCTCTGTCATGAGGTCCACCTGCTTCACTTCCATTCTGCAATCTGAGTGATATTCATAATAATACTCTGAGTACGATGTTGAACACCACCCACCTACAACAGCTCATACAAGGTCCATTGTGCCAAATGATTATCAGAGAGACAACTCTGTTACTGAGCTCCTGGTGGGAACCATATTAGCTGGCTGCTGGTGTGAACTGTATGAGTGAGCTGCTGCATGTGAACTCAGCTTCACCTTGAGCCAGGCTCTTATCACCAGCTTCACCTAAGGCACCCAAGACCTCTTTCCCCTCGTTAACAAAACCCTGTCACCTCTTGATGTTGAGGCGACCGATCTTACTTCCCATGCTCTTCTGCATGTCCCCAAGATCCAATCGTTTCTCACATCTAAAACTTCAAGTGGTTGTCCCTGGCTTTAACTGGTGAAATCCCCCACCTGTCATCTGAAAATACCAGAATCTGCCTTTCATAGCAATGATCATAACTGCTGTTTTTATTTATTTTGCGATTGACTTATCTCCTTTCCCATGAGAACATTAACTCAATGAGTACTGAAAGAAATCCCATGCCCTCTTCTACCCAGTGACCAAGACAGTCATGAAATCACTGACTGACTTTGGAAGTACAACAATAAAGTGGTTAACACCTTTGAGGGTCTACCCAGTGCCAGATACCATTGATTACATTTAAACTTGTAAAAGATGAGATGTGTGGGGGCAGTGTTGTCAGCACAATGTTCACACAAAGTGAGCTCTTCCCACTGTCCCCCATAGACTCAGAAAGTCTGGCTTTTCAGTGAGATGCTTAAAAGGGCACTATTTTACGGTACATTATATTTTCAATCTATATCAGATTACATATTCATTATAGACAAAGTGTATGTGTCAAATTCTTAATGGATTGTGTGCAATATCGATTCATTTACATAATAAGCATGATTTGAGGCTTTGTGGTAGAAATGAAGACCTAGGAATCAAGATGTGATGGTTCTTTCTAAATGACCTGGGTCTGGTGTGTAGGTGACAATAGAAATAAATCACTCAAAATCCACATGAGATACTTTAGATGTGCCTATGAAAGGCTGATATACAGGAAGAAGAACCAAACATCCATTTTCCCAGTAGGTGGCAGGAAGAGTTACACTTCTCAATGTCCCTATGAAGTGACAGAGATGAGCCAGACTCCTTGTAAACTGCACTGACCACCCTGCTCTCTGTTATTTATCTTTTCAAAGCCTGTACTTTGTTTTCTTAGGCTATTGCAGAAAACCAGGATAAAGTGGCTTCAGCAACAGAAACGAATCATTTTATATGTCTAGATGAATGAGGCTGGTTCTCTAGTGAAGAACAGGGACCCTTTCCCAGGCCCCTTTCTTAGCTTCCAGAGATTGTGGAGCCTCTCCTGTTCTTGGTTTGTAGACACACCACTCTGACCTTTGCTTTATTCTCTTAGTGGGTATGTCTGTCTCTATGTTCAAGTTTCTCCTTCCCGCACAATACAGATCGTATTGGATATAGTCCACTTGAGTAAGCTCCTCTTGGTAATTACATCAAAATACCCCCATTTCATAGTATTCGAGGTCCTGGAGTTTTGTACTTGTAACATATGAATTTGGGAAGAACAGAGTCAACACATAGTAGCTCCTTTCAACATCTAAAATTTTCTTTCATAAGCCTATTCATTCACTCACTTATTTGTTGATTTATACTTTGCTTATTGTGATTGTTCTGGTTTGTGCCCCAGATTAAGCTATATGCTTAGCATGAAAACAGCACATGGTTTGTTGAGGTGATTAATAAATAATCTGTAGATGACTGAAGGAGTGCACATCAGGGGAAATCAAGCAGAACACTAAGTGTGTGTGTCTTGCCATCCTTGTACTCCTGGGCTGCAGAGAAGCACTGTCACTAGATTGAAATTCACAAATAAATGAGAAACAAAAATATATAAAATGGTTGGGGTGGAGTGGACACCTGTATCTGAAAAGACAAGACAGAGAAAACGAGAAATTTCTTTTCTTTTCTCCTTTGTCTTCTCTTTTCCCATTCCCATCAATTTATTAGAATTAAAAGTCACTTCTCAGCATCTGATCTTGTGACTGAATCCCGTCTGCTGCCCATTGACCCTATCTATCCCCAGGAGCACTGCAACTCCTTCAGTTTTACATTTGACCTGTCCAGTCCAGTTTCTTCCTCTCCTGGTCATTGGCTACTGCCTAAGTAAGTGGCCAACCCACAAAGGCCAATTTACCCCACAGGGAGCTTTGGAAAGTCAAGTTCATTACGAAGTGAGTATAGTTTATTTTTATTTGTTTGAAATATACAGATACAGATAAGATACATATACACAGTTTGGAAATCACTGCCACGGTGTAGATTAGAAAGTTTCATTGGCCCTGTTGCAGCCTAGTCTCCCTCCCTGTCCACTGGTATACAACAGCTAATGACTCTTTACAGGCAAAATTTTAGTTGCCTAATGGACAGAGTGAGCTGTATCATGAAGTAAGTTGAACTCAGTCCAGCTACCACAATGACAAAGAAACAAGTCAATAATCAACTAGCCACAAAATTCACTAGGAAAAGAACAACAAAAAGCTAAGGAAAACAGATGTTCTCATAAAATGATACCTTTGGAGATACATCAACCTCTAAAGCTTCTGAGAAAGCCTGAGTGTCCCTTCACTACACCCACAGAGAAGCCTCCCTTGCTTTGCACTATATTTTTGAGCAGCTAGATTTCTCATAAGATAAAAGCACAGATTATTATGAGGTATTGGTGTCTTTGGTCTTCCATGTACATATGAACTGTGGCTCCAGCCTCAGTTGTGGGGATGCAGGCAACACTCTGGTTACCGTCTAGACCACTGCTCTCAGGAAGTATGCTTGGTAATGCTATTATTCCTATAAAAAGTTCAGTTGTAAATTATGTTTCTCCATCTCAGTGGCTATTTTTCAGGAATAAAATGTTTGCAGAAGTATATATCAAATGTTGCATAATATTCTAAAGAAGATTCTAATGTATATTAGTTGCCTTTGGTTAATTCTGGGAGTGAACAGCTAAGCAGTACAGAATCAAGGTTAAGAGATGATCAGGTTGGAAGATGAAATGCAACTTGGCTTTTATTAGACTATAGAGATGGCCTTTGTGGGAGAATAAGCTAATGACTTCTATGTCAGGTTTCTGTAGGTATGTGGCAATGCTGTTGGCCAAGAGAGAAAAAACAAGCAATAAAGTAGGCACTGGGAAAAGGGACAGCAGGTTTTGTCCATGGAACGTTAAGATGTAGAAACCTAATTGGATTTGGAGAAAGAAATCTGACTTTCAGAACGCTGGGGTCTTATTAATGGCAGCCATCGAAACAATGGAATTGGTGAGACTTCCTAAAAACAGAGATGAAAACTGTAACATCATAATTCTGAGAATGCTCCAGTGTATAATGCATGCTCAGTTCGTAAGAACCAGAGGCAGAAGAAAGAAATAATTAGACATACTTCTAAATATCATTATAGAATTTTCAGAGAGAAACCATTTAACACGCTCAAATCTAATTTAGCTGTCATCTCTAGGAGGTCATGAAACAAAGATGGTAAGCCTTCGCGATGGCAACATCACAAAGGGATGGTCTGCCAACCTTGCCAACCATCATCCACCAGAGGCTCATCCACCAGAAGACATTCCAGTCTGTCCTACAGACTGACTGTGGGGGCCAGGACTTCAGAGTTTTTGAAGCTTTCAAATCTAATATTCCAACCATGAAAGCTTCATAACATTCATTTCTCACAGCTGCACATGCCACTGTTCTGATAGCACAAAACAGGGCTCTGTTTAGTCCTTGGACTTGGATTTGAATGTCTGAAGACAAAAAGTACCTTCTATTTCCCAAGTAGTCATAAACCTTGTGACTAAGAGGAATATATAATTGCCAAGACAGGCAACATCTGTAAATAAAAGAGGTAGCTATTATAATGGGCACCTGTAGGCTGTGTTTATTTTATTGGAAAATAGTAGCTTAGAAGAGAAGTCTAAGCTATAATAAAATTATTGTCCCATAAGACACATGGAGGATTTCCATCACAGAAATCTATCATCACCATTCAGCTATGCACTAGGCTGCCAGGTGGCCACCTGCTGCAGCTGCTCTTTGACCTCTGTGATATGACAGCTGAGCAGATGTACCTACTGAATTCTTACTCAAGATCCACAAAACCTTGGTGTCACAACAGGGGTGCTAAGTGGTCCTTTCAGTAAATACTTATGAAGCCATTTTCAAAGCTGTTAATTACTCTCTTTTCCTTAGACTTCCATAGTAACTATGGCACATCACAGGCCCCATCACCCATAAGTACTTCAGTACATACTGAATCTGATCCTAAGAACACTGTCCTGTATCCACACATGGCATCCAAATTAGCGAGTTACATTGACACATCATTGCAACTGTTCTCCAGCCTCTAAGCTATCACAGTAATGTCCTTGTGAGGAAAAGGAGGTGATGACATTCAGCAGTCATGTCTCTTTAGAAGTCTTTGATCTGGAGCCATGCCCAGTCCTTCCTTGAATCTTCATGATTGTGCCATAATATGAACTGTGGTTGTGGTGCCCCATCTCCATTCTTTGCACAGAGCTTCTAAAATTCTTGGAACTTCTTACACAATGTAATAAGAGAAGAATTCTTTGTTAGTCATAATAATTCCCTTTTAAACATATCTGAGCTCATAACACTGAGCTGATGCTTGGGGGCCAGTGGTTGGTTGTTGGAAGAAGCAGTCATGTGCCATAGGAGTTAGACATTTCAACCACATACCCAAAACTCTATTGAGAAGAGAAGACCTTGGCTGAGCCAAGTGTCCACTAGTAATGATTTAACCAGTTATACTTAGCTCATGAAACCTCCATGAAGGTCCTAGGTGATGTTCCATAAAGAACTTTGAGGTTGCAGGTTTCAGGTGTTTTTATCACAGCAACGAGAAAAACAGTGGACACAGTGGTATATCCCAGACACTATAGGGACAGAAGGTTGTGGGCTTAGGAGCCTAATGAGTTTCACCAATGTATCTGGCTGTATATTTACAACCTTTAAGAAATCTTTAGGAATAAATTGGACATAGTGACTGTGGTGGTTTGAATGATATGCCCTCCATATTGTCAGGCATTTGGATATGTGCTCCCTATTTGGTAGGCCTGTTTGGGGAGGCTTAGGAAGTGCGGCCTCTGTAGTGGAAAGAGTGAGTTTTGAGAGCTGGAAGACTTGGTCCAGTCTTCGCTTCCTGTTTGCTGTTTGAGATGTGAGTTTCCAGCTATTTCTACCACCCTGCCTGGTGCATGCTCTTATGTTTCCCATCCATGATGTTGACATGAGGGAGGCCAGCTCCGGAGTTCTAGTTCTCTCTTGAAGGTAGCTAGGGGAAAGAGCATTGGTGGGGATAAGACCTGGTCTTGCTAGAGTTTAGGGTTACTCTGAGACCAAAAGCTGCAGGTTTCTGGACCCATTGGCACTTTTTGCTTAACACTGGGAAGGGGGATTAAGTAAAGAGGTCCTTTGTTCTTGCCACAGGCCCTCTGCACTGGGCCACAAGGCTGAGAGTTATTTAACTAACTCCTGGTCAACTAGAGAAAGTCTGCTCCCAGAGACAGAGACACTTTTTTTGTTTGTTTGATACTTTATTTACATTTCAAATGTTTTCCCTTTTCCAGGTCTCCCCTTTGGAAACCCCCTCCCCCCTCTCCTCTCCCCCTGCCTCTATGAGGGTGCTCCCCCACCAGCCACCCACTCCTTTCTTCCCTCCCTGGCATTCCCCTATACTGGGGCATCTAACACCCTCATGCCCAAGGGCCTCTAAAAGGAGACACTTTTTAAAAGGATTCTAATCTTTATTTCTAAGGGAAAGTAAAAGGAGGAAAACCTATCAGACCATATGCACTCTTAATTTCTAAGTTACTCTACTTTGCTGTTCTTCTCCTTCCTCCTCCTGATCTTGCTCTCTTCTTCAGCTCTAATGTAATTATTCCTAGTTTTTACACCTTTTCTAGTAGAATAGATCTCATGGTTTATCCAAGCATCCATTTTTTTTTTTTTTAGGCATGAAACTTTATTAAAACAGGACCAAGACTCTCTCCAAGCATCTGTTGGTTTTTTTTTTTTTTTTACAAAAATTCACTAAAACATTCAAACATAAATTCAAACCATAAATTGAATAAGAAGTCTACAACAGAGATGTTTACATGTGCTTTATTAAGAGTAGTTATCTCACTAGACATTCACTATCTGACTAGCTTCACCAGCTCATAGAAAGCTAAAAACCATAATTTTTGTGATTAACTTATCATTGAAGTTTTGTGTAGATAAGCCTAGTCAATATTTTATCTTTTGTCCTTGCACCCACAATAAATCATTAGTTCCCTTTTATCACCTTTGGATGATTGTTTTACAGCTCTAAGGAATGCGTTCTAAATTGTAGATGCCTGCTTTCTAGCTCAGAAGCAATTAGCTCATGACGAGTGATGACTGGCAGAGTTCTGATTGCAGTTTTCATATCAGAGAGAACTTAAATAGCAGTCCTATTATAAAGGGCTTAGTAATTATTAGTAAATTTTAGGAATTCTTATAGGATCATCATTAAGAATTAAGAAACCATCTATTTGTCTATATAGCATCACTCCAAGACAGTGCATCTTCATTGATCTGCAGAAATCTTCCCAAAAGCGTAGGCTAATACCTAGTGACTATTATATATATTTAATAATAACAATAACAATAAAGGCATATTATTAGCAAGAATTTTTTTCTAAAATGTTGTCCCTTTAATCTTGCCTTTAAAAGTTTATCTACTGTGGTTCCTAGTCCATAGTGAAACCATCTCAGGAAGATCACCTGCTAGTTTTTGGCCTCTCCTAGATGGCTCCTGGCAATGGCAGACTCTAGTCCTTCTAGAACTTTTCTTTTGTAAGTTGCCTTGGTCATGGTGCTTTGTTTTGTTTTGTTTCACAGAAATGGGAAAGTGACTAAGGTATGTTTTCCAAGTTCTAAGAGGTTTTCTAATAAATCACCACAGTCTAGGGACAGGATTGTGGGTAGCACAGTTTGTACTCCAATCAGGCAGAATTTAGGGAGAACTTGGTGCCCCACTATTTTATGATTGGCATCTGAGATGGGACAAGGGTTCCTGTGAGAATGGCCTTTAACATAGGGGGTTAGCTTTCACTCTGAAAAGTGCAGTTAAATTATAGGATGTCCAGTTATACCCAGGATCAGTCATGGAGGAATTGACTGATGTGCAAAAACTTTCTACCCATTTGGTTTCACAAATGTGAAAATAAGAAAAACAAACTTAATTTTATTGTTAAGGCTATAGACATCTTCAAAGTTTATAAGATCAGGTTACCACAGGTGAAGTTGTTCCTTCAGCTTTACATTCTTCACATGCTTCTCTCTAGCTTCCTTTCTTTCATGAAAATCTATTTCGTTCACAGAGAACAAACAAGAAGCAAGTCGTATGGGTGAACACGGTTCTTCACAGCAACAGGACTGCTGGACTTGGGTTGTTGGCTGTGAGGCATCAGCTGGCCAGTTGTCTCTGTTCTTCAGCTGCTTGCCATTCTGGGCTCAATTCTCAACTAGAATGAAAATGAGGTTTATTCAGCCAAGAAAAAAATATGTTATTCTTAAAGTGCCTGAGAAGGTAAAACATCATTTTTGGAGTTAGAGACTTGAACCTATAAGGTGATAGTTCCAACTTTACAGGTTTAAAAACATATATGAATGTTTTGTCTGCTTCAATGTATGTCTACTACATATTATATTCAGTGCTCTTGGGGTCCAAAAGAGATCACTGATCCCTGGAGCTGAATTTACTGGTGGTTGTGAGCCACTTGATATGAGTGCTGGGAACTAATCCTGTTCCTCGGCATGAGCAGCAAGTGTTCCTGCACACCAAGCCATTGTTCTGCCCTTCAACTTTACCTCTGAGATAACTCTGAAACATGGCCTTTAGGATTTCATCTTTAAAATATGGTTTAAACTGATTTTGGTCTTTAACACATTAGCACAAATTGGTGCTTAGTTTTGCTCAATCATTGCTTAGCATAGCTGGGAATTGAACTCAGGGTCTTTGGTATTCCTGGCAAAGCCCTGCTTGGAGCCACATTCCCAATGTCATACTTCTCTGATAGTGATAGTTTAAGTCACTCTGGTCCCTACTATTTCTTAAATGGCATATGATTTTGATTTATCTCACAACTGGTTTTGTTGGCTTTGACACTTGCTTAAGGAGGTTTGCAATGTCTCTATAATGCCAAATTACTTTCTTCCCATGTTTAATTAATAAGTATTCAATTAATGAGAAGGTAAGTTGAAACTATGCAGATATTTCAACAAAATTCCAATTGATTTATTGGCCATTTAAGTCAATGCATCATTTGCTTAAAAAAAGAAAATCTTCTGGTGAATGAATCAACATTCTCTGCAGACACTGTCTGCTCTACCAGCAATATTCTGAGTTCCACAACCTGAGGGCAATGCGGCTCTCTCTCTCTGGTGTTAGAAGAACATACTTTGTCCTTGCTCAACGCAAGCTGGAAGTCCTGGAGCGTTAATGTCCCTAAGGGCAGTTGTGAGTATGTGAAGATAAAGCTTGGCTGTCTTGCTGCCTCGGTGGATGTCTACAGTCTGTTCTACAGTTCCCAGACTTTCTAAAGGAGAGTGAGCTTCAGCACTCTGACTACTACCTTGTTTAATTGCATTCTTCTTATTACCTACTGCTTCTAGAACCTTCCTGCCTCAATGTGTAGGATCACCTCTCAGTAAGATACTTGCTTTTCTCAAGATCTATTCTGTGGACCTTATCCTTGAACTCTTGTTGTGCACAGAGGTAAGAGAGATGGCTCGGCAGTTACGAACACTTGCTGCTCTTGCAGAGAACCCTAATTCAGCTCCCAGCACCCACAGGGCAGATTGCAATCATCTGTAACTCCACTTCTAGGGGATGTTTCCCTCTTCTGGCCTCTGCAGGTACACAGACACACACACACACACACACACACACACACACACCACACACACACATACTATCCCTATACATAAAAATAAATAAATATATCTTTAAATTTAAAAAAATCATGCCACACTATGCAGAGTTTGAAGAGATTGCTCTGTGGCTGTGATAAATTATTGATCTGGCTATGCAATCATCCCTCCAATTCTCTGCTTTTCTCTGTCTAAGTGAAGCGGTGTGGAATCAAAACCACGGTACAGGATAATGAAACTGCATTAAAACATTCCTCAGCTCCTTCCGGTGATAGGAAATAGGACCATGTTAGTGAAACAGTAAATGTGATACGCTCCTGCCATCTAGATCGGGAGCTCTTGACAGCTCGTGTGCCATACAGCTGTTTTCTTACTCCTTCCTGTCACCATGGTGCGTTCGAGTCAGTCCCCAAGTCTGAGCAGGACATCTGTTTCCCACCCTCCACAGTGCTGTTCCCCCAGGAACTACCATTTTTACTTCATAGAGGCAAATGCATACCATGCATGGCATTTTTTGAAAGCAAGTTGAAAATAACAGTAATGTTCTGGGCCTTGCTATTCTTAAGTCCCCCCCAAACCACTGAGCACAAACAACTTCTAGACCAACTCCGTCTGGGAAGAGCAGATTTAGAAAGAGGGGAGACACTATAGACAGTACCACACGCAGGAAAGAAAATAGAGCGTCTCAGCCTGGTCCACTGTGGGATGCTGCGGGATGTTGACTCACTTCCTAACTATGGTCCTTCCTGAGCTCTGGAAGACTAAACAGCCTTTCATGCAATGGGGACAACTCAAAGAAGCTCAAACAAACCTCTCTGGGCCATGCGCTGCTATGTAGCTAGCTATGGCCAATGCTAATATCTGTACTGGACACTGTGTAACTATTTTTCCAAAAGAACAGACCAAACAAGTTGTTAAGTATAGAAAGCTGTACACACAGGGCTGGCCTGCACAAGCAATGGGAGTAGTTGGACAAGTCAAAGGAAAGAAGAAATAACTGATGACGTTTTTAAAACAAATATATTATCCCCTCTTTTCAAAAGAGTGTATTGGCAGAGGGCATAGCCTGGTGAATCTTGCTGGCAAATAAAGCAGAGCCCGGAGCTCTGGCTAGCCTCTCCTGAGAAGATGGTAGAGTCTTTAATGTGGAAGTGTGGAAGTGTCCCCAGTTATAAATAATTGTCCCAAGCCTGTCTCTAATTACTCATCACTCCTGAAGTATTTTCTGGGCAGAAGTCCCAGTACTTTTCACATCTGACCAGTAATGGGAATTTAGTCCAGGAAGGGACAGTCAAGTTGTAAGCATGCCACTCAGTCCACAGTGTGGTGAGCATTTTGGCCAGAATTTGACCTGCCAGTCAGAGATCAGCAGCTGGGACTGTTTTGCTGACTGGACAGAGTGAACCAAGGACCACAGACCAATGCTGTGTCCTTAATACCATTCCCTTCTCAACACAATCTACAATTAAAGGGTCTTCCCACTTAAACACCAGCACCATCTAGGAACAGACTGGGTTGTGGAGACTAATAGCCAAATTTCTCTCTCTCTCTCTCTCTCTCTCTCTCTCTCTCTCTCTCTCTCTCT
>JADRCH010000035.1:7927829-7962031 GCA_019843965.1 Rhynchomys soricoides | reverse complement strand
TCTCTCTCTCTCTCTCTCTCTCTCTCTCTCTCTCTCTCTCTCTCTCTCAGATCCTCAGTCCTGGCCTTGGGAGGATGTACGAAGCCCTGGCGAGGGAATCCTCAGAGGAAACAGTAGTGGCTTTTCAACAGTTGTTTGTTTTCTTGCCTTTGAAGAGCCTACATGCGAGTCCAGCCATTCCTGCCCTGAGTTCGGAATGTGAGCTGTTGTTTTCCCGAGCCTTTCTGTCCTTTTCCAAGTCTCCAATTTTATGGGTTTGACCTTCATGAAGATGTCCTTTGTAACCAGTAACTCTCTTCAGGACACTAAAAATGTGTGCATAAGACAACTGCACTGTACCTTTGAATACGTGAGAAGACGTTTTAAGAAGGGATGTTCTGTTTGTTTGATAAGACGCAGGGAATTGTTTCTGTAAACACGACTGTTTAAAATGCATAATTACAATTAAAAGCTCAGGGCTGCTGAGATGGCTTAGAGGGTGGAGGTGTCATGGCCAAGCATGCAGTATACTCTGATCGCGTTCGCCTTCAGTCCTCCTCAGGAGTCCTCCTAGATCCACCCCACCTCCATCCCCACTAAAAGTCCTGTCATCTTATTTTCTCTTTGTGGACCTCACCCAGTTCAGTCTATACTGCCTCTACCCTCACAGACCTGGGCCTCTCACTGAGGAAAGGCCAACCCACCAGAGATCTCACCATTCAAGAAAACTCCTTCCCCTAGAAACTCTCCCTTACCAATAGCTCTTCAGCTAAGACTGGGGTCTGCTGTCCCCTACACTATTCTGCATGCTGGACTGTTGACTGGCATGATCTTGTGTATCGCTTTCTATAGGCATCCATGCAGCCATGACCTTTTGAGTGCACCAGTGGGGAGGTGGTGTCATGTCCCGATGTTACTGGTTCAGTTTGGGCCTTTTCAACCTGTCATCCTTGTGAACTTTCTGCGGCCTTTTCCGTGATGGTCCTTGAGCCTAGTAGAGGGTGTGTGTGTGTCGTAGATTCCTCATTTGTAAGTGTGTGGTCATTACAGAGTGGTGCTACTTGAGAGGGCTTAGGAGGTGTGGCCTTGCTAAAGCAGGTGTAGACATGTTAGAGGAAGTGTGTCACTGGAGTAGGCTTCAGAGTTTCAAAAGCTCAAGCCAGATCCAGCAACTCTCTCTTCCTGCTGTGTGCAGATCCAGATGTAGAACTTTCAGCCTCTCCAGTGCCTAGTCTGCCTGCACGCCGCTATGCTCCTGCCATATGATGAGCTCTGAGAATGTAAGCAAGCCCCCAATTAAATGCTTTCTTTTGTAAGAGTTGCTGAGGTTCTAGCATCTCTTCACAGCGACAGAACATTGACTAAGATAGGCAGCTGGCACTCAGGGCTTTGAACTGAGTATCTGAGCTTCCAGGCTGACCCCTATACAGTGGGCATTCAAGGACCTAGAACTGCTAGGCCTGGAGTAGATTTTCCTTGCCTTTTCTTTTTCATGTAGAAAGGGGGTAGAAAAAAAAATAAGGGAAAAAACCCCAAGCTGATTGATTACATTACGTCCTATAATATCACCCGCACCGGTGGACTGGTGCTGAGACAAATGCCTATTTTACTAAATTACTAATTCACCTAGTTAGAATATTGGACATTCCCATTCAAAAGGGTTCCAACACCAAGCAACTTGAAAGCTGATGAATTAGCATGACAGTAACAGGCTTTTGTGTGCACACTTTGCTTTTAATCAGTCATGCGATCCTTCACCCTTGGTGTCCTCACTTGATCTGAATTTGAGGAAATGATAAAGGAATTTGAAACCTAATTTTAAACTTCAGTAGACTGGATCTTAATTAAGAGGAGACATGGGGAAGCTGGCTCAGTTTCTGTCAAATTAAGACCTCCAGTGATCTTCCTTCTACCCAGTGGTAGAAGTGCATGGCTGTGTGAGGACCTTCACCATTACGCTCCCATTCCACGGTTCTCTTACAAGTGTGCACCCCACAGTGTAGTCAGGACTACCGAGCCTGTGCCTTAATGGGGCCCTCCCCAAGCGGGATGCTCAGTCTAGGCACTGACTGATGGTCAGAACACGCTTCCTCCCAACCCTTCCAAACCCCTGCCCTGGGGAAATGGGATCATTTCCTCTTTCACCCACCCTTCAAGGGAGAAGGAATTCTTGGTTTGATCGTTTCTCATGCTAGCTTGTCTTGTTCAACACAGTACTACACTCACTTGCCCTACTAAAATGGCTTTAAAGTATTTCTGCTAGTTTATCTATGTATTTCCACATACTTTACTTACTCGGCATCTGATTTTCAGTTCCCATTCAGATAGCATTTGAATGAATGAATGAGCAAATGAATGAATGAGCTGGCACCTAAACGCCATAGTAAGAGCTCAAAAATAGCAATTGCAATGTGCTCTGTACAGCCCCAAAACAGAGGAGTGAGGCTTTGAGAGGCGGAGTGACTGAAGTCTAGTTGTTAGCTGGCTCATCAGATGGGATGTTTAGACCGTAAGGGTGATAACGGAACTGGGGACCACACAATGCCTACCCACCCGGGAGCTGCTGCAGGTTGACTAAGAATAGGAAGCAGTTCTGTAAATGGTGCTGCTGTTACCTGCTATGGCTGTAACTTGAACTCCTGGTGGGTTTATGATCCACATCCACCAGATTCAGAAGCTCTCAGTGCACCGAAGCTTGTTTCCGATTGCTGCAGAAGTCTTTCTTGAATTAAGATGAGGAGCTTACAGAGCATGCGCAGGACCCAGGCTTAGAAAAGGAAGGAGAAGAAATCCTTGTAGAAATGCTCATGAGGATAACAGGGCTGAAGGCAGCTAATTGTTATTGCGTGTTTGTGAACTAAGTGGCTCATAAGAATCACAGAAGCTCATGCTAACACAGCTGAATATAGTCAGTGAAACAACTGAGATTTATCCTCCGGTTTCAGCTGGATCCTCCTGGAATAGAACAAAATATTCTATGTAGCAGGAATGTCCTCCCCCAGGAGTATAGTAGAAACTGGCCATTGATGGCCACAGAAAGAACAGATGTACAAGCTACTCTCCCAGGAGCATCAAAAGACCATATAAAGGCCCCAGGCCTAATTCAGACAGCCATCAACAGCCAGGGACTCCAGTCCCCCCCCCCCGGGCCCCCCCCCCCCCCACGCATGCCTCTGCACACAGCTGGAGGGTACAGAGCAGCACAAGTGACAGATACCAAACAGACACAGCACATGCCACACTGTGACACTTAGCTGGACCCCAACTTATCGAGAGTAAATACAGAAGCAAGGAGGAGCCTCCCAGGGGAAGAAGGTTAGCCACTGGTGGCTCATGAATTAAGAAAACCCAATCTCATGAATTAAGACAAGAATGGCAAAAAGATGCATTGATTTTTGTCTCTTTTACAATTTCTAAGACCTTGTATTTGACACCAAACCTAAGCTTAGCTGATGGGGGGAGGGGGACAAAATAACAAGAAATGGTGACCCATAAGTGTGATCTTCCAGGGCAGTGGGGAAAGAAGTGAGAGCATTCAGGTTGTGAATTTTGGATTTATATAGGAAACATGCCAGGTTTAGAAACAAGCAAGACAGACTACAATAATAAGGAACTGTTGTAAAAGTCCATGCAAGTGTAGGGGCATACAAGGAAAGAGAGGAGCTTCAAGCTCAGGACATAATAGATGGCTACACCTATGGCTATCTTATGTAGCTCCTTTCTCCAGCCTGTGGCCTTGTTAGGGACGACCAAGAGTTCCTCAGCCCAGCTGGTCCCACCTCTACAGAGGAGCGCTTGGAGTGACGAGCTCCTGTTTTTTAAATTTGCTATTTGTAAAGACTGTAAGTTTCTCAGAAAAAGTTCAAAAACTATTTCAGGAGAAATTATATTGAAAAATAAAATATTGGATTTGGCAAAAAAAGCTATACACATATTCTTTTCATAACAAAATTTAGTGGCTCTATTTTTTCCAATAAAAAAGAAAATGAAAAGAGTAATTGTAGTTTGCTTACAGTTCTCTTTTGGAAGAAATACTACAATTTAAATATATCTCTATTTATTTTATTACATAACAAAGGATACAAATGTCACGGAAAGAAAAGTATGTCTCAAAAGTATTTCTGTACACACTATAGGACATTATGCTTCTTAAAGTGAGGGGCAGGGAGGTGGATATTTGAACAGTTTTTTCCTCCTGGAAGCCACATTCCTGTGGCATGGCTCAAATTAAATCTTTTGGTCATATTGAAAGGGGAAAGAAGAAAATTACTATATTGAAACCAAAAAGAAAATGAATCTGGCCCTTTTTACTATATTTTCCCTGTCTGTGACTTCCCAACCTGTCCTGCTTGTGCAAATATACAAGTATAACTTTACACAAGAGGAGGCCGTTGCCCCAGACCACCTCTGGCTCTTAAGGTGGACTTCATTTCAGGGACCCAGAGTGAGAATCTTCACAGAGAGAAGCCATGTGAGTATTCTTCCCTGTGTGTCACCTCTCCATTTATGCTCCATTCCAGGGAAAGAAAGGAAGCCAGGTGCGAATGGATTTGTTTAACTAGAAAAAAAAAAAATAGTCATGGGCTGGAGAGATGGCTCAGTAGTTAAGAGCATCTGCTGCTCTTGTACAGGACCTGGGTTCAGTTTCCAGCATCTATCTGGCAACTCACAATTAGCTGTGCCTTTAGTTCCAAGGGATTTGACGCACTTTTCTGACCTTCACAGACCGCAGGCATGTGTGTGGTGCCTATACATACAAGCAGACAAAATACCCGTGTGTGTGTGTTTGTGTGTGTGTGTGTGTGTAATAAAAAATAAGTCTTTTGAAGATACAGTTATGTCTGAAAAGAAAGCTAGATACCTAGAGACCTTGAGTGTGCTTCCTGATTTAACAGGTTTTATTTTTGAGCCACAATTGTCTAGCACAACAGAGCCCTGTTATTATGCACAGAGCCACAGGCATGAGGTGTTGCCTGAAAGTAAAGTTCTCAAAGAAGAAGAAGACAATAAACAGATAACAATGTTTTTGTCTTTTTGGCTTTTCATGAGCAAACGTGTGTATACCATGTTCATTTTTTATCTGTTTACCTTTTCAGTTACAAAACACTTCGGCTGTTTCTATTTCCTAGCTGATGTAACTATAGCAGCAATGAGCATGGCTGAGCAAGAATCTGTGGAACAGGATGTCCGGTGCCTTGGGCATGTGCCATGGAGCCATATGGAGCTATAGATTTTTAGGGGTTTTCCATGCTGATTTTCATAGTGGCTGCACCAATTTCCATCCCCACCCACAGTGGATGACACTTCCCCTTTCTCTACAACCTCATCAGTGTCTATTGTCAACCATTTTGTTGACCTTTGCCATTCTGATGGTGGTGAGATGAAATTTCCTTTAATTTTCCTTTCCTAATTGCTAATGATGATGAACACTTCTTGAGGTATTTCATGGCCATTTTTATTTCATTTATTAAGAACTCTCTTTAGACCCTGTAGCTTATTTGTTAATTAGGTCATTTGTTTCTTTGACTTCTTCCATTCTGTTTTGCTTTCTGGTTTTGTTGGGTTTTTTTTTTTTAGTTCTTTGTATAGTCTAGATATGAATACTTTGTCAAATGTACAAGCTGGTAAAGGTTCCCTCCCTTCTTGAGACAAAATCATCTTACGTCCCCTTGGTGGGTTCTTGGTCCCATGGGAATCCCCTTCGTTAGAGACCAAATTGAGAAGAGAAGGTCATGAGAAGACATGGCAGAAACTGGAGGTGTGCAGCCACAAGCCACTATTCAGGGCCACAAGAGAGTTTTTATCAAGGGGGTAAATATCATCTTTGAGCAGTTCTCATTTGTCATGTGTATTGTTAGACAAGACTGTATCTGAGAATAAGATATCATCTTGCCCTTGCCAGATGACTATCCAGGGCTGGAAGAGACATTCTCAGTGAAGTTTAGACCAGAGTAAAATGGAGGCCTAAAGTGGGATCTACTTCTGAGATTCTTTGTTATACATGAACACACTGTAGGCTCAAAGTGGTGCTCCAAGATGCTTGGTGGTAGTTAGGAAAGCTTGCAAGATGAAATAGCATCATAATCACACTTTGAAGTATGCACATTGGGTTTCTATGATAAAAGATTAAAAATGGGCAAAGTAGGAGATATCAACCAGAAAGAACTAAAAGTGTGAAAGCCACAAAACATTATTTGAGGTACAATGGAGCCCCCATCTGATGTAAGAAGGGGCTATAAATGCATTCATGGAACTCAGATTCCAATGGACATGTCCTCCCTCTGATAAGCCATGACAGTGAACAAGGAGGTCTAGACTGTGTGTTGGGATGGTGTTAGGACAAACAGTGGGGAATTACAGACAGCGCAACAATATGGCCCTCGCGGTGTTCTTAAGAAGTCACATTCTCTCCTTGTGCTCTCAGACACTACTCTCTTTGTCCCTTGCTCATTCATGGAGGTAAATGGTTTACACCATCCATTCACAGATGCTGTGAAGCATGGCTACACTTTCATGGCTTTTGTTTTCAAATGAATCCACTGAAAAGATAGATCTTGTGTTGGTGTTTTTTAGAAAATAGCAGAGAAAGGGAGAACTCTATAACCCAGAGCAAAAGAATTTCCCTCCAGGACTGAGAACTGAAGTGAGCCTGGAAGCTTGGAAGGAACAGCATCAGACAGATAAGTAAGACTTCTGCCCCAAGACATGAGAATCCGCCATGGGAGCTCCAGCTTTGCTGACAACCATGGTCTGTGTTAAGAGAAGCAAGACTCAGTGGGCCATCAAGCAAGCTCACCAGACATCATTGGTCCTGTGTAAGCCCTAAAATCTTCTCACAGTCCTGTTAGGAAAGTGGGTGCTAAGAGTGAGTACAGTCAAATTTTCTACCAGCCCAACCAGATGAATGGTTGACATCTAATTTAGATTTTTTTAAAAATCTGTAAACTCATGTATCCATTAGCAGCGGGGCTGTTATGGTAGAAAAATATTTGTATTTGGTAATGTTTCTCATCATTCCTTTGAAGACTCAAGGGTAGGTTTTAAGGTCAATGTGTGCTACTTATGCCTTATGTCGTAGAGGGAAAGGGTGTTTCCTTCCCTTCCGGAGTTTTTCCTTCCACAGGTTAGAATGGAGGTAAGGAAGGAAGGTAAGTTTCTTTAAAACCCAGGTATGTTATATGAATATGTTTTTGTTTTAATCTCAAGTGTGGGATATGGGGCTGCTTCAGATTGTACACAGCGGCTAACTATGATTTGTCTCATGCTCTGGCAAAGGCGTGATTCTTCCAGCTGAAGACAGTTTACATGTGGAATTCTGGGGACTCTTGAGAAGGCATAAATATGCCAGAGCCCGAGAGTTTTTGGAGGCTGCTGCTCCCCCTGCAGCTGGTGGTTCCTGTTGCTGGGATTTGTCACGTGATCAGGAGCAAAGAGATGAAAAGGAACTGGAGATACCCTAACAATGAAGATGGGACTTGCCTCGGGGAACTCGATGCTCCTAATCAGCAGGACATACTCTAAAGAGATCTACACCCCTTTCCTCTCTAACCTTCTTTCTTACCTACCTAGTACTGGGGGTTGGAAGGGATAAGGGTGAGTGGGGAGGTAGATATAAGAGCTCAATAAAGTACCCAAAAAGTAAGGATGCAGGTGAGCCCTTCAGATGGTGCACATGATGATAATCCATTCAAAAGAAAACAGGCCCCAAAATAATGGCCTGAGACCTCTGGCAAATTTTCACTAGGCAATCCATATGGGCAAGGAACTTACGTGGAATTCCAGCATTCATCATGTTCTTACTGCTCTCTACTAACGCTAGTTTGAAAGGTGAACTGTGATGGAAGAGATTGCTGGTGGAGAAAATGGCTGACTGTCTGGCAGTGGCAGACATTTGATGGTTTGAAGTGGGGCATTTGCAAATCAGAGGAAAATAAGGGGCTGACTGGAGACCAATCCTGTGGGCCTGGTTTACCAATTATTTGTGAAGGAAGAAGCTGGAAATGGTTGATCACACCTCCAATCTTAGCATTTGAAAGGCTGAGTCAGGAGGATGGCTATGAGTTCAAGGCCAGCTTAAAGTGAGACTTTATCTGGAAGAAGATGGGGGAGACATACAAGGGAAGGAAGATGACAGGAACAGGGGGAGGAAGAGAGGAGTGGAAGAAAAGGAAATACAATTCTAACATTTCAATATGGAAATTTGAGGGTGGTGGTAATGTTATCAGGAAAAACAATAATAAGAGAGTGAATCTCGGTGAAGATGCTTAAAGTAGTATCACAAAATGAGAATGCATTGGGCTGGGCCATGAAGAAAAGGAAAGACCACTTTCAGTTAGCTTCCTGCCTTTCACAAGAGGGAATGTTACTGGAAGCCAGAGCACATGTTACTAACAATAGCTTCTCTCACTTAGAACCTGTTCAATATTTAACTTGTTCCCACAAAATTCCTTTAGTCTTCTCCGGATAGCCTTAATTAAAAATCTACTGCCAGTGTGACTATTTTATTCAATAATCAGTTTCCCATAATGCTCTTGCTATAAAGAAAAAAATTGAATCCATGACAAACTTAGACACAGTGGTACTTGGGTTTGTTTTCTTTTGCTCATTTAGAAAACATGATACTGTAGTGGTGAACATGGTGTATGTTTCTCAGAATTCATAGGAACTGTACACAGGACATGAACCCTAATGTAGACTATGGATTGGACTGATAATGATGTGTTGCCAATCAAGGTTCACCAACCACAATACATGCATCACCTTGGAACTGTCATACTGACGGCAGAGGAGACCAGACAAACTGGGTGAAGAGAATATATAAAAATTTCTGATTTTCTGCTCAGCTGTGCTGTGAAACTCAAACTACTTTAACAGATGGCCCTGCTGATGTGGAGAGGTAGGCACGTTCTTTTGGTCAAATAGACATATGATCATCCATCTTTCCTACCCCAGCTTAAGGAATCAAGGTATCTTACCTCCAAAAGTAACCAAAGACACATGTTGCTTCCCTACCCTTGGGTAGAATAAGACTATTCTAGAGCCATTATGCCTAGCAGGCTATCAAAGCTCATGGGGGTGGCTGTATCTTTCATTGTGGAGAATAAATAAACCATTTTTCACTGAAGGGTCACATGCATTACATAGGTAGCTCTCTTAGGTACGGAATAATCAATCTGTCATAGCTTCTTTATTTTTAATTCTGTGTGCATGTGCATGTCTGTGTGTGGGTATGTGCACATGATTGCAAGTGCCCACAGAAGCCAGAAGTGTCAGCTCCTCTGAAGCTAGAGTTACGGGTGGCTGTGGGCCATGCCATGTGGGTGCTAAGACCAGAGCTCAGGTCCTCTGCAAGAGCAGTATGGGCTTTGATGCTCTTAGCCATCTCTCCAGCCCACAGCATGATTTCTTAAGCCTGTGACTCTGGAGATGATTATCTGAGTCCAATTCTTGTGCCTACCAAATTTACCTGATAGGAGTTCCTGGGCAAGGATTTGACACACTTAAAATTTTGTTTTCCTCATTTAGATAATGGAGTTCAAAGAAATGGCCATACTTGAGCAGTTCATTTGCAAGATTAAAATGTAAAATATATGTCAAGTGTTTAGTAAAAATCTTGACAAAATAAGCCACCCAATAAACATGTTTTCTGATTAGAGGATACAGGTAAATCACCAAATACCTAATGTCTTCCAAAGCATTTACCAAATAATAAATCCTGGCTTCAGGCTCTGACCATGATGGAAGGAATGAACATTAGACTTTTCTTCCCTAATTAATTACTTTTGAAGTTGAACAAAATAGCCAAAGAAATTGTTTCCAGGCCATGGTCCACTCATAGCTCTGGGTGGTGAACCTTGAGAGATATAGAGATCGCATAGCCAGCCACCATAGTTAGCTAATCTAGTTTACTGATAGAACATAAAGCCCAGGTAAAGGAACCTGGAACAGAAAGAGACAGGCTTACTGGCCACGTGTGGGGCAATGATCTGGCAGGCAGTCTGGCACACCGGTTGAGCACAGGCAAACTCTGGGAGACCCCGCGAAGTAATTCGCAAAGGACCAGAAATGTTATACCAAAGCTCCAGGGAGGCTTTTTGACTCCAGCCACGGTCACATATCACGCCCCAGTAGAAGTGTGGCCACAGAGCCCCAAACTGTCCCCATGTTAATGAGACACCTAGAGGCTTAGCCACGCTCCTTTCCAGTTACTATATCTGCCCCGCCACTCTGGGAGAGGCGGGAGGTACAGTTCCATCCATGCCACTTTCCACATAATGAAAATAAAAGCCTTAGAATTATAGACTGTCTCTTCATCTGGACCCACCGTGGGAAGCGAAGGATCCGGACCTCGATTAATGAGCCTGAGCCGCAGTTAACCTCTCACCGTGGGAATCCCAGTGCTCCTAGATGGTACCCATTCACCCAAGCCTAAGCAGCTAGCCTGGCACCCAAAGCAGACAAGACCCGGTCCGGGTGGGAACCCCAGCTGCACTCCAGCTAGCCCATCTGCGGCACCCTGTGGCAGCTGCGGTTCCCCGGGCTAGAGAACCCACAGAGACGGCTGCGTGTTCCCCAGGAATGGCCCCCTCCCCCACCCACGGGCAGGGCCTGCAGAGGCTTCCCACAGCCCCCCAACCTGTCCGTCGGACTGTGTGGGAAGATGTGCAGCCACTTCCCACGTGTCCTGTCCCACCCAGAGCTGTAGTGCCCCTGGACAGACACGTGGGGCTTCATTCTATCCCGCCAGGTGTATTCCCAACAGCCATACAAAGCAGAGAAAAGATGGAGTTTTGAACTATTGAAGCAGCAGGAATTTGTATCTCATGTAGCCAGATCCAAGGCAACTTATGGAGAAGAAGCCCAAGGGGTCTGCATGTATGTTGCCTCTGAGTATATGCAAAACCTTGAGAGGTCCATTGAGCAGTGGCTGCTTCAGAACCATGCCTAAGTAGAAGCATCGGAGATCAGAGGGTACCAAAGGCCAGTAAAGTAAGGACAACCCAGAATTGGGGCCCCAGAGAAGTCCTGATTTGGGAATAGGGCAATTCTAACCCTGATGTATAGCATTCTGTAGACTCATGCTAACAAAACCAGAAACCAAACCTCAGCTGAGCTGTCAATAAATTAAGTCTCCGTCAAAATAAAATCCAGCAGTTTTGACAGAAAACAAACACAGAATCTCAGCAATGTAGCATCTTAAATGTGTGTGTCTCTCTGTGTGTGTACCTGTGTGTGCCTGTGTGTATGTCTACGTGTGTCTGTGTGTGTGTGTCTCTGTGTGTGTCTTTGTGTCTGTGCATATCTGTGTCTGTCTGTGTGTGTATGTGTCTGTTTGTGTATGTATGTGTCTCTGTTTGTTTATGTGTGTATGTCTGTTTCTGTGTGTGTCTGTGTGTATCTGTCTCTGTGTCTGTATCTTTTGTCTGTTTAGACAAACCAGGAATAAAATAAGCAATGGAAACAGAAGATGCAATTACTTGGGCAAAGCCCATGTCCAGAGATTTAAAGCCAGAGGTGAATGCATAGACAGAGAATTTCAGCAAATAAATGGAAAGTAGAGAAGGAACAAATAGAACTAAGAAGCACAGCATCTGGAACAGAGAGGTTCCAAGCAAGGCTCAGCGGCATTTTCAATACTGCAAAAACAAAAAATCTTGAAGCAACTAAATAGAAACTGTCCAAACAGAACAAAATCCAGTGAGAAAGACCCAGAAAACAATGGAGCAGAGTTTCTGCAGCCTGTGGGGCATCAGGCAATCTCCCAACACGTGTAGGTTAGAAGTCCCAGATGGAGAAGAGACACCCTGGCAGTAAAAAAAAATTAATGAGCTGAAATAATTTATATTCTAGAAAAGAATTCCCAAGTATAATAAAAAATAACACAGAAAGAGCATTGTCCAACATCAGATAATCTAATACCCCCAAGCACTCACTCGTTTCCTCATGAGGAGAAAAAAAAGACATTTAAAAACTTGGCTTTGAAAATCCCAACATCTGATCTGGACCACAGTGGAGAAATAGGCCACAAACAATGCAGTGAGAACCACATCTGGGAGGATCCCAGCACAGCTGCTCTACCCCAGGTTAAAAATAAAACCTTCAAAGGACCCAGAAGAAAAGGACCTGTTGCATACAGCAAAGTAGCAACAGAAAAACCACCGAATTCTCATCAGAAACAATACAAGCCAGAAAACAGTAACATAGTAGTTTTTAAATGCCCAGAAATAAGCTTTTTTGTGTGGGGGCAACAAACATTGAAAATTGAACCCAGGGTTTTGCTCACTTTAGCAATCTTCCATACAAAACCACATCCCCAGACCCTTCACAATTCCTAGCTTAGATAGGGTCTCATTTTCTTACCTTGGTGCTGGTGTCTCAACCTCCCAAGTAGCTGGGATTATAGGCCTATGCCACTAGGCTTTGCTGCACCATTAAATCGGAATTATAAGAAATTAATTTTTTCTGTATAAGTAAAGGTATTTCCACATGACTAATATGATGACCAGCACACCAAGAAGTGTTAAGTAAATTTCTTCAAGTTAAAAACAAATTATAGCAAGTGGACACTCAAATAGGCATGAAATAAGGAGTGTGATTCATTCAGCTACTTACATAATTCCTTCAAATTCAGTAGACTGCTTTCTTCCCGGGTGTAGCCACTGATATGTAGCCATGCTCCAGTGAAAGCCTCCTGTGCATGCTCACAGTGGTAACCAATTAAACTCAGTGGGCAGCACACACTCAGCAGGAGCAGGAGGGGATAAAAGAAGTTAGCAGGGGCCGGAAATGGCCAGAGTCATTAGATGAATGTGCAAAATCAAGGAGTAAGAGAGTGTGTGTGTTAAAAAAAAATTTTAAATCAATTGAGTATTTGAGCCATAAATAATAAAGTACATTGTGGAATTTGTACCGTAGGGTAGCAGACACAGAAAGGAGAAGAGAGGGAACATAGAAATACTCTGCATTGTGTATGAAGTAGAATGTGAGGATGTCTTAAGACATCCTCTATGGAACCCTCTATCGTATCCTCTATGGAAATTGTAAGCAGTCAAACAGTGATGTAAGGCAAAGGAGAAGAACACTTAAAATGTGGAAAACTATGGAAGACAGAATGAGCTGGATGGTCAATTCAGAATCAATCTACCTAACCATATAAATAAGTGCATAAAATATTGCCGGGTCCCTCCCGGCCTGGAGAGGGTAGTGGTGGAGTGCACAGAGTAGGACTCTGGTGATGGCTTTAAAGTCTGAGGGTCTCAGGACTTTCTAGCTCTCTAACTGTACTGAAATGCTAATGATAACTTGTAAAAAAAAAAAAAAAAAATCCTAAACTTTCTTGCTCTTTCTGAGGATAAAAGGCTGCTGGTTTAGGAGATTGGCACCTGTAGCCTAAGCAGCAGAGGATTAAGTATTGTGGCCTTTGTTCTATCTCAGCAGGAATTGCTGGGCTCTGACTTTCAACCTGCTAGTCTCAAGTCGCAGGAAGAAAAGGGGACAAGATTATTATAGCATTTATTACTAAGTTGTAAAAAGTTTCCTAGGAAAGCTGTCTAAGGGGGAAAGCAGAAAGATCCTTAGTGGGGAAAGGGAAAACGTCTTCCAAGTGGGGAACGGATATCACTCTAAAGGGAAAAAAGGAAAGGATTTGTCTTCTCTATCCTCTTTGTCTTCAGTACTATACGTCTTTCAGAAGACATGATCATATCTTACAAAGTTCATCACGAGTTCACACAAAAAAAATCAAATCAAATTGAAATAGAAGTTTGCAACAGAGAATGTTTACGTGCACATCCATTAGGACTAGTTACCTGGCTAAACACCCATCACCTGTCACAGCTCCACCTGTTCAGTGAAGGTTGAAAACCGTAACTAAGTTATTAGAGAAGTTTTGTATAGATAAACCCAATCAATATTTTATCTTCTTTCTGAGCACCTACAATAAATCATTAGTTCCCTTTTTATGACCTTTTTACAACCTCTTGGAATGTGCTCTGAGTAGGAGAAAGTCTGGTTACTATCTAAGAGCAATTAGCCGGTGACACTTGGAGACTGGCAGAGTTCTCATTGCAGTTTTGACTATCAGAAAAGGACCTAATAGCAGTCACACTATAAAAGCTTAATAATCACTGATATAATTTTAGGAATTCTTATAGGATCATCTTTAAGATTTAAGTCATCTATTTGTCTATATAGCATCACTACAAGACAGTACATCTTTGTGGATCTGCAGAGATCTGCTCCAAAGGAGTGTGCTACTACTTAGTGGTTGCTTAATAATAATGCTTAATAATAACAGGAAAAGCATATTAATAGCAGGAATCTTTCCTAAAATGAATCCCGTACAGCCTTGCTTAACAAGGGCTCACCTGTCACAGATTATATAATAATCTAAAGCAGGCCATTTCAGAATGATCACCTGCTAGTTATTAACTTGTCCCATTATGGCTCCTGACAAAATATAAAAGCTCTAAATAGCCAACTAGAAGACAGACAGCTTACTTTCAAAAATTGCCTCAAATATAAAGGCACAGGCAGGCTGTAGCTAAAGAGATGGGGTAGGGAATGATATGCAAAGCTGGGAGCCATACAAGAGCTATAAGAAGAGAGTATCATTAATGCCAAAGTATTCACTTCAGCGAAAGAAATGTTACCAGAGGTAGAGTTGTACATCTAGAGAGTATAGTCATGTTTAAAAGTATTCACATGGTAAGAGAACTTCAAAATAAATGCAGCAGTAACCAGCAGAAACCTGGGGGAATAAGCAACTCTATCACTCCATCTGGGTAGCAGAACAGTCTTTCCCCTGTACTGTTAAAACTATACAGGAAAAACAAAAGTCAGGGCATGAAAGTGGGCACACTACCAACCAGCCTAATCTAATCAGCGTTTATGGAATACAAACCACATATGGAGTTTTTAAAAAGGTTCAATTAAATTTAAAGATTGAAATACTATAAAGTATGTTGTCAAGAGAACATGGAAATAAGTTAGAAATAAATAAAAGAAATCTTCACATCTGTAAATTATCAACCATTTATGATATATCCTAAATCAGACAAGAATCTAAGCAGGAATTTTAGAAAATATTTTAAGAAGCAGCCAATGTAGTAATTACAGTGAAACACAGAGTTCTGAATGCTTATGTGAAAAGTTTTAAAATCAACAGCTTGCGTGGCTCTTGGTTATGCTCCAGAACTTGCCAATGAGATGCTTTTGCTGAGGACGCAATACACTTGAGCCATGGGACATGGAGAAGTCAAGCAGGCACAGTCACCTAGAAGCTTCGTACCCACTGGCCATTGTTCATAGTGACAGGAGAAGAAAGGGAATGGGCAGCCTTACCCAGCTAAGAACCCTGTAAGCTGCACCAGGGACTAGCCTGCCAAGACATGCCAGCTGGTATATAAGTGGTGTGAATGTCATGCAGATGATCAACCACTTCCTGGTTGGATATAAAGACCACTCCACAAGTTGAAACCATACCAGTCACCATTCCTAGGGCCAAGAACTTGTTGCTAAACAAATCTTGGGCCCTAGAGGAGAACATACTGCTGTTACTCTGCTAATTGACACAGTATTTAACCAACTTCTGCCTTATCCAAGGACTGATGCTTATCTCAGTCCTCACCAGAGAAGCTTCTTCTCAAAATAAATGACTCTTAATATGGACACATAACTGGACAAATTCTCTGTGTGTTTTGTGCAGAGAATAAGAGACTGTGGGATAAAAATTAAATTATTAATGGATTGTACTCTACATTGAAAAAGAAAACAGAAGCAAACTAAACTGCAGTGAAGATGAAAATAATAAAGGTTGATGATCAACTTTAAAAAACAAAGAAAACATGGACACAAAAATAATAGATGGAAACAACAGTTAATGGTGTTAATATACTTGACAAGCGAGTCTAGAATACCCACATTAAAAAACATAAAATACTTAGGAGTAAATGTAAACAGAAAATATGAAGATGTTTTATCTAAAAACTATGAAGACACTGCTCAGAGATATTAGAGAAGGAATTAAAAATACAGGTTCATAGATTAAAAGAGGCAAATGTCACACAGACATGAGATTCTGGAGTCAAGCCTTCCCAAATCTACAGACAACACTACCCTGATGAGATGCGTAGCTGATAATAAAGTACACACAGAAGTACAAACGATCTCTACTTGTCACAGGAAAGTCAGTGATCTCTCGTTAGTTCATTTTAAGACTGACATAAAAAATATTGTGGCAATTTTAAAAATACATATATGTACCACATACTAAATGTACTATATATGTAAGTTCCTCCAACTCAATAATATAGACAGCACAATAAAAGTTGAGAGGCAAAAAAACAAAACAAAACAAAACTCAACAGAAAACTGGCAAGCATATGCAGGACAGAAGTCTGTAAAGAAAGCAAAAATGTTGGCACAGCCAAGCAGGAAACCTCCAAACCTTGTCAGTGTTGGTAGCTATTATGATCCAGTTCTGATTTGCTTTCATCCTCTGGGCATGACATAACAAACTACATGTGACATACAATGGGAGTATTACATCTAAAGTTAAAATAATGAAGGAACCAAGGTAGCAGATGAGAGAAGCAGCCAATCTCACCAAGCAAGCACATTCTGGGTGACTCTCCTTAACCACAATGCCGCCCCCCTCCTTTCTGGTATCCATAGTTACTTTTATCTTATGAAATATCTTATTAATGCTTGGAGTATTTGCAATAACTTATTATCTTTCCATTTGAGGGGTTATTTCTGTTGATTTCCTTGCTATAGATTCTGCCCAATGCCTTAACTAAGCTGTAATACTCAGAGACCTCTGAAGTAGGAACTTCCTTTGTTCTGTGGGTTGCTGTTCGACCTTTTATCTCAGCCTCTTCCACTGTGTGGGACAGGCATTACTAAAGGATAGCTGTTTGACCTTTTATCTCAGCTTCTCCAACTGTGATGACAGGCATTACTAAAGGACAGGTGTCAGGAGCCAACAAGCTAATAACTAGCAGATAACCTTCCTGAGATGTCTGCCTTGAATTAATAAATAATCAGTGACAAATTTTCTCCAATAGACAAGACCCAGAAGAAAATCATTTTAGGAAAGAGTCCTGCTAATAATATGCTGTTCTTGTTGTTATTATTAAGTATGTAACAATAGCTAGGTATTGGCCCACCCTTTTTGAGCAGATCTCTGCAGAACTATGAAGGTATACTGTCTTATAGTGATTATAAACAAATAGATGACTTCTTAATTCTTAATGATGATCCTTTAAGAATCCCTAAAATTATATCAGTATTTATTAATCTCTTTCATCGTGGGACTGTTATTAGGTCTTTTCTGATAGTCAAAACTACAATGAGAACTCTGTCAGTCTCCATGTGTCATCAGTTGACTGCTTTCTAGATAGTAACCAGACTTTCTCCTACTCAGAGCACAGTCCAAGAGGTTGTAAAACCATTAACCAAAGGTCATAAAAAAGGGAACTGATGATTTATTATAGGTGCTAGGACAGAAGATAAAATATTGACTGGGTTTATCTACACAAAACTTCACTAATAACTTAGTTATGGTTTTTAACTCTCCATGAACCTGTGGAGCGGTGACAGGTGATGTATATTTACCCAGACATTTATTCCAAATGGATATGCACACATAAACATTCACTATTGTACTCTTATTTGATTTATGATTTGATTTATGTGTAAACTTGTGATGAATGTTTTACCATGTGATCTTGTATTCTGAAAGATGTATAAGTGCCGAGTATAAAGAGAAGAGATCATCATTCGGCTTTCCCCCTTTTTCTTAGAGAGCTTTCATAGGAAACTTTTACAACTTAGAAATAAACGCTAAATTCACTTTTCAAAGCATCCCTTTTTCTTCCTGCAACTTTAACCTGCAAGCTGAATGTTAAATGATGCAATTTCTGCGGAGGTAGAGCAAAGGCTACGTTACTTAATCCCGTGCTGTTAGGCTACAGATGGTAATCACCTAAGCCAGTAGCCTTTAACCCTCAGAATGAGCAAGAAAGTTTTAGGACGTTTTAGAAGTTATCACCAGCATTCTGTATAGTTAGAGAGCTAGAGTGTCCAGGAGACTATCAGTCTTTAAAGCCACACCAGAGTCCTACGCTGTGTCTCATTTCAACCTGCTCCAGGCCAGGAGGTTCCTGGTAGATAGGTCACTAGTGACCTGACGGATAGGTCACTAACAATCCGCTTCAGCACAGCCATCTATCAAACAGGAAAAGAATCTGTATTATTTAAATCACCACTCTGATGGGCTGGAAGGAACATGTGCCTCTAACCTTCTGTGTCTTTATGATCAAACACTCATGGAATCTCTAAAGAAAGAAGAACAAGCTCACAGGAAGTGGGAGAGACCACAGAAAAGATGCAGTTAGGACACTGGAGGAATGACTGGGAAAGGCTGGATGCCAAAAGATAAATGCTTGAAAAACAAAACCAGGAAAGTGCTCTGATCCACCACGCCTACAAACAAAAGGATATCCCACAACCAGCTCAGAGAAAACCAACAGACCCTTCCCAAACCAAAGGAACAATCTGAGCTCCAGAAAGAATTCATTAAGCTGCCCACAGAAGTCCCTTGGATTCTGGATCTCACTTAAATGGCTTCTGTGGTAATAGTGGGACCCTAAGTGAGATCCAGAATTATTGGTACAAAACACAGCTTTTACCTCAAAAGAAATAAGATTTTGGGTTTTTTGTTTTGTTTTGTGACTTTTTTTTTTTTCCTGAGCCAAACTCAAGTGATCTTGGCCTGTGGACAGGATTTAGGTTGTCCTGAATAACATTCTCTAATGTGGAAATGATTTTGTTAACTTCTTATACTTACAGAACAGAAGAGTTCATCAAGGCATTTACTAAATGAATTGATCAGGACACAGGCAGGCATTGTTTAGCAAAACAGGGGATACTGCTGTTGGTTTCAGAAGGTCTCTGTTGACATTTGTTGGTGGGAACTAGCAGTCTGCTAAGAATGCAGCCAGAGTATGGAATCTTTGTTGGGATTATTTTGTAAAATCATAGCCATCCAAAAGCTTAAGAGCAGGTTGCTGTGAAGTGTCTCACATGGTAACAGTGAACTTCTGTAAGATATAAAGGGCTATCCAAGGTTGTGACCCACAATGTCCCCTCAGTGTCATTGGATTGGCCACCAGGATGCTCACAATGTCACAGCAGTCTGACTGGAACTGCGCATCTTGTGAGAGCTTCTGAGAAACATGGCTCTTTGCTCTAAAGGATCCAAGGCAGCTTGCAAAACCACATAGACTGGGGGAAGCTAAATAGATGAGCAAATCTGAGTCAAGGGAAAATAAAGGCAAGCAAATAAAGTTACACCAAGGGGACAGTTAAGGTATCAATACACCCGAAGCATAGCACATCCAAGTTACTGTTCACTCAAAGCTGGCCACAGGCATGCGTTTAAACCCTGTGTTAGGTGAGGAAAGAGAGAAACATTATCTGTAATTCACAGGGTGTGTGAGTTTTGAATAAATCAGTTGCTTGTGAGACATAGCCCTTCCCAGTAATGAGAGCTCAGAACAACTTCTCTATGGACCAACATAAGAGAGACTAGAAGAGGTTATGTCCTCCACAACATTGTCTATAGTAGACAGTGGCTACTACCATGTCATAGAACTATCCCCAAATATACTCACTAAAAAAACACCATTCTGTAGGGCTGGAGAGACAACCTGGTGGTTAAGAGCACTTGTTGTTCTTGCAGGGGTCCAGGATTTGGCTCCCAGCACCCATAGATCAGCTGGAAAGTATCCTTAACTCTAGTGTCGGCAATCTGATAGTCTCTTCTCACCTCTGAGGGCACTAAGCATGCACGTGGTATACATTTAGACAGCAAGAAAGATGAAATGTCACTGCTGAGGTTAGAGTATAAACCCGTCTTTCACCATGCTCATCCTCTCTTGGTAGCCCATGTAGCAGCCTAACTGTGAGGAAGCTGAAGGTGACCTCAAATCAGCAACCTTCAGGGAAGCAGATCTTGTCCCATCTGAACTGAGAGCTGACTATATTGTCAACTACTATGTTGGGGCACCATAGAAACATCCTAACCCTGCTGACTCAAGTAAGGGCACTTAGAAGAGCTTTGAACAAAGAGAGTAGAGATGTAGGAGAAGCAAGCCTTGCTTGGATTCTCCAGGGGCAGGGAGGAGATTGGTGCTTATTTAAGGATTCAGCAATGAGTTCCCTTTGCCCCTGACCAGCCAAGACTCCTCTTTGCAGACATTTAAGTTTTTAGATTTCAGAATAGCAAATTATGCTTCAGAATCGGGTCTGAGATAGTTCAGTACCTTTCCACTGGAATAGAACATGAAATTAAGATTTTTTTAACCCCTAGATGAAGAGCCACAAATCATTAAAAACTTCTGGAGGGGATGAGAATTAGTCTTCCCCAAAGATGAACACCCTAACTGCTTATCCAACTCCAGGTAACATGCCCTAAAGTACTATACATGCAAGCAATAGCAAAGAAAAAAATCCAGTTTAGTGTCTTTGTTCTGCTGCATCACAAGATCCAATTATGTAAGGCAATTTACTAAGTTTTCAATTAAAGGTTGTAAAAACTAAATTTAAATCTTCTCAAAATATGTTATGATCTGCCACAAAAATCTAAGTAGACAACGTTGGGCCAGTTTAAAATTATCAACATCACCAAGTCACAGAATTTCTTCCCATATTCCCGAGTGTAAGCTTTTCTTGTTTTCGTATCTACAAGGTGTGACATATTTAGTCTTTTACCCTTTATCTAATCATCTCCATTCCTACAATTATGTCTTTCAAATATATCTTATCTGTGTGTGCTTATATTTATTTCCTTCATATCACCTAGCAATCGAATCACTGGGACACGTAGCATCATGGCACCATGGCACCATATCACCACATACCATGGCACTATATTTATCTAAATGGCACCATGTCTCCATATCACTTAACCTTATTACCTTATCACTGTAACAGTGTGTCACTATGACCCCATGACACAATGACACCATGTCACAATGACACCATGTTGCCATGTCACCATGATACCATGACACCATGTTACTATGACAGCATGTCACCATGACAGCACGTCACCATGACACCATTGAAGCATGTCACCATCTCACCATGACACCATGTCACCATGATACCCTGACAGCATGTCACCATGCTACCATGACACCATGCTACCATGACACCATGACACCATGCTACCATGACACCATGACATCATGTCACCATGACAGTATGTCACCATGACACTGTGATAGCATGATACCATGACACCATGTTACTATGACACCATGACACCATGTCACCATGACACCATACACCCTAACACTGTCACACCATGGAACCATGACCCCATACCAGCTTGATACTGAGTCACCATTACACCAATCACCTTATCACTGCTACATCATGTCACCATGTCACAATGGCATCACACACTATGACTTCTGTCTAGGTCCCGATGTGAATTAGACACCTTCTTGGGTGTATGCACCCCACCTCACATCTGGAAACTGCCTGCTTCTAAGTGCATGCTCAATAGATCCATTTTAAATGACTGGATCTTGTCCCACTGATAACATTGGGTCAGCCCAAGTTAGACAAGGCAAAATCTTTTCCTATACCTGATACCTCCCCAAAAAAATATCACCTGTGGTGGTGGAAGTGTTGGGTCTGGAAGTTAGTAGCCATGCTTCTTGTTATATGAGTCAACAAAAGTAGAAAACACCAGTGGCTTAGGAAGAGGAGGAAAGCATACAAAAGGTAGAGACAGGCAGGGAGCAGGAGGCGGAGCTCCGGGAGCAGGAGGCGGAGCTCCGGGAGCAGGAGGCGGAGCTCCGGGGATGTCTCCCTCCTTGGGCTTCTTCACTCTTGTTTCCTTACAATAGATAATTTCCATTTTTAATTCTTCCCATCATTTAAACGGTCCTAACTAACACTCCATGGGAATCTCCTACCTGTGCTCCTTGCTTCCTGTCTCTATGTTGTGTGCTTCTGTGAGGAAAGCAAAACTTTATACTTGGGTTTTCAGCCAGACCTGAGAACCTAACAGGGGAGTAAAGACCCAGAAGTATGCAGTTGGACACAAACACTGAATTGCACAGAGTAGAAAGCCGAAGAGACAGAACAAGGCGAGGGAGCTCGAGGAGGGTAGTTATCCAGGTAGAGAAGTGACAGTAAAAATGAGGATGACGTCAATGAAATTTTCTCTTATTTCCTTCAGCCCCTACGCACACTTCTTGATGAAAAACACTGTCCTTTCCTTTTGGTAAGAGCATCTTTTACATGTGAACTTTATCTTCTGCTCTCAAGAGACAGGTGAGAACAGATTGATCATAATCTCCAAACCGTTAATGTGGCAGCATCTGGACGGCAAATTTAGAGCTAGTGTGTTCTACCCCTAATCGACTCACAGGCAGGTAAAACGACACAGAGGATGAAAACGCTTGACCTTTAGTTTAAGGAGTGGGAGCTTTTTCAATAAAGTGGGCACTTGTAAAGGAGAGGTAATGTGGGGTGTCTGTTTAACTTGTTTTGTATTGATTTTTGTTTCATACATTAGAGGAGGCATAAAGACTGTGACAACCAGAGGGGTTGGAAATGGTATCTTCCTGACACATCAGCACTGACACACATATGAACTCACAGAGATTGCGACGGCATGCCAAGGAATATATAGTTATAAAGTTATTGGTGGCAAGTAAAGGACCAGGACCTTCTAATGTAAGAACCTCATATCCTCTGGATCCCATGATCCTCGGGGGGAGGGGGGGGGTTTCGGAGGCTACAACAGCAGACAATGCTGCCATCTCCTGGAGAATGTAGAAATTACACCACTGGGTCACTTTTATTCCAATGTTAGTTTCAGGATTTGAAGATTAATGAAAAATATCCTTTTTTTTTTTTTTTAAAGAAATATAGATTTGGGTTCGGCGACATACATAGGTAATTCCACCATTTTCGACTACTTGGGAGTCTGAAAATGATCAGGAGTTGGAGGCCAGCCAGAGCAGCACAGTGAACTTGAAGCAAGCCTGGGAGAGGGAGGGAGGGAGAGAGGGAGGGAGGGAGGTTAGTTCCAATTATATGTAATGATAATGTTCATCTTTTAAATCATAATGATATTGTTAAATTGTAACTCTACACTGAACTCTGGAAAGGCTGCAATTTAGGAATTGTTGCCCTCTTTGAGTGAGTGGTGTGTTTACTCTCACGTGGTACCACCAAATTACCAGTATCAAGTCCAGAAACCTAGCTTAGTCAAACTCACTTTGAAGTAGAATAGACTCCAGATCCTGTGTGATTGTTTCTCCACCCAGACTGGCTAGAAGAATAACAAACTTTTGATAAGGGATGCTCTTGCTTAGTTAATTCAGAACAGAGCATCTAAGGATGGCAAACAGCAAAATGATATTAGCACAAAATTGTTTGCAGCTTCACCACTAATATTGTTAAGGAAAAAGAAGAAAGATGCAAAGATAATTTGGGTAATTCGTGAGCAGGTGAAAACTATAAAACACTGGAAGACGTGTATATTGATAAGCATATAAGAATGACTCTGACTGCGACTATGGAAAACATCCATGTTGTCAGAGAATGGACAAGAGGCCCAACTGTGTCTGCTGATGGGTAAACGACCTCGAGAACCTTCTGCATCATGGTGAGTGTGCTATTTCCTCCCTGGCTCCCTGATTATTCCTGTTTGAAAAGCAAAGTAAGCACACTCTATTCCCAGAGGGAAACTCTCAACATCGCCCCTTACCTGTGCACACGCACAGTTTCTAGAAAATGGTGGAAATAATTCTTCATTTTCCCCCTCAAAAGAGAAATTATTAACCCAAATGGAATCCCGTTCTCTAGTGAACAAGTCTTCTCTTTTGTGCCTCCTTCTGCCTGTGTGTCTCTTCGTTCTCTCTTGTTCTAGAACTTTCTCGTCCTTCCAGGTCATTTGTTTCCATTAGTCCTTCCCCTTGATGAGGCCGGTAGCAGAGATTCACATCCCCTCTGCCTTACATGGAAAACAGTCCTTTGAGAACCAGAGTGACCATCTGAAGAAAAATTGTATTGCCCTTACTTGTACTAGTGCCTTCTGAACGCACAGAAAATATAAGCCTACTTAGCACAGCTGGCCGGAATCGGGGTAGAGAGCATCCCACCGCAGGAAGGACATGAGGGTGCAACAATAAAATGATAGCAGGAGTTGTTCCTCTTCCCCTGTGCTCCCCTGGCCTTCTTCCCCACAGGAACTAACCTCCAGCAGGTCTCCAGGCCAGACTGTGTTGTGCATGAAGACTGTTGCCTCGCCTTTCCTGTCAGCTACACAATAGGACCTTTGAGCAGTCACTTCATGTATATTTATTTGCATAAAATAGTAGTCCTAATCTATGTTGACCAGGGGAGCCAGGCTTCCTAATCATGTGTGCTCCAGTCTGAAGATGATTCTCTGGCAGGGATGTCTTCTGTCTGGTGTGTCCTGGTACAAAGGCAGAGGGAGACCTTTTATTATTTAAATCGTGGTTTGACTTGATGTGAAACCAATGCAGATTGGAAAACAGCGAGAGAACTCAGGCAGCACCTTCTGTAACTAACGCTCAGATGAGCGGTTTTTCAAGACACAAAACATCCTTGCATTTAATTCTGATGACTGGTTGTGTCTTAATTGTTATCATCTGGGAGCCAATGAGGTGCATGCGCCAGATACCCAAATGATGTACCCGTTAACTCCTTGTCAGCGGAATCCAGCAAGCCTGGGGAGGAGGGGCGGAGTCCAATCCATCAAACAAACTGAGGTTAGAGCTCTGCTTACTGTTTCCTCTTACCCTACAGACGCCTAAGAACAGTCAAAAGGTCTTAGAATTGACCATTCTATGCAGTACAAGCTGGCTACACTGGCTGTACCTTACAATTACCTGGTACTTTAAAACTCCGTCAAGCCTAAAACTAACCCCAGGCCGATGACGTCAGAGCAGTGCACCAGGCAGGCAGGCCGGGGAACCATCATTGCTAGACACACAAAACGAATATAAGCATGTGGTTTATGTCCTTAGCTCCTTTTTCCACATTCACTCCTTACAGTGAAATCTACAGGCTTTGTGTGAATTATCCAGATCTCAGTTAAAAGTTCTGACTGATAATTTCAGTTTTTGATGTAATAATGCACCCAGTGGTATCAGGGCATAAATTGGTGTAACTTCCTACAGTGGATTACATGCTGAGGAATCTCTGCTTGCCCACATTTTCAAAGGCCAAAATTTTACAGATTTTAACTAAATTTTGTGTATTTCTATGTCCTGTTGATAATTTTGTCTTCAATTAATTTTATGTAAATAATATTAAAAATACATAATAAATACATAAAATTAAAAGCTAGTAAGAATCAATAATTTAAAGCCTGATAAACATTTTTTATTCAGTAAAGATACACAATATCTGAGTTAAGAAACAGAATATTATGTACCCAAATAATCCAATTTAAAAAGGGGTACAGAGCTGAACAGAGAATTCACAACAGAGAAATCTCGAACAGCCTAGAAGCTCTTTAAGAAATGTTCAAAGTCCTTAGTCATCAGGAAAAGGCAAATCAAAACAACGCTGAGGCCCCATCTTACACCCATCAGAATGGCTAAGATAAAAAACTCAAAGACAGCACATGCTGGCAAGGATGTGAAGTGAGGGGAACACTTCTTCACTGCTGGTGGGAGTGCAAACTTGTACAACCACTTTGGAAATCAATTTGGAAGTTTCTCAGAAAAAAACGGGAATAGTTGGACCTCAACATCAAGCTATACCACTCCTGGACATATATCCGAAAGATGCTCCAACATCCCATGAGGACACTTGCTCAACTATGTTCATAGCAGTTTTATTTGTAATAGCCAGAAACTGGAAACAACCTAGACGTCCCTTGACTAAAGAATTGATACAGAAAATGTGGTTCATTTACACAATGGAGTACTATTTAGCTATTAAAAACAAAGACATCATGAATTTTGCAGGCAAATGGATGGAACTGAGTATATCATCCTGAGTGAGGTAACCCAGTCTCAAAATGACATGCATGGTATGTATAAATGGATATTAGCCATAAAATATAGGTACCAAGCTACATTCTACATACCCAAAGAAGCTAAACAAGAAGGAAAGCCCAAGTGAGGATCCTTGACTCCCACTTAGATGGGGGAATAAAACAGTCATAAGAGGCAGATGGAGGGAGGGAACTGGGACAGAGGGGATATGGGGAAGCGAATGGGTGGATTCAGGATCAGGTGTGGGGAAGGACAGGAGAGATGGCCAGATAGCCGTGGAAATCTACAACTGACATGGGGGTGAGAAGGTGGAGCATCTCCAGGACATGCAAAGACCTGAGATAGTAGAGGAGCCCAAAAATCAATGGAGGTGATCTTAGCTGTGACTCACAACATTGAAAATATCAAAGCTAAAGAGGCCACTTCCCCTAGCCAGGCGGGAACCCCAGTGGAGCCATCGAGACACCCACCTACTCACAAAACTTTCAACCCAAAATTTATCCTGTCTACAAAAAATGTAGAGACAAGGGATAGAGCAGAGACTGGGGGATGGCTAACCAATAACTGGCCCAATTTAAGACCCATCCCAAGGGCAGGCACCAATCTCTGACACCATTAATGATACTCTTTTATGCTTGCAAACAGAAGCATGTTGTCCTCTGAGAGGCTCCACCCAGCAGCTGAGTCAGACAGATACAGATACCCACAGTTAAACTGTGGATGGAGCTTGGGGACTCTTACGGAAGGAATAGAAAGAAGGACTGCAGGCCCTGGGGGGAATAGGAACGCCACTGAAACCAACAGAGTCAACTAGCCTGCACCCTTGGAGCTCTCAGAGTCTGAACCATCAACCAAAGAGCATACATGGGCTGGACCTAGACCTCCTGCATATATGTAGCAGATTTGCAGCTCAACCTTCACAAGGTCACATAGTGTCATTTGGGTCTATGTGCAGAGTCTCTTGTCTCTGGGGGCAACAGGCCTTAGGGGCCAATCTTTAGCATTACAATACAAGCAGCATCAGACCCACCTACTACCTGTGTGTGTGTGTGTGTGTGTGTGTGTGTGTGTGTCTGTGTCTGAGTGTGTCTGCCTAACTGTAAAGGAGAATAGGATTTAGAGTCTCCACCTGAGCATCCACCCCTGAATCCAGAGCTTTCCATCGCTAACACAAAGGAGAGGAGTACAGATGAGCAGACTGTCGGTCCCGTGGCATCTACATCCTACCCAGAATCAGTCTCACACACCTAATCCAACTTAAATCTACACTTAGACTATAAAAAAAAGCTATACTGTCTACATTTTTATTTTTAAAATATTAGTTATGTGCCTTTTAGATTTTGTTTTCATTTGATCAAAGTGGCATTTCAGACATGGTTTTATCTATTGCACAGAGCAAGTGATTCCTGTTCTAGAACATGGATCACTCTAGACTCTCAGATCTGTCTCTCAGCACTTGACTTGGGTCCTCCCTAAGCATGATAGTTGAACAGAACACAGTCTAGACATGTCTACAGATCTTCTGGTTGCCAGTGTTATTATTTTACTCCACTGAATGAACCCCAACAGTGTACTCATGGACTTTTTTGAGAATCTAATGAAATCCATGGGTTTTTCTGCTCTCATATGTATAAACAATTTTGGATAACAGTCTTTGCATGAGACTAAATTTTAGAGTCCCTTGACAATATAAAAAAGCATCCTTTTTATCTCATCTTGCAGATGGGATGTAAAAGTTCAGGTCGAACCACTGATTTTTAGGGGGGGGGGTCTGCCAACAGAATTCCTTAAGTTGTAAATAACGGGATCTAGAGATCACCAGTGTATTTTTATCTGATAGCTACAAAAAGGTGCCCACCTCGATGGGGGACTCGGGCTGTAGTTAATGTGAAGCTTTCATCTAGGGATGAAATTTTAAGATCTCCTAGACATGTAAAGTCATCAATGAGAACAGATTGTCTCCAAACTTGACTGCATCGCTGTTTAAAGAAAGAATAGGTCATTTAAGGAGAGATTTTGTCCTGATGAAATTAGAAAAGAAAGCACAAGGAGAGGTAATTGTAACATTTTAGAGCCATTTCAACCAGAAAGGAAGGCAGGCATCTGGTGCACCAGTCCATCTGGAAAGCCCCCATGGGCCTCGTGGGTGTCACCCCTATACAAGTTCAAAGTTATTAAGGATTGTGTTCTTATGTTCGTCTATATGGCCTTTCATTCATATGATCACTGTAAATCAAAATTGATTATAAATGTTTTCCATTACCTCAATAAACCACCTACTAGACACAACCAAAGAAGGAAAGATTCATGTGGGCACATAGCTTTAAAGAGTTTAGTCTTTCTGGTGGGAGGGCATGGCAAAGCAGAACACATCACGGCAGACATGAAGCAGAGAAAGAATTCCTCAGAAAGAGCAAAATGCAGCTCGCAGACCAACACCTACAGTGACTCCTTCCTCCAAAGGTCTTGCCTGCCGCCTACTTTTTACCATCTCCGGATAACATCATCATGTAATGAGTGCAGTGGTTGATCCACTGTTCAGGTCAGAACTCTCAGGATCTAACTGTCTCTGGAAACACTGGCATGCACACGTCTAGAGGCCGGTGTTCCTGTTCAATTAAGTTTCATTTTGAAATTGCCTAACACGCCAATTATGATTTGGCTAACCAAATGGACTGCACACCACATACTGCAGTGAGGAATTTCACAAAGAAGCCTCTATACCTTCTAAGCTAAAGCCATCCAGTCAACTTTTCTCTGAATAGCACTTTATGCCACTTTCAGTTGAAAGATGCAAGAATGTCTGTAATATATATATATATATATATTATATATATAATATATATATATATATATTACATTACATAAATTGAGTTGATAGAACCTAAAAGAAACCTCCAATTCTCTGCCTTAGAGGATTTCTAGCATGAACACGGGGAAAATTCTTCCTATTATTCTTCCTTTTGAAACATCTGTGAGTTAACTTCATTGAAGTGTCCTGAGCTAAACTTAATACGCTGATTTATGAACCTGGGTTCATTAGGCTTCTTAGTTGAAAGAAACAAAGTCTCGCTATAGTTGTTAAGATGGCAGTTGTGTGGTGAGGAGAGACATGGGACTAGAGAAGAATCGGGAAAGCCTGGTGGGCAGCAGGAGACGGGCAGTCCAAGTGTGCAATCGGAAGAATGCCCTTTTCCCTCAGCATGGAGAGCTCAATGTTTTTCCTTTATGCCTCATATTAATGAGGTGTGTGTACACCTCTCTGTTGCTGGAATTTCCAGCCCCAAGAAACCCACATAAAAACACACAATCCAGTCATTACAGTTGTAAGCTATAGCCTAGATTGGGCAGATCGAACACTACACTAACTTATTCCGCAGCTCTAAGAGCCCTTGCTGCTCGTGGTTTCTCCTGGTCACATGGTTCAGGTCCATCCAGTCTTCTGTCCTCTCTCCTTCCCTTCTCCCTCTCTATCTCCACTCTCAGATCTTCAGCCCCACCTTTCCCCTCCACTGCCCAGTCACTGGCTCTGACCAGTCAAAATGGGGAAGGTTCACATCAGATCGCCTGAGTATGCGATAGACTGCTTGGGCCCCAGAGGCCTGGTGTGTGTGTGGGGGGGGGGGGGGGGGGGTTTCTTAAGGAAGCAGAGTAAACATCAGAAGACAAACCGCATCAGGCCAACCCAAACCACCTCTCTACTTCTGCTTCTCTGTGTATCCCTTCCTGGTTTTGTTCTGACCACTTTTGGAGTTCTTTCATTTTGTCTATCCAGGTTTCCAGGAAGGTAAGGCCAAATTAGACCTGATAGCATCATCACGGTCAAGGAAAGCCTTACCACTGGCTTCCTAGAAGCTGCAAGCCACTATAGACAGGCTCCCTGGTGTCAGACACTTAGGATCAGATGGGATATTTAAGTAGTGAGAACAAGTCACCTATGCCTCGAAGTCACCTATGCCTCAGGGACCTAAGAGACCTCCAGGTGAGACAGTTATCTTTGAAGGAGCTGTGAGTTTGCCGGAATCCAGACTGCCTAAATTAGCATCTCAAAGGGAAGGATTAGAGAATGTGTATGTATGTATGTATGTATGTTTAAATGTGCATAGATACGTGTGTGTACATATATACATATATATATATATATATTCCCTCAAGGAAACACCGCTTTGACCTTGGGAAGGAAAGATAAAGGGGATCAGATCAAAGTCTGGATTCTCTAACAGTAGGGATAGATAGGGAGACTTGGTAGGGAAATTCATAGGTGCTGTAGTGTGCATCTGAAGGTAAACACTGTGGTAAGACAGAAGTGCTGAGGTGAAATAGTTTCCCTCAGAAACAAAAGCTGAAGAGTTTTGTTCCCCATACCTTCTAGAATATGCAGATGAGCCTCTGACAGAATATTCAGAATGAATATCAATCTCAAACATCACAAGGTTTTCATGAGGTCTTATCAAAGCTAAGAATTTACTCCAGTTTCTCCTCCTTGTCTAAACTAGGTATATTTAGTGAACTATCACAAGCACATTTATTTTTATGTTTAGTTATGTGGGTCAGGTGTGGCCACATGCATGCAAATGCACTTGGACTCGAGAGGCACAGGAGTGCCCTGGACATGGAGTTACGGGCATCTGTGAGCCACCAAAGGTGGGTGCTGGGAACCAAACTCAGGTTCTTCACATGAGCAGGATGAGCAGCAAGCCATCTCTCCAGCCTTCTTCAATATTCAATTTTATAACACGACTACCTTAATTACAAAGAAATTTTTCATGAAATAATTTAAGAAAAATACTTTGATCTTAATAAGAAAAAAAACCAAAGTAGTTGGAAAAGTTTTAAAGAAAGAATTACCTACCATGAATATATCCTAATAATCAAAGGTACCATACATAGTAAATAGGCTCACAAGTTCTCTGGGAATTATTATCTTTATTACAAAACAAATATTTTTCTTGAGGTAACACTTCAATGGCACGTGACAAAAAAAAAAAAAAGAAAAGATAAAGAAACAACAACGGAACAGTGGAGCCCTCTGTGCAGAATTTTGCTATGTGAAACATACATAAGGGACGAGGGGATAGTGTTGGCACTGCACATAGAAAAACTGGAAAAAATGAGGCTATACATCTTTTTTAAATTACGTTTTTCTCCCATCTCCCCACCAAATTTTCCTCCTCATCATCATTGAGGCCATGTTTACAGAAAGCCCATAAAAGCACTCAATAGGGTAAATTAACTGGGAAAAAAAAAATGTTCTCCAAGATATCCCATTGTGCCATTGTTTGAGAATGCCTTTACATACTAAATATTTAATTGAGTAAGATTTAATACTGTTTATCTCAAGAATAAATAGAATTATATTGTCTTCAATGGAGAAATCCAATGTAACCCTCCAATTCCCAAACTTTGCTACTGTGGAACCTAAAGCTGGCCACTCCCGCTTAATGCTCCCATTCTCTGTTGTACCTCAGCCCTGGCAGGGGCTTGTCACATAATTTGTTGCCCTCCTGGAACCAAAGCACTGTAGCCCAAACTCACTGCTGCAGGGGCTCCTTTGTGTTTCCTTTGCATCCTTTAATGTGTTACTTTTGAGTGTCTCCTTGGAACAAGCTCCCCGGGAGCAAGACTGAGCCTGAAGCACCACCCCCTCCCCAGCCCAGTGCTGTGCCTGGTATGTAACAGAACCTCAGTAACTGACAGGTTGGTGAACCAGAGCATCGGTGAAGCTGCTGTGGGCATGATTCCTGTGTTCTACTCTCACCGTGTGTGCTCTGACATCATTCCGCATACTTAAGCTTCTAAGGAGTGGGAGACACCCTGGAAAAGAGTGTCAGGTCCAACAATTCCTCACAGGAAAAAAGCCAACCAACCAAACAACCAAAAACCAAACAAAAAACCCACCCCTGGTTTTACTTCTGATCAAAACATCAATAAATTATAGTGAACTCTCTCCTCGGGGGGGCCCCCAAGACTTCGTCCTGTGAGAGCCGTTCCTTAGACAAGCTAATGCTAGTAGCCGTCCCGGCAATCATTGTCATCTTGGTCCCCGATAGGTTTGTTGTGGTAAGCATCAACTATTAGCTTTCTACTGTCAGCTTCCATGTTTTTGGGGTGGATGTCCTCCTCGCTGCTCGAAGTGCTCCCTGTAGAATTGCTCTCTTCTTTGGATAGGCTACTGTCCTGAGAGTCACTGTCACCATCTTCCTCAGAACGACTGTCCTGCTCAGACTGGCTCTCCTGGCTCCTGCTCTCGGTTGATGCGCTCTGAGACTGGAGGCCTTCCTGGCTGGAGCTGTCTCCATCCTGGGCTGACTCCTGACTCTCCTCTGAGAGGGTGAGGCTCTCATTGGACTCGCTGTCAGCTTGTTCCTCGGTGGACTGACTTTCTGAGCTGGAGAACGTGTTCAGGCTGCCCTCCTCGCTGGACTCACTGTCTTCTTGGTCTCCTGTCTGACTTGTGTTATCTGGGTTGTCACCCCTGGACTCATTGGCTGCCCCTTCCTGAGACTCGCTGCTGCTTTCCTGGGATGGCTCACCAGCCTCTTCGCTGGACTCACTGCTGGAATCTTGTCCCTCTGGGCTATCTTCCTGGGACTGGCTCTCGGCTGTGTCCTCCTGAGACTCACTCTTGCTTTCCTCTCTGGAGGTGGTATCCTCTGTGGAGTCGCTCTGGGTTTCTCTGCTGTTGCTGTCAACCAGCTCACCTCTGTCATCTTCCTCAGAGACCCGGGACCTTCTGAAGGACTTCCTGCTTGAAAATTCCACGGACTGGCTGTCATCTGAATCCTGAGTGCTCGTGGGCTCGTGGTTCCCTTTAGATTCTTCCGACCTGATTCCAGCGCTGCTCATTCTGGCATGGCCTCGATCGCTCCTGGTGCTCTCGGGGTCATCGCTCTGCATCCCTTCATCATCGAACTCAGAGCCATCCCCGTGGCTACTCTCACCCTCGCTGCCACCTCCTACCCGATGTTCCTCACTCTCACTGTCCTGAGTGGAGTCGCCTGCCTCGGGCCGGCTGTCTGCCTCATCCTCACTGTCGTGGTCCTTGCTGTCACTGGGAGTATCTTGGGCACTGTTTTCTTGAGAGGCGCTGTCTTCACTGGACTGTGTGGTGTCTGCGGAGTCCTCATCACTGTCCAGTCTGGAGGGTCCTCCCCACTGTCCTTCTTTGAGCCCTGGGCCATTGTCCTCATCACCAAAGGTGTCATCTCCACTGTCGTCTTCATTATCCTCCTTATCTGCGCCTGGGCCCATACTCTTAGGGAAATCACCAGCCGGTCTATACTGGCCTCGGTCTGAGCCCAGCTCCTCTCCAGACTCACTGCTGTCCGTGTGGTCACTATTTGCCTGAAGTCAAGGTAAACAGCTATGGTCAGTGTCCAGGGTCTGAAGCAGAGGGAGCTATCTAGAGATGAGACCAGCTCTTTCTGCTTTTCCTCCCTGTGTTCCTAAATCTCTACCAGAACTTAAATGAGAAGAAAAAAAGCAGGTTGAAACTCAAGTGAAAGTGAATTCTCTCCCTTCCTTCCTTCCTTCCTTTCTTTCTTTCTTTCTTTCTTTCTTTCTTTCTTTCTTTCTTTCTAAGACAGTGTCTTAACCAATAGCCCAGGCTGACCTTGAACTTACTGTGTAGCCCAGGCTGGACTTCCTCAACCACTGAGTGCTGGAATTTCACATGTGAGCTATCACACCCAGCTACTTCCTATTTTGTGTGCATATCCCTCAGTGCTGCAGCCCCGCCCTGCCGTGTTAAGCGTTGTTCCGCATACACCAGACCTTTCTCAACCCGAAGTTCCTACCTTCCCTTGAGAAATGAGAGAATGCAGAGTGAATACATCACACTTTCTCCTCATCGATCATTTTCCCAAATGCTGTGGTTTTAAATTTCTGTAATATTCTTTGATGAATATTTATTTAATAAGAATAAGCAGGCTAATGACTCATCTCCCTGCTCTGGCCCTGTTAGGGTGCAAAGTGAATCTACACTTCAGAAAGAACCACATTCCTGCATTTTCTGGGGTTCCTACAGGATTGTCTGGGCATAATATTAGGACAGAGCTATGGAGGCCACTCAGTAGCAAGTATGAAACCCTGGCTTTGATCTCCAATACACAACACACACACACACACACACACACACACACACACACACGACAAACATAACAC
>JADRCH010000035.1:7907998-7920139 GCA_019843965.1 Rhynchomys soricoides | reverse complement strand
TGCAAAGCATTATACTAACATGGCTTTCCAGCTACCTAAATACACACTGCCATGATAGCCTTTCAGTTGCATACACAATTCATAATGGCCACCATGTTCTCTGAATGAACTAGGCTGCGTGGCATTCAGTTACCTGACTGGGTTTTAAAACACTTGCTGCACTGATTTAGATCCTTTTGCATCTCTACCTCTAAGAAACCTACAGATAAAAGTTGTGTTTTATTAATGAAAGCTAAACTCCAAGGGGACTTTCCCATTGGCCTCCTGCTTAGTAAATGTTCTCTTTCAAAGTAATTAGACAGAGATCTAATTAAAGCATCACCAGGCAAACACCTAGCTCTTTTGACATTAACATGTCATTTTAATATCAGTGTCATTTGTTACTGTGACAGTGACCCCCAAAACAAAAATAAGAATCAGGTTTACTCAAGCTTAGCTCTCCCCTTCTTCCTCTGGAAATCAATGCCTTGTAACATGTTCATATTCATATTTTTAAACACAAAAGCAAAAGTCATTTTAAGAATGAAATGATGGAAAGGCCTTACCCTCTCTGACTCCCAAGGTCTTTTCCCACAAGGTCAAAAGCAGAGGGATCTCAGAGAAGCCAGTCTCCAGCTGCTGCTCAGAAGGCTTGTCTGACAGTGCAGAATTTAAACTCTGCTGCAGCTCCTCAGAGCCAATGAGCCTCAGGCTGGGGGTGACTGACATCACAGGTGTCACCGGGACCCCATACACCCACACTTCCTCCAGCTGGCAGAAGTGGGTCTTCTCTAAAAAGCTCTTGTGGTTCTCAAATGACTAGACTAGTTTCCATTAAATTGAAGATCTGCCTAAAGCTTTATTTTGCTTTCTAAATATATGTCTTTCGCATCTATGCAGGCTTGTGAGCATTATAAACAATGGACCACGTCTCCCGCCCACTAACAGATCCCAGAAGACCCGGGGATGGGAAAGGCGAGTCAGAGAGGGGTAGAGACCTTCCTGTTGGTGCTTATTTCCAGGTGGTACATGAGGGACGCTACTAAAACTCTAGATTTTCCTAAGTTGTTAGTGATGAGAATATGGCCTCGTATGTCTCCTCTCTCAACTTTTAACAGTCTCTACTAAACACCCCTTACCCCATCTGTATATAGAGACTCCAAATTCTTCCTGATCTAAGGAAGCGCCATTCGCACGGTTCCACGCGAACAGGAGATGTTAAAGTGCCTCCCTTTGGTGACTTCTATTTTTAACAGCAAAAATGAATGCTCCGCTATCCCCTGAAACTACTTAGCACATTTTAGTAATTTTTGAAATCAGGACTGGACTAGAGGAATGCTAATTAAGCGGATGGCATCTAGAGAGGTATTACCAAGAGCGGCTACCCCATCACCGAACCCGAAGTGAAAGGAAAGCACTGTTTGCTAGAGTCTTTCTGAAAAGTGTACTAAAGTCAGCTGAGAGTTCTGGAAGTGGGTTTGGCACCTGTTCAGGAGCATACTCAAGTAACACTTGCATACCACTAAATAAAGGCTTAAATGATAAAATATACAGCACCAGGCTTTAATTTCCCAAGGGTAAGGATGTTTTGTTCTGTTAAGTGAAGTGCACACAATACCACAATGCCCCTAATGCCAGGGACAATTCTTGGGTCATCGTAAGTCCTCAGTAAATATATTTTTGTATGAATGGATGGATTGAGGTGTACCGTTACCTTGACTGAAATGCTTGCATGACTCACTCACTTTTTTAGATACAACAGCCTGGAAAACATTCTCAAATATGTAAATTATTAGATTTATACAGTGTGAGCTTAAACTTGGGCGGCAGGGCAGGATGTGAAGAGGAGGAATCTATTTTCATACAGAGTTGGTCAGAAGGCCAACGTTCATGGGGAGAAGCTCCAAATGACATGTGTTCTGTTCTGGTTCTGAATTACACTCCTTGATGGCTCCACAGCCCTGCCTGAGGTCTATCCTAGATGAACCTTATAATCTCATGTGAGAGTGGATTCTGGGAAGGGTTGGGAAGAGGACATTGCCGTAGATTCTCCAAATTCCCACACCCAAGCCAAGAACCTAAGTTGTCAATGTTGAGAATATCAAAACGAGCAAAGTCAAAATGAGTCAACAGCTGAAACGAATCCAGTATTTGATTATCTATTGCTTTGTCAAAATATCATCCTATACTTTGTAGTTTGTACTTTGTAACTTTAAAACAACTATTGTTCACCACCACTTACAGAGTAGCCTGAAGTCATCTGGAGGTGTGACTGGATAGACTTCCAGGGTCCTCCTGCAATGGTTGCTTGGGAGCTCAGCTGAAACTGTTACTGCATGCTGGCTGTGACCTGGTGGAATAGCTTGGTATTCTCACCACATGGTGGCAGGGCTATGAGAGCTACCCAGAATACCATTTTCCCCACATTCAATTGGTCACATCAGTCAGAGAGCTACCCCTATCTGGAAAAGAACTCCAGGCCTACCTCAGGATCTGAAGGTCAGAACAGAATGCATAGAACAGGAACTGAAGAGGTGGGCTTTGAGATGTTGTAATGTGCGTAGTCTGACAAGCTGTTCTCACGAGATACACACTAAGGGAGGACAACCTGCCTGAAGGTTTGCCTCTTCGGTGTCAGCGAGCAGGGTGCGACACGGCACCACACTGTACCATCTGACGGCCGTGAGCACAAGAGAGCCACAAACAATAGAAAGAAAATGACTAAAGTTCACTGGGTGCTCACACAGAACTGTCAACTGTCAAAATTAGAAATACGTGATGAAGGCTAAACCCCATCGATGCATCTATAACTGATAGACAATGACAGTATGCTAAAATGACCTGGTTAAGGGGGAAAATACTGTCAGCTTCTATTTTAACAGTAACAAATAAACTAATACAACTGGTGTGGTAAATATTTAATTTCAATTGGGGGTTTCTACTCCACCTTTGATCATTTAGTTCTCAGACACAAAACCTGTATATTTACAATACCCTTCAAAGCACTAGCACTGGGCAGATATCTACCCTCTATTCTCTTATGTCTACTTCCCAGCTAATAACCTTGAGATAAGACTAGCCATGTTTCATCTGGGTTGCTCTTAGCTCCAATTGGCCAGCCCTCATGGCCATGTTTTCATGATTCACCTCCTCTCTCACCTTCTTTTCTTCTCTCCTTTTGATCTCCACCTCAGACCCCAAGCCCAGGAACCAAAACTCTGCCTATCTCTCTTTTCCCATCGGTAGGCTGTAAGCTCCTTTATTCAACAGTCAGGGATAATTTGAGGGAAATAGCATCACTTGGGTCTGTATGAGAATCACCTCACCCCAGGGGCAACCAGGGCCAGTATTTAGCATTACAATACGTAGCAACAGACCAACCTTCAACACACAATTAACTATGAAAGCAAATTAAAATTTGAATCACCTAGAAATGAAGTGTCAAGAATCAAGAAAAGATCTAAAATAAGAATAAAAATTATAAAAATCCCTTAAAGAAATAAAAAACATAAGAAAATGCTTTACACATAAAAGAAAGAAAGAGTGGGAAAGGGTTCAAAAGTCAATGGGACAGGGACGGGTAAATGCTAAATGTATAAAGTGCTCCGGGTGCAAACATCAGGCCTATGTTCGGATCCTCAACACCCGTATACAGGCAGATGTGGGACACACCTGTAACCTCGGCGTTGGAAGGCAGAGACAGGAGGGGCCTGGGTCTCATCAGCCAGTTTAACTGAAACCATGAGTTCTGGGTTCATTGAAGAAACTCTTTCAAACCTTAGGGTAGCCACAGTGGAGAGATGGCTTAGGGGGTAAAGTGTTTGCTGTGGAAGTACCAGAACCGGGGTTTCACTCTTTTATTTGGATATTTAGAATCCAAGTAAAAATCAAGCATGGTGGTGCTCACTTGCAATTCTAGCACTGAGGAGGGAGCAGAAAGAGGCAGGTCCTAGGTGCTTGCTTGCCAGCCGGTCTAGCTAAAAAGGCAAGGTCCTGGAGACCATATCCCACAGAAACAAATGAACAAAAGTAAGCTGGGCAGTGGTGGCGCACGCCTTTAATCCCAGCACTTGGGAGGCAGAGGCAGGCAGATTTCTGAGTTCGAGGCCAGCCTGGTCTACAGAGTGAGTTCCAGGACAGCCAGGGCTACATAGAGAAACCCTGTCTCAGAAAAAAAAAAAAAAAGAAAGGAAGGAAGAAAAAAAGAACAAAGTAAAATAAGATAGAAGATACCCCACATCAACTACTTGTACACCTATATACATACTTATACACACAGAGACATAAATAAATAAATAAATAAATAAATAAATAGATTGATAGAGGAAAGTACCCCAAGCCAACCTGTGACCTTCACACAGTCATATACAAATGACTACACTTGTGCACATACATGTGTGTACACACATGCACACACACATGTGCACACATGCATTCACAAGCATGTGTGCATACACACAACACACACACACACATACAAAGAGATAATGACATGTATTGAAAATGGTCACAAAGGATCCCGATTAGACAATAGGAGCCTGAGGGTTTTCATAAGTGACGGTAGATATATTACCAAAAGCTCCATAATTAAGGAAATTAATTAAAATACTCTTGAGCTGAAAAAGATTTAAAAACCAATATTTAAAGAGCATAAATATTGGTCTAAAAAGACTACCACAAAGACGCATTCTTGGTGAGTGTGCATGTGCCTATTGGCGCGTGTACTGGTGAGCATGAGAGGAGGTGTGAGTACATGTGTGTGCACACGTATGTGGAAGGCAGAGATCATGCTTTGCACTACATTAGTAACTCATCCTGCTGCTGTGTCAAAATATCTGCCCAAAAATATCTTAAGGAGGTTGGAGAGACGGCGCAGTGGGTAGAGCCCTGTAGGCTTAGGTTTTTCAAAGACTTGCTCTTAATAACGGTTCTTAAATGTTTTGACCTCCCTTCTAGCCCACCACCCACCAGAGGTCGTGGGAAAGAAAGGTTATTAGGATACAGGAGAAGAGGACCCGTTTAGAAGTTTGGAGCAAATCCCATCTGCGTTGTTAGGAAATCCGCAGTTCAGTTCACAGGAATCAGCGGCAGCGGCAGCTCAATCCATTCGCAGACAGTTCATGGATATACCAGCAGTCTGGTTCAGTAGTGTTGAGATAGCAAACATATATCAGCAGCAAGACCTAGCAGAGACAGCCAGGTCTCCTCCAAATCAGCATGCGTCAGCAGGAGTGACCAGGACCAGCAAGGATGCCAAGGGAAGTTCTTGGCTGTACCTCTCTCGGCGAAGTCACAAGACCAACAAAGAGATGCAAAGCTAGCTATGCAAGCTATTTATACTCCTTCCAAACATCACATGTTGTTGCGTGGGCCTTGCCTCACCACGTGAGTCTGTATCAGCTGACATCACTCTGCCAATCGGCCTAAGTTTGTGGCAAGAAGCTGCCAGAACACACCAGAAGTTTTTTGATGCGTTTCTCTCTATAGAGTCCTGACAAACGAAGCTCAGTAACGCAGTGTAAGGTGAGGGTTTTCATAAGTGCGTGTCATTTAATGAAGAACCCTCCCTCACCCTTCCTTTCACATGATCGTGTCATCTAATGAAGAACCCTCCCTCACCCTTCCTTTCACATGATCGTTTTAGCAATCCTTTCTCCTGTGTCTGTGTGTGCCTTAGTGGAACACCAGCTGACGCAACGGGCTTTCCAAAGGAACCATAAGTGTGCACTTCAGGACCCGGTCACACAAGCCTGTTAACTTGAGTCCCAATCCTGGAACCCACACAAAGGTGGAAAGAGGAATGTGACTTCACAAAGTTGTCCTCTGACCTGTACATGAGTGCTGGATGTGCACACACACACACACACACACACACACCACGTACCCACATATGATAATAACTAATAAATTTGTAAAATGTACAAAGCAACTTAAGGAAGGAGAATTGAAGGAATTATTTTGTCCTTGGGGTGCCAGTCAGCAGCAGGATCAGGAAGGAACTAATCAGATAATCTGAGCCTGTCTGAACTCCATGCAATGAAACCACCTTCAAGCTTCTCTGTGTCCAAAGGAAGAAACACTGCAGAGTAAGGTGGATCTGCCTCCAAGTCTCCTCAAACTTTTCCAGCAGTGAACTCCTTTCTTTATCATTGAGTCCCGGTCCCCGCCTATGGGGTAGTGCCAACCACATTTAAAGTGGACCTTCCACCTAGACTAACTTCCTTTACAGAATCTGACACTCCCAGAGATTGGTTTGCATGGCTGTTCTAAAATCCATCCAACTGACAGTCAACATTAAGCATCTACACACACACACACACACACACACACACACACACACACACACTAACCATGGGCCACCAAGCAGGCTGGGGCAACTGGCCTGCTTCCAGTTTCCACTTCCCAGCAAAGTTGAAAAGCATGAGCCTCCATGTCTGGCTTGTTCGTACATGGATTGTGTGGGTACAGAGCTTGTCCTCAGACTTACACAGTAAATACAGAGTTATCGTCCCAGTCCACCAGGACATATGCTAACAAGTCTCCGGATTTTAATGGTAAAGAAAAACTTTGGAGCCACTTCCTCCAGCTGTCTGAGGGGTCAGTACAGACAGAGGCCCTGTGGGGCATGGCCTTGCTGGCTCTACAGGAGGCCCCGGCCATGGATTCAGAAACACCCAGAGCCTATGGTTGTCTGCTGTACCACTTCTGCCCAATGCCTTCTCTGCTTGCTGACCAGGTTCTTTATTTCCCCAACGAGGTCACCTGTACCCGAGGCTAGAAATCTACTTAACACTAGCAGAGGATGGCCTTGAGCTAACTCTTCCTGACCCTCCAGCCTTTACTTCCCCACAGGGCTGTACAGCAGCACTCTTTTTTGTTCCGTTAGTTTTGTTTTCTGATATATACTCTCACTCTGTAGCCCAGGCTGGCTTGAACTTGGAAAATGTATCCTGTCTCGGTATCCCTTATACTAAGATCACTGTTGGAATTTATTTTTCTTTTTTCTTCCTTTTTTTGAAAATAGATTTTTTTCCATCCCCTGTTACTACTTTCCTCTCTCTAACCCCCAGTTCCTCTCCACCTCCTCTCTCAGCCAGATCCACCCCCTTTCTGTCTCTCATTAGGAACCAAACATGCTTCTAGTGCATAATAAGACAATTAAATTAAGCTAAAAGTAATTCATTGGAATAGGACAAAACAAGCAAATAGGAGGAAAAGAGCCCAAGGGAAAAACACAAGAAACAGATATAGATGCAGAGACCCACTCATCTGAACATTCAGGAATCCCATAAAAACACTAAACTAGAAGCCATAATATATACATACCCAAAGGACTGGTAGGGTAAGAACACACACACACACACACCACACACACACACACACACATACACACACACACATATATATATATATATACAATGTAATATATGTATATATGCGTATATATTTTATATGTGTAACATATGTATATATTATATGTACATATATGTGCTATATAAGCCCTAACATGACATTATGAGACAAGGAACCTCCAATGATGCCCTCGAGTTTATTTTCTGTCGGCTATCTGCTGCTGATCATATATCCTACCCTTAAGGGTGGTTTGTTTCTCCAGTGAGACTCCCTTGGAAAAAACTAATCTTTCACAGATGCCTCTGTGTTAGGGTGGGGCTTGTGTCCACTTCTTTCATCTTTAAGGCTCCATCTGGTACAGACCGGTGCAGGCTCTGTCCATACTGCCTCAGCCTCTGTAAGTTCATATGAGTTTTGATCTTGTTGAAGTAGAGGGCCGGGCTTTCCTGGTATCCCTATCCCCTGTGGCTCTCACACTCTTTCTATCTCCTCCTCTGGGTTTCCTGAGCTCTGAGGGGAGAGATTTGATGGGGACATGCCATTTAGGACTGGGTATTACAATATGTAGATATTCTACTCTACATGTTGTCTGGCTGTGTATCTCTGTATTAGTTCCCATCTGCTGCAGGAGGAAGTTTCTCTGGTGATGGCCAAGCAAGGCCTTGGTACATGAGTAGAGGAGAATGTCAGTGGTGATCATTTTACTGTTATGACCTTAACATAGAGCAGTATTATTTGGCTTTTACCTTCTGGCACAACCATACCCACTGGAAACAGCGAGAGTCGTGAAGCCAGCACAGCTGCCAGACACAGTTCCAGCAAACTGCCGATGGCTGTAGTCACTGTCCTTCTCTCTCTAACTTTTGGGTTTTGGTCTCTGTGTGTTGCAATCTTGGGGACTTCTTGTATTATGATTCATTTTATGTTTTGTCCTGAGAAAATTATATCTGAGTCTTTTTAGGAAATCCTAAAATTAATTTTATCTGGCCACTATTTGGAAGTCTTCCTTATGCCCTGGAGATCATTAAGCACAGACAAGCCCAGAGCTAGAGGAGGCCGTTACTTCAGGAGTGTGCTTAGGCTATCTGCCCTCAAGTGAGTTCAAACAGGATAATTAATTCCGGATAAACAGAGACAATTGGCAAACTCTGACCGGCCAGGAGAAGAGATTACAGATTCAAGGCCTATTACTACTACTACTATTATTATTATTATTATTATTATTATTATTATTATTATTATTATTATTACAGGCTTAGAGCTCTCTGAAAATGTAAAGACGGGGCTGTACAGGATGCACCCCTAGAGGAATAATATACAGTAAGTAAAATAAATTGGCTGAAGTAAACTTTTCCTGCTTTACAGTCTAGAAGATAAAAATGAAGAATATTTACACAAAAGTAATTTAGACTGTTCTTCATTATACCAGTGATCATGGTATTATTGTTACCTCAAAACCATTGTGTGTATAATGTGGGATAAAGAGATTTAGTTATTTTGAGATGTCCCTTTTTGAGATGTGTGTTCTTGAGACTCGTGATCTTAAGATTGAAGAACAGGAGATTAAGATTTGATGAAGAAAATTCATTATCTGGCGATTGTTGCCGTAGGCAAACTTCAACAGGCTTCACCAGCTAAGAAGGAAACAATAAAACTACATCACACTGAATGCCAGCACGTAACGCAACCTTTGAGTCTGTAATGCCCTTACAAAATAAAACAGAGTTATCGGTCACCTTAGCATGAAGCAGTGTAACCAGCTAGTTCACTCAAGGGCTTGCAGATACATAGAAAGCTGCGGCAGCTGCCATTTCTGTATGAACTGAATCAAATTAGAGGTAAAGGACAGTCTACCTTTATGAAAATATTATGCTGCTGAGAACAAACTGGAACTGAGCTGAAAAGACCTTCTGCACTGGCTGGTGGGATGCAGGCTGTGGGGGGAAAGCCAGCAACAATCAATCGTACCCAACAGTAGACCTTGCCTGCTGCACTGCCCCAAAGACATGTCCACAGTGGTGTAGGAGCGGCATAAATCTCAGCGTTTGAAACCCCTCCTTTTCTCCATCCTTTACTTAAATTGATCTTTGCTGTTGCAGTGGTGGTGGTTTTGACCCTTGAGAGTATATAAGAACTTTTCCAATTTTCTTTTTAAACCTTTGAAAATTACAGCTACCTAGAGTCTAGTCTCAAATTTACAATGCCATAACTTGATTATTTGAAAAAGTTGAGCTTTAATCTAGCACAAAAATTGATTCTTTTCCAATCTGGAGCCCTCAGGATGTTCTTATCGTGAGAAAATTGCTACTAGAATAAAAATAAGTTGTGTTGTTTCCATTCCAGTCACGTGTTTCCTTGCCAAACCTAAATGATGCCTAGACCCAATCACTACAGAGCTGTCCACATTCTGGCTTGAGGCTCCTGCCCCTCCCTGAGCTGATAAGTGGGTTTAAAGAATGAGATCAACCATGTGAAGATCTGTCTAAGCCTGAGTGTGTACGCTGGCAATAACAGAGAAGTGCAGACAGACAGAGGGACAAGCTGACCTCAGCACCTCAGAGCCTACTGGATGTCAGGTGCTGGTCTGCACACAAATCTGGTGGAGTGTGTTTTCTCAATTATTCACACTTTTCCTTGTAGCTTTTGTAAAGAACAAATTATATTTATTTGTTAATAAAAGTTTGTTATTTTGCAAAAACAGATGAGGCACATATTTATATTACCATAAGTCTAGTTCATATTGATGAAAAAATACTCATCAACTGCACCATCAACATGCCAGAGGAATATAAGAAGTTTGATGATAAGATGGGTTTCTAACTCACCTGGCCACTCACCAGGTGAGTAGAGTAGCTTGCTGCCGTGGGGTAGCTGAACGGGATGAGAAGAAGCATAACCATCAAGGGCTTCTCCAACCACAGTGATTATTACACAGAAGCACACACTTCATTCACACGCACATTAACGTCCATGGCTATTACTGTGTCCTTAGTGCTTAGTTTGATCTGTGTGTGAGAGAGTCTGTGTGCATTAAATTAGAGCTGCCTTCCTCATACACAAACACACACACACACACACACACTCAAAGCACTCATACATTCTCCTCAAGGCCAAAATATAATCCTTTTCTTTTTTAATTGCCAACAAAATCTCTGTATAGCTACTAGGTTCATTCCTTTAGAACTTAAAATTATATACACAAATTTAAATGGTAACCTAATTATGTACCCATTTTATATAGTTCTTAATTCTGGTCCCAATAACTTACTGTAATTTCCCTTTTCCATGAATGCTTGTGGGCTCCATATTTTATCTCCCCCCCCCTTCTTTTCCTTCTCTAGGTGTATGTCCATCACCAGGACAGACCCACTCCTTATGGGTTCTTTGTGAAAAAAGATCGCACATTCCTTGCAAATTTTAAAGGAACAAATAGGTTTGCCTAAGATCATGTTGATTAATTTACAATGGATTACATGGCGTTTTTGTTTTTTAAGTTAAGAATATAACAGTTGAGACGTGACGAGTACAATTAGTTCCTCTTAACTCCCTACCTCACCTTCCTTTTCCTAGTTTCTCTATGAATTTGCATCCTGGTCATGCTGACCCAGCCATTCACCCCTCAGTAGACTGTGCTTCTAACCAGGGATTTACCATATTGGAAACGCCCTACTGTCCCCTCAGCAACCTCTGTCTCTTTTAAATGTTCCTCTTCAAATCTGTGGTCACAACTCATAAAACTATTGACTGCCTTCATTCAGTGTGTAGCCCATGCTTATTGATCACATTGGTTTCCAGGCACCATTGTGGGAATACAAACCCCCGTAGAGAGGGTATTGGTAAGTTAAGCAGTGACATAAACTGGACGCCATAACAAGGTGTAGTAATGACAGCACACAGAGCCTCAGGATGCTTTGAGTATTGAGAAGGGGATTGTTCCAACTATTCCATGAATTTATTGCTTTTGACAGCCCATCTTTCCTAGTCTTGGTTGCTATAGTAAAGTATCTTAGACTGAGTGGCTTATAAACAACAGAGATTGGTTTCTCACAGTTCTGGAAGGTCAGTACTGAAGATCTGGGTGCTAAGACGCTGTTGTCTGGGGAGGGCCCTCTTCCAGGCTACAGATTATTGGCTGTTGTGTCTTTTCACAATATGGAAATTCAACAATCAAGCTCTCTGAACTCCTATTCATAAAGCCTTCGCTCCCACAACCTATATCTCTAAAGTCCCCGTCACTACTTCATCACAGCAGCAAATAGCAAATAAATTAACAGAAGCACAAATATCTCTCAGCATCCCACACGTAATGACTTACATCATCAATTTGTTATCCCTCAGTTTGAGCAATTCATTGTATTTAATAAGATATCTTGGGGTTGGGACTAATGGCTAACCATGAAATTCATTTATGCTCCATTGTACCTTATATACAGATCCCGAAGGTAATCTTAGTTTTGTGTATAAAACAAAAGCTTGTGATGTGGAATTTTTCCTTGTGACGCCATGTCAAAGAGTCTCAAATTTTAAAACCTTTTGGATTTGCGGCTGGGGGAATGTCCAACCTGTTTCGTGTACATCCCTGTCACATTATAACATTATGCCAAGATCTCTAAAAGTTTGGGTATGGTAATGACACTGCCAAAGCTGCAGCCACTCGCACTGGGGACCATGTCTCCTTCCAAATCACCTCTGACCTCACACGAAGCAATGGCATCAAAAGCAAAATAATTTAACATGTGCTTAAAATTGTCTCTACACAAACCTGGAATACCACCAAGGTGCAGTGCCCTTATAAGATGAACTCAGGAT
>JADRCH010000035.1:7894618-7907988 GCA_019843965.1 Rhynchomys soricoides | reverse complement strand
ACCAAGGTGCAGTGCCCTTATAAGATGAACTCAGGATTGGATCATTCATGCCCTTCCCAAATGTAGGAGACTCTGTTTTCCTATTTTGTTTGTCTTGGGTTTAGTCAAAATGAAAAGAGACTGGGACAAGATCCTTTGGTTGAACAAATCGACTACATTCTCCTTTTACAATATGGAAAACAAAGTTCTGCACTCCACCTGCAGATAATGACAGGGGAGGACTGTTGAGAGATTAAAAACCAAACCAATTATTTTAACTATCCTTCAGACAAGGTAAAAAGCTAAAGAGAAATATGTCAAAACTAACACCTGAATTTAGAAGAAAAAGAAAGAAATGAGCCTAAGAAAAGACCTACAACGTTATTACAGGAGAATTTGAATTCTGATAGAGGATTGCCATTCCGTATAAAGCTGGGAATGATTAGCCTTGAGGTCCCGACCAATTATGGTAAGACTCCATGGAGAGAGAATAGCCTTCCTGTCCACAGGGGGCAGGCACGGGACAGAGCCTGGTAGGGAAAGAGTGTAGAGAAGCTACAACTGAAGCTAAGCCTGGAATATTGGAATATACGGGCAAAAGGCAAATCATGGATGACATAGCAGTGTGGGTAGGGGTACAGTCATCAGCAAAAGAGGAAGAGAAAAAGAGGGAGTGATCCAGCATCCCAGGGGTGGTAGGGATGGAGTGATAGTTAAAAACCAATGAGTATCAGAAAAAAGACTAGCAAGCTATGTTTAAGCTAAGCACACCTTCAGGGAGCTAACGAAGACCACAGAAGTAAGGGTGTGTCTCCATTTATCAGACCGGAAACTTGGAATGTGAGTCAATGACAGTCTTCCCGGGAGATGGCATATCTCTGGAGGATGCTGAAGCTGAGAAGGTTCATGACAACATCCATCTTTGAATAACTTCTGCTTTATTGGTCACAGACACTGACTTCCCTAAAATTAAATATTACTGGGAAACAATTGGAATTTATGCTAGTAGGAATGAGGGCTTCACAGCCTGAGTCTGATGCTGATCCGTTGGCCAAACACTCCTGCTTTACTCAGAACCTCTCACACATTGCTTCATTTAAATACCTAAACTCTGCTTTCTCCTTAGTCCGACCATCTTGACCATCTTGGACTTTTCCTTTGCTGAGACACCCCCCAGTTGCTCTGCTTTGCTCACTGGGATGATAAACGCCATCGTTTCAGACAAAAAGTTCTCTCCAAGTTGGGTAGGAAATTTATAATCCCATTTGCTACAGCAGGATAAGAAAGCTGGGGCGGTTAAGTCACTCAAGGAAGTACGGGTTGTCACTTAGGAACAAAAGAATCTAACTATTGTTACAATCTGGACTTTATTTTTTTTTCCTTTTTTTTTTTATTTTCATATTTTATTTACATTTCAAATGTTTCCCCCTTTCCAGATCTCCCCTTTGGAACCTTCCCATTCCCTCTGCCCTCCCCCTGCCTTTATGAGGATATTCTCCAACCCACCTCCCCACCCCACCCCCCACCCACTCTCGTCTTCCCTCCTTGGCATTCTCCTACACTGGGGGATCTAACACCCTCAGGCCCAAGGGCCTCTCCTCCCCCTGACGGATAACAAGACCCTCCTCTGCAGTCTTTGTGGCCAGCACCATGGGTCCCTCCATGCGTATTCTTTAGTTGGTGGATCAGTCTCCAGAAGTATGGGGGGTCAGGCCAGTTGCCAGTGTTGCTACCTCCCTGGGGCTGCACACTCCCTCAGCTCCTTCAGTCCTTTCTCCAAGCCCTCCATCTGGGACCTCGTACTCAGTACTACTGTTCCTGCAAAGTGACTCTTGGGTATTTCAAACTTTTAGGCTAATAACCACTTAACAGTGAGTACATATCATGTTCATTCTTTTGTGACTGCGTTACCTGGCTCAGAATGATGCTTTCAAGATCCATCCATTTGTCTATGAATTTCATGAAGTCATTGTTTTTAATAGCTGAGTAGTATTCCACTGTGTAAATGTACCACATTTTCTGTATCCATTCCTCTGTGGAGGGACATCTGGGTTGTTTCCAGCTTCTGGCTATTATAAATATGGCTGCTATGAACATAGTGGAACATCTGGACTTTAGACCAAAAGTCTGTGTGCCTCGGTGCCACACCTAAGTGAGCATCTAAGACTTCCCCACATCTGTCACTAGTAGGTAGATCGACTCCCCCAAGTGGAGACAGTATTGGTGGGCACCAACAATGATTCAGTGGCTTTAACTGAGGAAAGTACAGAGAACATGGGAGCTGAAACCTGGTTGCTAGCAGACTGCCAGAGCATAGGAAAGCACGGACTCCCACGGGGAACTCAGTTCTGCGAAGGTCAAGGGCTTCCTCTCCACTGTCTACAGCAATTTGAAGCGTGACTGTTTAAGGTAAGAAGGGAAGAGAGTAAAGGAAGGACGGGTAAATCAGTAGCTAAATCCAAAATAATGGGCTTGTTTATAAATGAGGGAAGCATCCCCTGACTGGGCTGTCTGTCAATCCAGACTTTCTGGCAGAGTTGGGACTGTGTGTCCTCGTGGAATATTCAGAGGAAAAGCATTTAGACTTTGAATCTGTGGTCCCGGGGTGTGTGACTACACACAGGCACCACCTGGTCCTCCCCTCCCCCCCCCATCCTTAGAAGCTTAGCACCCTGTTGGAGGGAACATTGTGTAGCTGATTTGTTTCTTCCCTGGAGGATTTGCTTCCAAGCGGCAGATCCCTGGGAGCCTGCAATGGTGTTCTCATCTGTGACTGTTCAAATCCATTCTGTTTCTGCTCCTTTTAGGGAGAGGAAAATTTTTCTTGGTTATTTTAGTCTATGGCTTTTCAAAACTTCCCTGACAAACCGTAAAGCAAGGTTGACTTCTGGGAAATTCCAGTCCGGTTAATAACTGTAAATGTATTTATACACTGAAGTATGATTTTCTAAATGCTATCTTGACTGTGTGAGAACTGGGTTTTGAAATAAAGATATCAACTACCACAGCAGGAGGCCCTCACTGTTTCCTAACTAATGTTCTGATCAGGTATATAAGGAATTACCAGGTCTAGTGTGGGGACAAGCTGTGACAGACTGTTGTATAACTTTGGTCTTCGGTCACACAGGGAGCAGCCTATGCACGCAACTGAGAAGATAGCTTAATTTTCCAGTGATTTCTAGGAGACTCAAGAACGGCAATGTTAACTTTGGCCCTTCCTCCATGACATAAGAAAATCCAGGGAATGCATCCATTTCCTAACTCTCTGTTTCTCTGTCTCTCTATGTCTCTTTCTGACTCCCTCCCTCCTTCTACCTATCTCCCTGTCCCCCATATCTCTCCCCACTCTCTCACTCTCTTTCTCCCCCTCCCTCTCTCTGTAGCTTTCACTGTCTCCCCTTCTCTCCCCTCCCCTCCCCAGGGTCTTGAGGACACTATGCTATCCACACTACCCTGAATTCACTGTGTTGCTGAGAACAACCTTGAAAGTCTGGGATTACAAGCCTGGGCCTCTGTCTGGTTTGGGGTTGCTTGAGGTGCTGGGTACCAATACCTTCCACTCACTCAGAGACATCCCCAGCATCCTTTTGCTCTCTTTTAAATTTCTGTTTTCAAAATTGGGCAAGAAAGTTAGAGGATTGTAAGGAGAAAAGTGAATGTTGAAAATCGGTATCAAATTACAAGGGCAGTCACGTCTTCCTAAACCAATGGTTCTCTAGTTTTCCTAACCGCAGCCAACAGGTAGAAAGACATCGCATACATCTTTAGCATATGTGCACTTAGACATATTAGTGTGTGCGTTTGTGTGTATATATGTTTGTGTATGTATGTATAGGCATATAGCCTCACAACACAGAGTTATGATTTTTCCTTGCTCTTTCATCTTAAGTATTTTTGTAACTCATTAATTTGGTGTAATTACAATGAGAGACTGGTTGATTAGCAACACGGGATTTTGGAAACATTCCCTCAGAGGCTGGAGAGAAGACTCAGCAATTGAGAGTACAAGAGCTAAGAAAGGTCCCAAGTTCAATTTCCAGCATCCTCATCAGGCAGCTTATAGGTGGCTTCACTGCAGCTCCAAGAGATCTGACACCCTCTTCTGGTCTCCATGGAAACCTGCATACACATGTGAATACCCCAACATAGACACACAGAGATGCACATTATTAGAAATAAAACCTAAAAAGCATGGCCCTCACGAGCAGTATGAGGAAATTGCTTATTAATCTTTACTCTGGAAAGTAAAGTAAGGTTTTCCCTAATGATACTTTTCTGGTATTCAAAGGACCTAATCTTGAGACATTTTTAATTGTGTCTCCTCTCTTGCCCTGAAATTCCAAATGAAGATATAAATATTTATATAAGAAAATCAAGGTCATAATCTTCCTTCATGAATTCCGGTATAATTCTAGGTCCTAAGCATCTAACCTAATAAAAATTCTTCTGTAGGAAGAAGCTTTCTGAGAACTGACTAGATGTATGTCTGACTGTGGTACTTTGGATAAGAACAGCCCCCATACACTAATACACTAATACTTATTCATCAGGAAGTGGCACTACTTGAGAAGGATTAGGAGGTGTGGCCTTGTTGGAGGAAGTGTGTCACTGGGGGTGACATTCCAAGCCCAATGATATAAAGAGAAATACATATTCTAGCTAATCCATATTAAAGACACACAATTCTGGTATTTTATTTACTATCTGTAAGCCTAGATTGGGCAGCTTTTGAGCTATTGTAACCTTCACTCCATATGTCACTTGTTACTAGCTGTTTTTCCTGGACATGTGTTTATGCTCCATTTACTCTCATGGCAGCCTCCTCCTCTCTTCATTTCCTCCTTTTTTGGTCTCTCCTGAGACCCCTTCATTCAATCCTCATGTCTCCTACTTTTCTCTCTTTACTTCCCAATCATAAACTTTAGTCTTTTATTGACCAATAACTTGGGGGCAAGGTTTACATAGCATCACTTGGTGTTTGTGAAGATCTGCTCATTGAGAGCTACCAGATCTTGGGGGCCAGTATTTAGTATTTGAGTACAGAGCAGCACCAGACCAACCCCAGCATTTCCCCTTTTTTGTCTAAATAGAAAAGGCTTTCTCTTATACTAATGAACTATATACAATAAGAACAATTATGAAATCTATGATGTAATAATTACATTTGTATTTGGCAACTTAGGAGAAAATATTTTTTATCTATTGTATCTTGGTGAGTTCAGAGTTATGTATTTAAAACACTTTTTCCATTCCCATCTTAAGATTTTAAATCCTCTAACTTTCACATTTTGACATTTCCAACCTTAAAACACCCATTTACAATTTCCTCCAGCTTTCATAAGACACCTTCTTACCCTCTGGCCTTCGTTTACCAACCTTAAAACACCTCTTTAGACCCTAAAACACTTTCTTAGATTCTTTTTATCTTCGGCTTCATTGTGAGACTGGGACCCTCTAATCTTCAACCTCATCAGAGACTTGGGAAGGAATAATTACCTGAGTTTGTAGGAAGTGTAGGCAAGCAGCTTCCAAAACTATAGAATTGACAGGTAGCTGGGTGAATGGACAGTTGCCAAAATTCTCAATAACATTGGAGCATCTATCTTCAGCCTTCTGGCCCAGTATATCTGACAGACATATTTGTGATGCAGGAATTATGAAGGACTTTCTTACTCAGTCTTAGCAGGACTTGGCAGTCAACTTTGCCTGTGTCCAAATTTTCTCCATTTTGAAGAGCATTCTGTCTATAGATGAAATTAGGGCATTCTCTTTGCCCAGTGATTAGCTTGCCATAATAGAAGCCTGGCCATGCCAATTGTTTTGCAGGTGCTGTTTGACAAAGTTCTGGCTGGGACAACCTGAACTGACCCGCTACTGCTCTTGGTGGAAATTTGCTATGCAAATTTGCTTGTGTTTCTGACATCTTACTATGTAAATTCTTTGCTGTTAAGAGCCCCTCACAGAAGGCTGGAGCTGGGATAATGTAACAATTCTTTTAAAAGATGGTGTTAATAAAAATAAAATTAATGATAGTTCTCTGGGAGAATCAGCTATGTAAGAAATTGAGTCTTCCATGGAACCTATTACTTAAGTAGTGTTAATTTGCATGAGGCATAGTATCTGAGGAAAAAGAAAAAACATTAAAGAATAAAAACTTAAGAAATTTTCAGGAGCTGACAAACCATAGTTGAGTCATTAGGTTTACATGTCACTCTTTCTATGACTGTCCAGACTCAGAAACACAGAACTAGTATCAACAGGATGAGATTTTGATTATACAATTAATGACAAATCTTGGTGCCCTCCTGAAGGCAGAGCCAGCAATTTTAGTAATCCTGATGTTCTTCTATCCTTTACAGGATTGTGATAAAAATATGGATCATACTGAAACAAGGGTTTATGACACAGAAATAGGGTTTATGAACTGCCTAGCTCCCTAAGCAGGCTTGTCATATCAGGACATTTTCTGATATTGTAGAAAAATAAAAAAAGATTGCCCTTATTTAAGCAACGCTTGTGTGTGGCCCAAGGGGGCAAAAAAAAAATTTAAAACTCAAAGGAAGGGATGGTGGTCATATATCAAATATAAACAAAATCAGAGGAGAAAGGGAGAGAATTAAACAAAGGACTGAGGGATTGAATTTCCATAGAAAGATTAAATATTCCAGTTAATAAAGCAATACAGTATAAGCTTTATATAACAGGTAATAGGAAATAACTTCTGGTTTATTAACTTAAACTTAAATAGAGACATCCTGTCTAACATTTCAGTAACCACAAGGCTTTACGACACTGATCTTAAGGAAAAAGACAATGAGTTAAAAGAAAACTAATTTTATCATAATGTTAATTTTTTCGTTTTCCTAAAATTTGCTGCTCACTCACTTTGTTTCTTTTACATGCTTATGTAATCAAGGAAGATTGTAGCCTCAGAAATTATGCAATCAATGATCAAAGTTTTTGAGGAAATGTTTTTGTGTGTAAATAAAACCTGCGAGAGAGACAAATAGTTAGAGTAGGTCCAGTCATACCGCGATGCACTTCTTCTCTGTCCAGTCTCTTGTGAAACGAAACTAAAAGGCCCCCATGTCTGAGTCCTCCCTCTCTGCTCTTGTATCCACCTGCTTCAGGCCCTGGCCCTCACTCAGAGCTGGCCTCCAGCAGAACCCATCTCCAAATGGAGGTCTTTCAATGTTCATCATCTTTTTCCAGGTCAAATGAGGTGCTGTGAGGAGCTGACATGTCTCAATGTAAAAACAAAAAAAAAAGTCTTAAAGTAATAAAAAAAAAATCTGAAAATGTTATATTCTGTAGGTCTCTGAAGTTTTTGAAGACCATCTATCTAATCAGAATATCTGAATAAGCAAGCTTATTTATTTTTTAGCTAGAAGAACTTTATTGTAGTAACTAGTCTGGTATGTAATATGGTCATGAGTTTGACTGTCTATCAACTTGTATTTCTTAATTATCCTAAACAGTTTATAATACCAGCCTTAAAAGGGACTAGAACTTTATATTACATCTTCAAATGAGTCACATATGTCCAATTCCTATATGAGTACCTCAAATTTTGTATCAATATATAAAAATCCATAGCAGTGTAACAAAATATAATTTTAACATGTATTAATATTCAAAGATCTATACCAATGTAACAAAATATAACATCAATTTTGTATCAATATACGAAGATCTATACCAATGTAAGATTTTTGGCCAGTAGTAGCTCTAAGAGTTTAAGAGTAGATTTAATAATCTACCTTTTATTTCTATATTTTCTTGTATTCTTCTCCCCTACATAAGAAAGAAAGATAGAGAAAAACAAAGAGAGCAGTCCCTGAGTCTAACCTATATCTTGTTTTTTTCCCTGATCAAGAACATTTAAAAACTTGCAACCCACCCCTTTATAACGACAAGCATCCACCACCCAATAGAATAACTAAAAATCATATACCCTACCTCTTTGGAATAAGGTGACATGTTCTCCTAAAATTGCTTTCTGCTGTTTAGGGGTAATGGCATCTTTGGGGGCCCCTAAGAAAACTAGGATATTGGCCAAGTCCTAGGAGATGTAGCCATATCATTTGCTGTCCAGTCTCTGTGGGATAGGAAAGTTCAGGGCTTAACTGATGTCCTGGCTGGATCCATCTACAAGGCTGGACAAACTGAGGTCATCTGGGGTCAGCAACCTTCCCAGAAGCTGTTTTGTAAGCAAGTCTCCCAAGGTAACATCATCAAGGCAGTCTGAGGCAAGAACAGGCGCCCTCGCATCCCTAAGGGCAGATCTTGTTAGGGTTGCTCCCTTGATTATCATTTTATATGAACATATAAGCTCTCACAAGTAATATATAGTTCTGTACCAACAATGTATGGGTTATACAAGATGCAGAGCTCAGTTAATGAAGATTTTTGTCCTTTGTTTGAACAGGTGAAAGACATCTATCTTTCTTAAACTAGTTTGGACTTTAACCAAACTACAATATAAATTTTTATCTATGCCATTAGAGAGAATAGCATTATAAGTTTTAAAGATTTTTTAGCCAATAAAATTTATTCATGTCTCAGCCTGTCTCAGACCTGTTCTCATATAGAGGGATCAGCATGTACATTACCTGTCTTGTTGATCTTGCCCATCTCCCTCTGTCTATAGCCCAGATCTTCAGGGATCTTCCCTGGTCAAATCTTATTTCCAATAATTTGGATGGAAAACATAGTTTCTCTTTTCTGGTGGATAAAAGCAAAATAACCCTGCCTCAACCCTAACTCTTGGTCCTTACATTGACTAGTAGAATATATCTTTCCTAGGTCAAAATGCTTCTTGGCAACAGAAAAAGCATTATTTCAAATTGAAATAATAGAATACCTTAAGTGGATAGATATATCTATATTCCCCTTTTTCTTTATATAAATTTAAGATTGATATGTATTTATCTCTTAGATCATTAAAGGCATTATTATTTATTATTAAGCAAAAACCTAGATAGTACATTTATGGAAAAAAAACATGTGTCATTTTTGGCATTTGCAAGTGGCTTTATCTTATCAGCAGGGTCTGCCCTGGCTTCACTGTGTATGTAGATTATGCTGGTCCAGATTTACAGAGATCTGACTGTCTCTGTCTTTTGTGTGCTGGGATTAAAGTTTTGCACTTCCATTACCCTGCTTAAATATTTCACCTCAATTCCAAATCACTGTAACTCTTTAATTTAGAAAACAAATTTGAACTGTAGTGACATTCTGAATTTACTTAAAATCTTTAAAACACTACCATGTTCTAGCAATATAATACAATACAATAGCCAAACAATAAAAATATCCTCTTTCCCACTATTAGATAAAAAACAAGAACATTCAAACCAAAATCAAGCAAAGAAACAAGAAAATTCTAAGTTTTGGGGGGACATTTGTATTATATCATGCTGTAGCAGCAGGCCTTGGAATTAAGGTGTTGCAACATTGTATCAGTGTGCCCTTCACAGAAAGAGCTGACAAAGATCTCACAGCCAGAGAGCTCTGAGTTCCAGCTACCATCAATGTCCTTTTTTTCCATTGGGAAGAAACATTATTTCATTTCTCTATTTGTATTGCTTGTAATTTAGCATCCCACCTCTCAGTTCTCTCTTTATGTAAGTCTGTTTTATTTTGAACATTCTTGGAGAGGGGGCATAAAGTTGTGATCATTAGTGAACATATTGTAACTAGCTCCATGACAAATAAAATGAAACTATTCAAGATCCAAGTGCCTTCTGCGGTCCTGTTTTCCATTTCTTTAACATGGAAAATATTTTTCCATTTAATCTCTGACTCGCTCCTTAAGGACATCAATTTATCAGTTTTAAACTTAATACCTTACCAGTTCAGGAGTTTGGGGCCTTTTAGTCTTTTGCGGCTAAGAAGTATTCTATAACAAACTGATGTGTGTCTGTTGGCTCCTTGAGCCAGTATGTATCTATGGAAACCAGGTTTTCCCCCTTAGCTCAGTCCTAGCCAGGCCTCTCGAATCTTCCATGCTTCTGCATGGCTTCAGACCTTCACCAGTAGTTTCAGGCCTAGTTCTCTCTAGTGTGCCTGAGGCTTTGGTCTGCTTTCATTCTTTTTTAAAAGATGCCAGGCCTCTTGTCCAGTTAGTCTGACTACCTCCACCCCTACCTTTCACTTGGGCCTTCTCAAGCTGTAAGCTTGGATTCTAATTGTCCCATATTGGGCGCCAATTTGGAAAAGGAATTATATATTCTAGCTAGCCCATATAAAAGACATACAATCCTGGTATTTTATTTATAAGCTGTGAACCTAGATTTGGCAGCTTTTGAGCTATTGGAACTTATATCCCAGCCATATGTCCCTTGTTATTTGCTGTTTCTCCTGGCCACGTGCTCACGGTCTATCTTCTCTCATGACAGCCTTTTCCTCTCTTCATTGCCTCCTTCTCTCCTCTTTCTTTGGTCTCTCCTGAGACCCCTCATTCAATTTGATCCTCAAGTGTCCCATCTTTCTCTCTCTGCTGCCCAATCTCAGACTTTAGCCTTTTATTGACCAATTAACTTGGGGAGCAGGTTTACATAGCATCACTTGATGTTTGTAAGGATCTCCTCATCTGGGGCAACCAGATCTCAAGGGCCAGTATTTGAATACATAGCAGCACCAGACCAACTCCAACGTAGTGGCTCCTTTTCCTCTGCCTACAGATCCAGATGTAGAACTTTCAGCTCCTTCTCCAGTACCATGCCTACCTGCATGCTGCCATTGCTTCCCACTATGATGACAATGGACTGAGCCTCTGGACCTGTAAGTGAGACTCACTTAAATGCTTTCCTTTATAAGAGTTGCTGTTGTCATGGTGTCTCTTCACAGAAATAAAACAGTTACCATGACACTGACTTGGGATATTATCTAGATAATAACATGAGCACAGGAAAAATATCTTATATTGGCTCATGATTTGAGCAGAGCTATGTAGAAACAAGATTGATCTATGTGCTACGAGCCAATATCCAAGGCATATTGCTAAATTGAAATGTAAGATGAGTCCATTGTATGTGTACAAACCTCACACTTTTTAAAGGTGAATGTAGTCATACAACATTTCTGGAATGTTTGAAACGTTAGTACGAGGAATTGCCTCTAGGAATAAGAAATCATGGGTTGGATCAAAGTTTAGTGTTATGTACACTGCTTTTTAGTAGCATTTGAAGTTTGTATTTTGTGTTCACAAATACTGATTTTAATAAGAATGGCTAAATATGTGGAAGACATCTAATCTTATACACCAGCTTTTACAATGGGGGGAGGGGACAAGTGTTTGCAAAGTGTGAATGAAGAATTTCCCCAGTGAGCAATTGTATAAATAGATGTTTATTATAATACTGAAGTTCATTATCTTTTCCTTTACATTTCTTATACAGTTTACAATGGGTTTGCTACCCGTGGCTTTCGTGATCATGATTTTGATGAGTGGGTGTGGCAGGTTACTAGAGGCAAGTGTTTCACAAGTTCAAAGCAAATGAAGGAGAGTTTGCAGTCTAATGGAAGGCAAAGCCTGAACCGTTACTTTCTGGTAAGTGGTCTGGAGTCATGTCATAGCTGTGGCAGTGCAGACGCCTGGTGCTTTACAGTTTGGGGAGCTACAAGTTTACAGAGAGCAGGGTGTGAAAGCCTCAGCAACATTTCTTAACTCAGAAACTCAAAAGGAGGTGAGCATCCAGGAAAAGAAACTCATCTGAAACTCTGGGTAAAAAAGCCTAAAGTGAGAATGGAGTCGACTATCATTATAATGTAGTTAATAGTTTCACTTTAACCCAAATCTGCCAAAACTGCCTACATGGAAAAATAGGGCAATGACAAAGGAAAACCCTAAATCTTCAAAAATATCCTTAAGGCTTAGGGGTTACGGTCTTCTTGAGATAATCTCAGTTCACATCTCCTGTCTTGGTGTGGTTTATTCTCACCACCTCTCCTGCTTTCAGAAGAGCCCTAGAGCCCCAAAAGGGTCCCTCTCTTCTCACACACAGCCTTGCAACTCTGATTAAACTGTTTGACCCATGATTCGAAGAAAGCTAATACCACAGTGGTACACGGAGAGCTCAGAACATGATCCCACCTCCCAAAATCATCCATCTGTGTTGCTCATTTATTTAAGATTTGAGAGCCACTGCTGGAAGGTAGACACTATTCATAGTTGGGGACTTAGTACATTTGCATCCTATGCAGAAATTTAACCGCATGTGTCAGATCTTGTCTGAGCCATCCTCGGGGCTCTTTTCTCATTCATTCTTCAGAATTTTCATAATGAATAGCTATTTTATCATCACAGAGATTATCTCAGCACCTTGGATAGGGCCAGTAGTTGCTGCAGTGTTTTGCTCATGTCCTAAATGTATTTTTCCCTGGAATAAGTAAATGACCGAGTAGTTGAGTTGAATGTCACAGAACAGCATCGCTCACTGCACAACATGAAAACTAGCTCTCTGGTGCCCGGAGCTCTGAGGGAAGGAGGCTGCGGCAGGCTGTGAGGTTGCTCGCTCTGTTCTCTAAAGCACCCGCCATTCAAACTGAAGCTACATGTCATAGTTAAGTGATTACTTCAGTTCCTGTTTTAAGTATTATGTTTAGATTTATCCTTTTAAAAAATATTTTCTGAACATGAATATATTTTAACACACATGTACCAAAGGTGGCGCATCCAGATTCTCTCTGAGAGAGCTGGAGCTCTGCTCCACTCCCTGTGAGCTCTGTGGGTTCCACAATAATCTGCACATCTCTCCTGTCGTCAACAGGATAGGAACCTTCACTGCCTTCCAGTCACTCACCAGAGGTCACACAGAGGATCTCATGGGGTTCTCTCTGTTCTAATCATCACTGGTTGAGTGGTTACTGTCACTGCCTTTGCTGTCACTGTCGCTGTCGCTGTCACTGTTGCTATTACCAGTCTTGCTGTCACCATCACTGCTGTCAGAAGAGCTATCCTTGCTGTCACTGCTGTCACGGCTGTCACTATCACTGCTGTCACTGTCGCTGCTGTTGCTGCTATCACTGTCACTGCTGTCGCTACTGTCACTGCTGTCGCTGCTGTCACTACTGTCACTGCTGTCACTGCTGTCGCTGCTGTCACTACTGTCACTGCTGTCGCTGCTGTCGCTGCTGTCACTGCTGTCGCTGCTGTCACTACTGTCATTGCTGTCACTGCTGTCACTGCTGTCGCTACTGTCGCTGCTGTCACTACTGTCACTGCTGTCGCTGCTGTCACTGCTGTCACTACTATCACTGTCACTGCTGTCACTACTGTCACTGTTGTCACTGCTGTTGCTATTGTCACTGCTATCACTGCTGTCACTGTCACTGCTGTCACTGCTGTCACTACTGTCGCTGCTGTCACTACTGTCGCTGCTGTCACT
>JADRCH010000035.1:7876091-7886832 GCA_019843965.1 Rhynchomys soricoides | reverse complement strand
TATATATATATATATATATAAATTTAATACAAACTAAGCTTAAAAATAGCTGTTCTGAAGGTGGAACATAGTGTAAGGTATCTGTGCATAAGTACAGAACACACCACTGACACAGCTCCACTATGTGTGTAAACTATAGAGTGCAAAATAGAAAACCAGGCTGTACATCCTGAAAGGGAAAAGGCATGTGCCTGAACTCATCATTTCCTTGAGCCCTGGATGTACATGATAATCCCCCTAGCTTATGAGTACCAGGTTAGGCAGTTGGAGTCTTCCTGTGGACCAGCTTAGGGATGTGCCTGTGTTTTTATGTCATGCTATTAAAGGATGTAAAACACATAAGATCAGAAATATTAAATCACCATCCAACAACAGGATCTTCCGAACTTTATAGAAAGAGAATCAAGCACATATTCATGTACATGGGGAAAGCAGGTGATTGGACAAGGTCAATTATGGTCAAGGTCAAGATGATTGGAAGGGAGTTTCCAGGAAGCTGCATTTCCATAGTAAACACTTTGATTTTATTTACACAGCATGGTTCTTGGTTCTCTGAGCATCTTAAAGGTCCCAGTCACATTTAAGAATGCCCAACTCACTACCAAACATTTAGGCTCAAAATTAAATCTGCTTAAACTTAATTTTTTGTTTTTTGAGATAGGATCTCTCTTTGTAACCCTGCCTATCCTGGAATTCACTGTGGAGATCAGGCTGACCTGGAATTCACAGAGTTCTGCCTGATTTTGCCTTCCCAGTGTTGAGATTGATTGATTTTCATAAATATAAAAGAATTTAAGTTGTATAAAGTCTGTTTGTAGTGCAGAATCCAACTCAATTAGAAATCAATAGAGAAAAAAAAGAAAGTATTCAGAAACTAAGTAGCACTCTTCTAAATAACCAATGGGAAAAGAATTCACCAAAAGAAAATCTCAAAATGTATCTAACTGAATGAAAATAAAAGCATTACATAGCAAATTTTGTGTGATGTCAATAAAGCAGTAAACACTTAGCAAGACATTAAGAGTGCTAAATGACTGTGCTTAAAAAGAGAGAGATAGGGGCTGGAGAGGTGGCTCAGTGGTTAAGAGTGGCTGCTCTTCCAGAGGTCCTGCGTTCAATTCCCAGCAAACACATGGTAGCTCACAACCATCTATGATGGGATCTGATGCCCTTTTCAGGCCTGCATGAGTCCGTGCAGACAGAACATTATACATAATAAATAAATAAATCTTGGAAAGAAAGAAGGAAGGAAAGAAAAAATAGACGTGAAACAATTACCTGTTATGGAAATTTGAGTGAAAATGGCCCCGCCCCCAGGATTAGGAGGTGTGGTCTTGTTGGAGGAAGTGTGTTCCTGGGGTGGGCTGTGAGGTTTCAAATGTCCAAGCCAGACCAGTGTCTCTCAGTGTCTCTATTTTTCTGATGCCATAGTATCCGGACATATGTAGAACTCGAAGTTACCTCTCTGCACCATGTCTGCCTGCATGCCACGGTGCTATCCACCGTGATGGTGATAGACTAGACCTCTGAACTAAAAGCCAGTTATATGTCTTCCTTTATAAGAGTCGCTGTGGTCGTAGTGTCTCTTCACAGCTGAAGAACTTTGACTAAGACACCTATGTTCACCTAAAGAAAAGTCCAAAGGAAAAGCAAAAGAAAGGAAGTAATAACGCCCAGAACTGGAATTAATTCAACAGGAAATCATGAAGGCCAAAGGATGGTTTTTGAAAAACTGAAGGAAACGGAGATGACTTTATGCAAACACAGGGAAAGAAGAGAAGATTCAAATGAGCGACTTCAAGAGGAGAGAGATGGTATCAGCATCATGGCACAGCCTAGGATGGACCACTGCAGACACCTTCCTGCCAACAAAAGGAACAGACTGATACCGGGAACACCAAACTCACTCAAGAAAAATGGATGTTGTACACCGCCAATATCTGTGAAAGGACTTGAATTCAAAATCCCAAACCTTCTCACAGAGAAAATGTCTGGTTACAACCACAACACACTTCTGAAAAGTCCAAACACAGGCTTACATAAAGAGTTCGGGAGACAGAAAGGGAGAGAGTACCATCACTCTATGACTGCAGACTGCAACATCATAGATCCACGACATTGCCAGAAAATATTCTTGACCCATGTCATCTTAAATGTCAACTTTTAAACAAACTTTTAGTAAATTAATTCACAATGGGCAAATTAATTTATTCTGAGCATGCAACGTACATTTAGAAAATAAGTAATGTAATTTGTGGTGAACTAAAAGCGTATAATCAATGATCAAACACAAACAAAACAAAAAAGATGGTATCTAAACAGACCCAGGGGCAGCTTTTCAACTAAATTAATAAAGCCAAGTATGGTGCTGCATGTCTGTAATCCCAACACAGAGAAGACTAACCAGGAAGATTGTGAGCTCAAAGACAGCCTGGCTTGTACATAGCAAGATCCAGTTACAATCAAACAGTACTATGTCACAAACAAACATCACACTTCATGCTGAAGCATAGGATGCCTTCCCCTAGGACAAGGGTATCTGTTGTTTAATCTGAATACTCAATATTATTCAATATTGAATAATAACTCGCCAGCTTTGAAGCAAGAAGAAAAACAGGATTCCTCTTGGAAAGACAGGAAAACGGCCTTTGCTCTGAGGCAACACAGTAACTAACTATGAGGAAAACACAGTAACTATCAGGAAAACCCAGTGGGATCTACAAAAGCCCCTGTATAGGAACAATAATGAAATGTTGCAGGGTGCAATTCTGCAGGAAAACAGGATTTTATTGCTATGTGCTAACAATGATTAATCAAAACAAATTAAATACTCTTTTATTTTGTCTTGATTTTTGAGACAGGATTGTTCTGTATACCCCTGGCTGTCCTGGAACTTGATCTGTAGACCAGACAGGCCTCAGAGTCACAGAGATCCACCTGCCTCTGCCTCCTGAGTGTTGAGATTAAAGAAATGGGCCACCAATGCCTGGTTTTCAATACATTTTTAATTCCAATTAATAAAATGTATAGTGAGAAAATTGAGACCTTAAATACTGAAAACCTACAAATGTACTGAGGTAAATTAAAGACTGCCTAACCATGATAATGGACTGCAAGCCTTGAGATTGTGGAGTTAGATCTCCCGGAATTTATCTCTAGATTTCACACAGTGGTGATTAAAATCTAGGAAGATATGAAAAAAATAACACAAATTTTTTTCTGTAATTTTTCTGTAATTCCTATAATTTTAAAGGAATAACAAAAGCCAAAGCAATTTTTCAGAAGAAACAGGGAGAGGGTATTTTGTAGTTCATCTGGATGGATGAAACTCACCCAATTAATTCTTTATTTAAAGTTGAATTATATCTGCCAAATCTGGCATGTAATATGGTAAAATGTGAAAAGGATGCATCAGCATTTTTACAAGTGCCTCATATACTCAAAAGAAGTGGGGTTACCCAAGGGTCTCCCAGACATCTTAAAAATTCCACCCATCTTAAAAATTTGCCCCTTAGATACATAGTAACAGAAAGTAGGTCAGTGGTTGTCTGGTGTCAAGTGTAGTGGGGAGGAAAAGAACAGTAAGGACCACAGGAAGTGTTTTAGCATTGTCTTCATTTTGCTGCTGCATGTGTGTGTACATATGTGTGTGTGCATATGTGCGTGTGAATGTATGCGTACATATGTGTGTGCATATGTGCATGAATGTGTGAATGCGGAGGGTTTGCGTGTTGGGACATATCAGTTTATACACTTTGCTGTGTTCATTTATCCTTCAATAAAGCTTCTGGAGGAAAATAATTACCCTGTTTATCTAAGACCACCCCATTTCAAATCTTGAAAATTCAGAAGTCAAAACTAAGGCTTTAGAAAGAATTGCTAAAGAGAAATTCAAATCCAAATTTAAAGTGGACTTTCTCCCATAGCATCGTTGAACTTCATTTGTCAGTTTGAAGGTATGAATAGAAAAAAAAAGTCTGACCTACTCTACCCAGGAAGAACATCTCATCAGATGGCCTGGCACTCGAAAATTCAGCAGCAGCTCCTCGCTGGCTTTCTAACCTGCCATTCATCTGCAGATTTAGGGCTTTCCAGTCTCAATGATGAAGGTTGGCAGTTCCTTAAATAAGCCCATACACACACACAGGCATGCACACATGCACAGCACACACTTACAAACACACACACACTCACGCACACTCATTCACACACACACATTCACAAACTTACACACACTCACACACACTTACACAAGCTCACACTCACTCATACACACACACATTCACACACTCACTCATAGTCACATTCACACCCACCCACACACACACTTTGTTTCTCTGGAGAACACAGATTCAGAAAGTTTATAAACCAGTCTTACTTCTCCTCTTACTTTTTCCAGTATCCTAGGATCACTGGCCAAGTGGCATCCTTATTTAAAAGACTGACAAATTTGATGCGTTATTTGATTTGACTGTATAAGTAAATTACTAACCATTGGTAAAAACATAATTTACTGTCCCTTGCCCGCCTAGTGCGTGAAGAGCCTCTTAGCAGACTCACTTGCCTCTTCCTTCTCACACTGTACACATCAGAAAGATCTTTTGTCATGAATACACTGCCAGCAACAGAGACATTTGTGGCTCCCCAATGTCAGAATTTATTGAGTAACGGTGAATTAACAAGCTACGTTGGTTCAGTGGCTTGAAATTTGCTGAGTTGTCTCAGTTTTCCCTTGATATCTGGAAAATTAAACACAGGTTCTTTTATTCAAACATTAACTGCTGATATTTATTCTCAGAGCATACATTACACATAATACAGAAAATCATCTTTATCTATCTTTCTGTCTATCTGTCCATCTATCATCTATCAAATATGTCTTCTACCTCTGTGTATCTACCTATCTATCTGTCTAATCAATCTGTTACTGAATGGTATTAAAATGATTTAAGGACCCACCGCAGAGCTCAGGGGTCTCCAGACAGGACTTAATGTAAGGCAGGAGCAGGAAGCAGATGTAGATACAAGGAAGTTCTGCAAAAAGTTTGCTAGATTTTAATTATCTCAGCTGGTGTTCTGCAGGAGGCTGTGCTACTGATTCAAACTACACGGTCAACATTGAGCAGAACTTTGGGGTCAAGTACAGCAGCCAGGTGAGGTGCAGCATGCTTGAGGCTGCAGTGGCAAAGAGCAGAGCTGGGACTGAAAATGGGTGGACCGATGGATAGCTATTCAAATAGCCATATCATCAGCTGGAACTGAGCCAAGCTGAAGCCCCTGGAGCAGTTGCAAGGTTTCTGTGTTCAGTCTCTTGAAGTGTGCGACAGGTATTCAGACTACAGAGCAGTGAAGCTGTCCACATAGCAGTGTTAGGCATCCCGACTTTGAGGTGTCCAGGTTACAGCGTTGCACACTTCCTGTATGTTCATAGTCTGGGGTTGTTACACCCTCTATGTATGCTTATGGTCTTAGAGTGCTGCACCCTTCACAGACTGCATGTTCAGGAAGTATTAGGCTTGGTTTTCTTGTTATGATTCTAATGTAGCTAGCTCCTCCTATGATCCAATCTACTCCAAGAAATTTATAGGACAAGACCCTTTTTACTTTTAATAATAAGGGAATTGGTCAGCATGTTTATCATGGGTAGTGCTGGACACGTGGTGTTCTTTACACGTCTGGTAAAGTGCAGAGCATCCTACTTCTGTATAATGCTCAGAATGGAGTCAAAAGCTGATTGTTATATGCAGCCTCTCTGGGCAGAACATGCCTGGAAAACCAGCTTTGTTTGTATGGAGTAACTCAGAGCACGGCTGTAATAGGTCAGAATCATGGCAGAGGTGCTCAAGTCTTCGACAAAAATCTCCAAAAGCTTTAACAAAAAAATCTGGGAGAAAAAAATTAATTTTCAGTGCCAAGTATATTGTTAGTGGATATCCTGGCTCATGAAAAGATCTTCCATCTTGCAACGGTGTGTGTTACCACCCTGGTTACACCTGGTAGAGTTGTTTCAGCTATTGGAAGCATCTTTCTCCTTCATGTTACTAATACCCAAGACCATCGTGTGTTGGAAATAGTGGTGACAGCAAGGCTCAGGTTAGTGCTTACACTCTGAAGTCACTGAGCAAGCAAAGCGAAACAGTTACAAAGAGCAAGAGAGCCAGCGATGCTGTGAACTGTGGCATGATGTGCTCCAACAAACCAAATCAGAAGGGCCCTTAGAGTTCTTGACTTCGTACAGATTCCTGGTCAGTGTGGATACTAATATCGAGAGCTGGTTTTCATTCGCACATACTCAACAGACAAAAGAATTGGCTCTGACTCCATTCAAAGCATGCTATCCTGCAAATTAAATACACTTCTGTAACTGCCACTGATTTTTCTGAGTGAATTCTACAAAACAAGTAGATGCAAGGAGAGCAAAATCATTAGGGAAATGGAACTAAAGGAATAGTTATATAAATCAGTATATATACATATATATCATATTATATATGTATTATATATGTATTATATATGTGTATTATATATGTATATGTGTATATATAGTTTATTCCACTTAACTGCACCTCAGGAAATATTTTTCTTTTACTTCAATGTTCACAAGCATAGACATAAGCTGTCCACATTTAACTGGGCATTTGGTGTTTTTGTTTGCTAAACATGGTGGTTGAATATTGGGTTCTGTCAGCAAGTATGAGGCAGCTTTGAGGTGGTCCTTGGGTGATTTTTCCTTTGCAGAAATGACAGTGACACATCTGATGATAGCCAATGGTCTTGCACTCGGTGTGAGCATCACTTGGCGTCATCTGAGCTGCTACTCTTGATTATAGTGGAGCTCTCATGAGCCTGGTTATACCACACCTTGTAAACCATTATTCAATCAGCAAGTACATGGTCAAATTTTATGCTAGACTCCATAAAGAACAAAGATTAAGGTTAAATCCACCTTGTCTTTGCTCTTAAAGAAAGTCCTGCTACTCATTGGCATCATTTCTTCACTGCACACACACAATCTTTATAGTCACATGCAGAGAAGCCAGGGTCTTATTATGTACCCCACCATGGAGCTGCACCCCCAATCCCTCCATGCCATATACTCATGACCTAGGATTTCACAGACTTTACATACTTTCCAGGATTTTTTTTTTCTTTCATTGAGTGTCACTGTGTGCACATTGGCTAAAGGCCACAAGTCTTTCTGCTTTTAACCATGGAGGCATCTCAGTCTCCAACGTTTGATAGGGAAGGCATTAGAATCTCACTTGCTTGCCGATTTTCAGCATTAACAAGGCATGTGATCTAAACACAGACATGAAATCGGGTCCAATGCAACAATTCGAAAATCTGTTTTTATTCTTTTTCCAAAAGCAGGAAAAGAGATTTTATTACCAGCCTCACACATAAAAGGAACTACAATAATACATAGCGAATTTTAAACAAAGAAAATGGTTTATAAAACCAGAATAAATATAGAGACATTATAGCAGTGTCTTTCCAACTTTCTTTTTAAAATAAGCCATAAGCCCGGGTAGGCTGGGGACTTACCTCAGTTGGTACAGTACTTTCCCAGCATGCCCCAGAATCATAACCTTCAATAAGAAATGAGTTGTATGCCATAATCTGATACTACATGTATACCGACATGTCATATACACATGTATATTCCCATTATCAGAGGTACTATGTTTTGAATACTTGTTACATTTTTAGTGAAAGTTTAGAGTACATGCCATGATTTACCATTGATTGTGCTTATGTACAGAGCAGCCAAACATTGAGTTCACAAACACAGATGATCCTAAAACAAGTTAAAGAGAGGAAAACCTCAGCTTTATTTCAGATCTCCTGCATGAATACTTATCTTACTGTCTTAGTCAGGGTTTCTATTCCTACACAAACATCATGACCAAGATGCAAGTTGGGGATGAAAGGGTTTATTGAGCTTACACTTCCATGCTGCTGTTCATCATGAAAGGAAGTCAGGACTGGAACTCAAGCAGGTCATGAAGCAGAAGCTGATGCAGAGGCCATGGAGGGATGCTGCTTACTGGCTTGCTTGCCTCTCCTGGCTTGCTCAGCCTGCTCTCTTATAGAACCCAACACTACCAGCCCAGGGATGGCACCACCCACAAGGGGCCCTCCCCCCTTGATCACTAATTGAGAAAATGCCTTACCACTGGATCTCATGGAGGCATCTTCTCAACTGAAACTCCTTTCTCTGTGATAACTCCAGCTTGTGTCAAGTTGACACAATACCAGCCAGTACACTTACCTAATACAGCTACTTCTCCACGGGACTCACGACAATACTAAGTAGTACTTCAGTGTGGTTGGGGCCCCCTGTCCCTTTGTTGTGTCTACTTAGTACCACTTTTTAAGTGTGTGGGTCTGTGGGTGTGGAGGTTTGAACTTCTCTGGTGAGTTGACAGGGCCCACGCATAGAGCTGGAGTATTATCCACTGACACAAAAACACAGGAAGGTTGTGCTGTAATTGCAGAGAAGTAGGTGGCTTGAGTGAGTTATGGAGTTGTTGGTGCAAGTTCAGTGTTAATGGATCAATAGTACATAATGAACAGAAATGCATATAAACAAATGTTATTTTGATTAGTTAATGAAGATCGTCACAAGCAAAAACTAGCATGAACCTGATTATATTTCCTCTTGGTGCAATGATTCAGTGTCCAATGAGCTCTACAGAACATGGTTATTTCAAAACAAGAACAAACTCTGAGTGTTTGTACACCAGAAATGATACTTGTGAGATGCGAGAACCTTGCTTGTTGACTTTGGCAATGTCTACTTCATCTGCTGGATTCTGGACATAATGGTTTCCTCTCCTGACACTGGTCTTGTGACCCATGAATAGGTTGTGGCAGGCTGTTGGGAAACACTGGGATAATCTACTCCACTATACATAGAAAATCAGGCTTTCTCATGGTGGCAAAAAAAAAAAAAAAGAGTCAGAGGTAGATGTAAGGTAGAGGAAGGGGATGAAGGACAGCTTAATGGCTACAATCTCAAGACATTTTATAAATGTCAGCTACAAATTCTTGGGGTTTTCATTATCTTTCAGCTTTGTTTTTCTCACTGAATGTATAAAGCTTGTGCAAATACGAATCATTCAGTTCATGGACATCGTTTCTCTTCCTAACATTTGAGAGACTTCAGATCCTAGAAATGAAAACTGTTGGTTTGTGATTAAGCTTGAGGCAATAAAGCCAGAAACCTTTTTTAGATTTAGAAAAGAGGGGGGTGGGGGAGGGTAGTTATTCCTTACATGTTAAATAAGACGGATTTTTAAAACTTTTCAAGAGATTAAAAAGTTCTCCTTGCTATTTGTTTAAAGAAGCAATGACCTGATTGCCCAGATTCCACCCTGTTAGGTCATTGGCTACAGGTGGGTTGAAGTAACAATCAATGTCTTCTACTATAGCAAATGAGAAATTCCCATCACAATAATAACATTGTACTTATGGACTTAGGAGAGACTCTGTAACCAAAATAAATAACCCCTCAGTTTTCAGTGGCTTAGCATAAGAGTACTGATTGTTGCTCATGTCACAATTCAATGCAAGCCAAGTAGCTCTCCTCTAGGCAGTGGCTCAAACACCCAGGCTGTCTCTACCTGCATCCACAATCTTCCAGCTTCACAGCCACCTGGCTTCACTTGTCTAGAAGAAAGAGGAAAACGTGGCTCATGAAAGACCATAGTAGGAACTTTAGCAATCTTTCTAGAAGGGCTTTTGTTACATCTCATTGATCTGAACCGAGTCACATATCTATCCCACTCCAGAGGAAGTAAAGAAACATCCGAGGGAGTCCTCAGATGAGAGAACACATCCTCCCAAAAGGCTCCAAGCCTACGTGGTCATCAGCACACATGAGCAAAGAACTTGTACCTTGACTGCATCAATGTGGCCAAGGATATCTTTAAATCACCTCCTAACCCTGTTTGACTCTTCACCTAAGGTTATTACGTGGTTTCCTTTCTTTTTCAAGACAGTTTCCATTATGTACCCGAGGCTGGCCCAGAAATCAATACATATTCCAGGCTGATGTCATCCATAGTCCTCCTTCCCCAGTCTCCTGAGTATGAACATTACATCTGTGGGCTACTTTTCCATACACCTTATAATTCCTTCCGTTAGCATTTTTGTAACATGACTTACTTTATTCGAACCACTAGATATAAATATGTTTAAACTATGACTTCAGGGCAAGGTGTGGTGTCGCACAACTGTAATATCAGCACTCAGGAGGCTAAAGGAGGAAGGACGCAAGTTCAAGGCCAGTTTGTCCACCTGTTAAATACTTTTATCCCGATGCCCAAGAAATTTCATTTTAAAATGCTTCCTCGGTGGTTTGTGTGTGCACTGATTTTTAAGACCCAATACCCAGCAAGAAGTGAAATGCTTTCTGAAATCTGAGTCCTCTTGTTATTGCATAACAAGCTCAGATTTGAAACCCAAACTCAATCATCTTTTGAAAGGAAAAAAAAGCAAAGACAAGATTCTACAATTTAAAGTTGTCATAGTTTGGGCTACAACAGAGGCTGACAGCACCAGGACAATCAAGTTCCAAACCAGAAGGAAGCAGGGCAGCCATGACTTGGACACTGAAACTCGTGTGTGTGTGTGTGTGTGTGTGTGTGTGTGTGTGTAGAATGTGAGTGTATGTGCAAGTGTGTGTGGTGTGTGTGAGTGTGTGTAGTGTGTGTGTGACTGTGTTTGTGTAATGTGT
>JADRCH010000035.1:7854092-7876081 GCA_019843965.1 Rhynchomys soricoides | reverse complement strand
TAATGTGTGAGTATGTGTGAGTGTGTGTAGTGTGTGTGTGACTGTGTGGGTGTGTATGTGTGAGTGTGTGTGTCCGTCTGTCTGTGAACTTCATCTCTACCACTTTCTTCCTTCTCCTGTTCTCTAATTCTCACACCTTTATAAGAACCTACTAAATAAAAGACACCCGCAGGCCAGCCAGGGTAAAATGATAGCAACAGCATTGTCAGGGCTGCCGTGAGGATACAACAAGAGAATGCATGTGACACCGTTACCCTAAAGGACTAAATCGGTGCCAACAGCTAGCAAACGCTAACAACACCACCATCAGACCCATGGGATTTCTGAGCTCAAGAAGTAACAGCAGGGTGGGCTAGGAACTTGAAGAACTTATACACCACTACCCAAGGAAGACTGTGGATGGGTGACACAGATGGTCCCATGTCATGACATCTACCAGAAAATCAGTTAGGAATGGCAGCCCACCCAGGCTCTGTCTCATGGAGCACTGCCAGGGTAAATGATACAGAGTCCAACTCCACTACTTCCCCCCAACTACACACCCACTCAGAGAAGGTTTTAAGCCAAATGCAAATCAGTGGATCACTTGTCTACATTTGCCTCTTATAGGCACGGCCTTGGAGTCTTGTCAGACAGCAAACCACCTGTCAGTTCAGAAAATGGAAGGCTTCACTTTGACGGGTTTTACTTTAAAAGGTCTGTCTCCCCACTCCCGGGAATGCGGTCAGGAAGAAAGATGGGGAAAGAGGGGGGAGAGAACCTTGAATGACTTAAGACCACGGTCGAAATCAGGTCACAGACTTCTGTTTGAGCCATTATAAATTTAAATAAGCAGAGCTAACCAGGACAAAGTCTCCTTGAATTTGGCATGCGAGGTCTTGGCAGATCAAGGAGGAGGACTTTGGACAGCAATGAAAAGACAGTTCCCTCCACAGTGAGCCAGGAGCAACAAAGCGAAGGGAACATAACATCCAGAGTTTTTCAAACTGAGTCACAGCCATGAATAAGCTATAAAATCAATTTTAGTGGATTTTTCAGAATATAATGGGGGGGGGGGGGCATCTCCACAGGAAGTGGAAATAGAATATATAGTTATGTATTGATTAGAGAGAGGACCTGGATCAGAAGGATCAAACAAGGAGGGAGGGGGAAGAAGAAAATAGCGGAGAGGATACAGGGAGGGCTAGCCAAAACCGGCAGCCATTTTGAGGGGTCATTTGGAAATCTAATACAGCAGAGGCTTCCTAAAATATACATAGATGAGGTTTCCTAAGTGAAATTACCAAGTCACGGGGGAAACAGAGCCCCAGCTGGACATCTCTCATCACCAAATGAAGTTCCCAAAACAGGCAACGGATGAACTCTAATCAAGTTGTTGACCAAAGGGTTCCATGGGAAACTCCAAAAACTCAGGCTGTTTCCAAGGCTGTTGGCTGCTCTCCACAAACCGACAAGGCCCTAATGCTGAAGGCAACACTTACACAACTCATGGGACATAGAGAAGTCAAGATGATGCCCAATTAGAGCCTTCATCCCTTCAAACTAGTATTTGTGGTCCTGAGGGAACTCTATCTACACAGTACGAAGGAGAAAGGCAAACACCAACACAGCTATACAAACCCTTTATCCACAAGGGCATTGTGCCTGCAGGATATGCCGGTGCAATGGTGGAACAAAGCTTGTGGGAGTAACCAACCAAATTCTGATTTGACTTAAGGTGCACTCTACCTGATAGAGCCCATACCAGAAACTGCTTAGGTAACAAAGATCCTAAGACTAGATAGCTTAGGGACCTATGAGAAATAACCTATGAGATAGCCTAAGGACCTGCTAAAGAGCATAGAAATAAAATGACTTTTAAGAATATTCTGCTATTCTTATATGTGGATCAATGGACCCTGCCACCAGACAGAAAAACTGGTAAGATAGTAGCAATAGTTCAGAACCCCAAACTCTTCATTGAGAACAGCAGGAGTTCACTAACTCCAGACCAGATTCCTATCCTGGAGCATGTGACCACGAAACCCCACTAAGAGGACCGTGACAACTGGTCACGTAGCATAGAAATCTAGAGATCTCCACACTAATGAGGTATCTAGATGGGCCACAAGGTTTAGCCAATAAGCTCTCCTTCCCAGACATTCCTTCTTGCACTCCTAAGTAAGTCATATGCATCTTTTCCACCATGAATAAACAGTTTGGACAAGCAAGGTCTCTCTCTTCTGTCTCTGTCTCTGTCTCTGTCTCTCTCTCTCTCTCTCTCAGCACAATCAGGGGAAGCCTTCATTAGATAGCCCTGCACCAAAATCTCCTGCAGAAGGCCCCTCCACATCCCTGGCACTCACCCTGAGCTAAGCTGGAATCCCCCAGCCCTGGGCTCATCTCAGACCTGGGGACCCCTGTCTCAACTCTTTGTGGTTCCCATCGGCACGTGGGTGCCCAGGAGCTTGAGAACCACAGTCTCTACTACAGCTGGTGCAGTTTCTCACCTGGAGAAACATAGGCTTGGGCCCCTATCTGAGGCTGTGTTTTGTCTCCCTTGAGCAGTGAGGTCTGCGTCCCACAGCTGGAATGTAGCCTAGTCTCCCCAAACTGACACCCCGTGGTGAAGCAGAATCACAAAACCACACTTACAGATTAATGCATTGCCCAGCCATCATCAGAGAAGCTTCCTCCTGCAGCAGATGAGAAAAAATACACAGCCAGACCATACACAGAGAATGAGAGACCTTGGAACACTCAGTCCTAAATGGGATGTCTCCATCAAATGTCTGCTCTCAGGGCTTGTGGAACTCTGCAGAAGATGGGGTGAAAAGACTGTAAGAGACAAACGGAGTGGAGGACACTGAGGAAAGAAGGCCATCGAAACACAAGCGTGGTACACATATGAACTCACAGACACCATGGCAACATGCACAGGGCCTGCGTGGATTTAGATCAAATGGGGTCTGTCTTCATTTGGGTTTACATTACTGTAAAGAGGCACCAATGCAACTCTTATAAGGGACAGCAGTTAATTGGGGGATGGCTTATAGTTTCAGAGGTTCAGTCCATTACCAGCATGGCAGGAAGCCTTTTAACATCCATGGTGCTGGAGGAGGAGCTAAGAGTTCTGCATCTTGTTCCAACTGCAGGCAGGAGAGACTGTGTCTCCCAGGCAGCTCGGAGGAGGGTCTCAAAGCCCACGCCCACAATGACACAATTCTTCCAACGAGGCCGTACTTCCTAATGGTGCTATTCCCTAGGTCAAGCAGGTTCAAACCACTAAACCTAGAGCTGAGAGAAGTAGACACATGCCCCTAACACTAAGCCAGAAACTATCTCCAATGGATAGCCACTTGCAAATGGAAAAGTAGTTTTTCCAAGGGGGTCTCACTAAGAAAACAAATTACTTTTAAAGGTAGACCACACACCCATCAGTAGATACCAACACAAAACATACTCAATGGCATCTTTGGAGGTTATTTGTCTCCTAATGTTATCTAGGGGCTTTTTAACCATACAGGTCCTTTGAGTACATATTGTAGCTTCTGGTTTTGTGTTCTTATTGGATTCTTGTGTGTCTCTGTGTCTATATGTGTTTCTATATGTGTCTACATGTGTCTATATGTGTTTCTACATGTGTCTATGTGTTTCTATGTATCTATATGTGTTTCTATGTGTCTATTTGTGTTTCTATGTGTGTCTATATGTTTTTCTATGAGTGTCTACATGTGTCTATATGTGTTTCTATGTCTATATGTGAATTTACATGTGTCTATATGTGTTTCTATGTGTCTATACGTAAAACTACACATATCTGTATGTGTCTACATGTATTTCTATATGTGCCCCATATGTAAATCTACACATATCTATATGTGTTCCTATATGTGTCTATATGCGTTTCTCGCACTCTTTATTTGGCTCTTTTTCTTCTGTTTGTTTAATCATGTTACAATCTGGTTTTGTTGTATCTTATGTTATATTATTTTCTTAATATTCCTTAGATGCCTGTTTGTTTTCTAATGAGAGACAGAAAGGATGTGGATCAGGAAGGGAGGGAAAGGACAGGTGGGAAAGAACTGGAAGAGTTGGGGAGGGGACACTGTAATCAGAATATATTTCATGAAAAATGTACTTTCAATCAAATAAAAATAAAAGAATAAAATAGAACTAAATACTGTAGCAGAGATCACACACAGTAAGGCAGTTTTCAAAGGCTTAATTAAATCTAGGTGTTTGGGGGTTGAGGTACAATGCTAATTCTGAATAAAGGGTAGAAATGAGGATGTCCTGAAAGCTGGTATAGAACAGAGAACATTGACCCCGACTCCATCACTGGTTAACTTTGTGCTTTGACACGGGCTTGAATTTCTCCAACTGTAAAGTAACAATGATAACTACAAGGAAGTCAGACCATCATGGTTGCCAATCCCTCCAGCAGTGACTGTCATGAGATAGTCAACCCACATGTGAGGGTTTCCTCCCTCACTCTCTTTAAGATGATGATGATGATGATGATGATGATGATGGTGATGTGGTGTGTGTGTTTGTGTGTGTGTGTGAGAGAGAGAGAGAGGAGAGAGTGAAAGAGAGATGGTATATGTAGCCATATATATATATTATATATATATATGTATCATATATATACATATATATAACTATGTATATATATGATACATATATATATAATATATATATTTATAATTACTCTTTAGTCTTGTATCCCCATTTTAAAATAAAAGGTTTGACCCATATAACCCAGTAATTAACTCCTCTGTTAGCCTCTGGTTCAATTAAGTGACCACTCTAGGAACATTTAAGAAGGATCCTAACTCAACTGCACCGCAAGTTCCCAGTGACAGATTTCACTGGCCACCATGAGGTTGCAGGGACAGAGTCAGTTCAAGCAATGAGCACTTTGTGTGGTGATCACGCTGTGACCGTGCGGTGATAAACGGTAACAAGGTACAAAGTTACGGAGACAGATTTAGCCTGGAAAAATGCTCTCAACACCAGACATCCAAAACACCATGCTGCATATGGCTCTCTTCCACAACTGGTCAAAACTCAGGCTAACCACACACCCCCTTCAAGCACATATTCAACAATACGGGACTTTACTAGAATACCAGGTATCTTTTGTTTTGTTTTTGTTTTTAAGAAAATTGCATAATGAAATTCAACAGCGACATTTCACAAGAAGCTCAGGAATACTTTTAGAACAATAAAAATTTACAAATTATCTGGGTTACGTACACAAAACACAGCTTCTTTGTCACTCAGATTTCTTTTCTTTTTTTTTTTTTGGTTTTTGAGACACAGTTTCTCTGTAGCCCTGGCTGTCCTGGAACTCACCCTGTAGACCAGGCTGGCCTCGAACTCAGAAATCCGCCTGCCTCTGCCTCCCGAGTGCTGGGATTAAAGGCGTGTGCCGCCACTGCCCGGCTCAGATTTCTTTATTAGCTACCGGAGAACAAGTTAAAATAAATTGAATATAAAATGAAAGCAAACATATGCAACTGAGGTGAACTGGGATGTGACTAATGTTGAGAGGGCAGCTGTGTCATCTTTTTCTGCTCATAGGAAAGGCAGCAGTGCCCTGAGAGGCAGGGACACATTTCCCATGGTGACAGCTAACACACACAGCTTGCCTGAAACCCTAAACAATGAGGAGGAAGAATCACTAAAAATGTTCCCTCCTTTTCTCTTTTTACTTACTTAACATCAGCAAAACTGTTGCACTAAGTCCATACAACATGGACAGCAACCGAACTAGGTCATTATGTAAAGGGTTGACAGTATCTGAGGTGGACCACTGCACAGGGGAAAGGTGCAGCTTGTAGCCATCTCAAGAGTCTTTTCCAAATCTGACGTCATGACTGGCTTGCCCCTCCTCGAGTCTCCTGCGGAAGCCCTTACCTCATTAATCCCCAGGGCCTGTGTTTAGTAGGAGACCTTTTAAAATAACTAAGTTTAAATGGAATTGTAAGAGGAGGTCATGATCCAGTGTGACTGTCATCCTCGTGAGAACAGCAGGTTAGGGCAGACAGCAGAGACAGAGGGACAGAGGGAAGACCATAAGACAGCAACCAGAGGAAGCACCTGCGAGCCAGGAAGAGGGCTCAGAGGCATGCCCACACCCTAACTGCCGACTTCAGAGAAGTTTCTGAGTAAGTCACCTAGTCTGTGGTATTACTCTACAGCAGCCATGTCAGATGAGTTCAACGATAGTCTGAGAACTTTGCATGATATTTCTAACAGCAAGCCATCACCATTATCAGCCATCAAAAGCAAATGTCAATCATCAGTGCTGAACCAAAGACCAAATAGTCACTCTACTCTTAGCATAAGTCAAAGAGTACAGATTTAATAAATGTAAAGTAAGAGTCCTTGTACATGGAAATTACTTAGAAAATATAATTTTATACTTTTATACTTGAGGGATTTTTATTTCCTTTTTATTTTTTGTTTTCAGTTTTTCTATTATTGTTTTGACATTTTTGTTGAAAAAAATTTCACATATTACAGTTTTTTTTAGAAGTAGAATTTAGAAAATTTGTTTTTTCCCTTCCCCAACTCCTCCCCATTCTCCACCCACACAACTCCACACCCTTTCTTTCTTCAGAAGGCAAACAAGCCAAAAAAGGCGAGGACAGAGAGTAAGATAAAGACTGAGGAGGAGGAAGAGGAGGAGGGGGAGAAGGAGAGGAGGGGAGGAGGAGGAAAGAAGAAGAGGAGGGAAGAAGAGGAGGAGGAGGAGGGGGAGGGGGGAAGGGGAGGAGGGGGAGGGGGAGGAGGGGGAGGGGGAGGAGAAGAAGAAGAAGAAAGAGAAGAAGGAGAAGAAGAAGAAGAAGAATTATTATTAAAGGAACACACACACACATAAAACACAGAGCAGAAGTTATAATATCAGAAACCATTATACACAGGCAAAAGATTAGCAAGACAAAAAATGCCCAAATGAGACAAAACATCCACAAATGCATCATGGAGTTTCCTTTATGTTGGCCATCTTCTGCTAGGCTTGGGGCCATCCTTTAAAGGTGGGTAATATACCCAGTGAAACTCCACTGGAGATCACTACCTCTTCTTTACAATTGGATGTCAACTGGGAATAGCTTCGTTTTTAGGGATGGGAGCCCGTGTCCACTTCCCCCTCTCAGCACTGGGATGCCAGCTAACCTGTGCGGGCCCTGTGCATGCTTCTACAGTCTCTGAGTTCATGTGCATGTCAGTTTTATTGTGTCTGGAGGACAGTGTTTCCTTGGGGTCATTCATCCCCATTGGCGCTTACAAACTTTTTGGCTCCGTTTTTGCAGGCTTGATGGAGACATACTATTTAAAACAGAATGTTCCAAAGTCTCTCACTCTTTGCACATTGTCCAGTTGTGGGTCTCTGTATTAGTCCCCACATACTGCAAAAGGAAGTTTCTGGGAGGATGGCTGAGTGAGACACCGGTCTATAGGAAAGGCAGAATGTCAGTGGGAGTCGTTTTCTTGATCTGCTACTTTGGCAGAATGATAGTATTCCTGTAACACCAGGTATTCTGATTTCAAGTGTCTATGTGGGAGCAGGGCACTCCTCTGATTGCAAAGTTCCATGATCCATGCTGAGAGCCATCACCTATGAGGCCAGAGATGCTGACCTGGGGCGACATGCATTCCAAGGTTAGATCATCACTCACAGTGAATCAAATTAAGTGACCCAGAGTGGCACTGTTTTAACTGAACAAGCTAGGTTTGCATGCATCCCTGGGCATCCCTGGGTATCCCTGGGTATCCCTGGGCATCCCTGTAATCGTGAGCAGCTTCTAAGTATCAATGACAAGAACACCAGGCAAACCATTCTGAGTAGAAGGAGAATGAATATTGTTTAGCGTGAATGGACTTCTTGCTGGTGCCCTTAAGGTAGTTATGGGACTTGAAGAGAAAATGTCCCCATAGAGAAGTTTTATGTTTCATGAGCCTCCCCCTTCCCCCCTCCCGGTCTCTCAAAAGATGATGTTGGAGGAAGGTCAAATCCTGGAAATACTGAAATAGCTATAGAGAGGAGGAGATATTTAAGATTCAAAAAAATACATTGTTTCACTGGAAATAGCTGAGATCTGAGTTCACAAAAGTTCAAAGCTTTTAGAAGGAACTCTCTCAAGGACAACAGTGTTGGGGACCCAAATTTTTCTTAGTGTTCCCAGAACACTTAAGTTCAGCTGTCTGGTAACTCCTCCAACAGTGGATGAGCCCCCACGGGGAGGTCTTTCTTCCCTGGATCATCGGAAAACACAAGGACGTGTTCTACATGGCATTTAGATTCAGTCATAACTAAGCCTGGGCTAGTTGGGTCCAGAACCTGCCGCATTTCCATTTAAGTCATAGTGGATCATCTTTTCTTCTAGCATCCATGACCTGATTATCATGAATGTGGATGACCTTGAAATCCAAAGCACTTTAACCAGAAACATTGCAGTGATGGGCCAAGAAGAGTGTCTGTATTCTCCGGGGAGACAGTTCTGCACTCATTGTTATTATCATTTGTATGAGGTTAGGACACTGTTCTGTTGAAGGATCTGATGTTTATTTACTGGACATAGTTTTATGAATAGACTAAAGCTATGGTCTTGGGCTTGCATAAGGCTGCTTGCACGATAGTCCAGCTGTGTACTTACAGCGCCGTGACCCTGTGCCTCAGCTCCTCCATGGTATATGATGATACTAATAAATAAACAATCACAATCTAAGACAGTATAAATGAAGAATACTTGAGACATATACAAGAACTGCCACAGAAGCATTCTTTCTTGAAATAGCATCAAAGCTCTCTGAACATACCTCAGGGCTGAAGAGATGGCTCAGCAGTCACAAGTGCTCACTGCTGTTATAGGACCTGATTTGATCTCCAGTACCCACACTGGATGGTCACAGACAGCTGAAATTTCAGATGGGGGGGGGGAACAATGTCTCTGACATCCATGGGAGGGCACACACACACACACACACATACACACATATGAGAGAGACAGAGAGAGAGAGAGAGAGAGAGAGAGAGAGAGAGAGAGAGAGAGAGATGATATATGTAATTAAAAATTAAATTTTTAAGTAATTTTAAAAGAATGTACCTTAGCTTACTGTTGTGCATAACCATCTAACAGAAAACCTATTTCATGCAAAAGTGTAGGTTATTCCATCCCATATAATATACTGGGTCTCAAGAATCCTGAGCACATAGTGTGGTGTAGGAAATCAGCTGTTTGACCACAAGGGTCACCGCCACTGTTCCAAACTGCTAAAGTGTGCTGCCCCACATGTCTCTGACCCAGAAGAGGGTGAAAATGGAGCACAGGCTCCCCTGAGCATACAGTGCGTCTCTCCACTGCAAACTCAAACCGAGGAAGGACAGCAGCACTCCAGTGGTCACATGCCATGGCTGTCTCTGTCTCCTCTTCTTGACTTCACTTTTGGCTCTGATCTTCAGCCTCATCTTCAAGGTTCTATTTTATTTTCACACAGACCGTCTTTGTTGTTTCTTCCTGCTAACCTGCCTCTGACACTGCTCTTTCACGATGCGGATGCTCAGTAATTGGGTGTGTAATGGCCACAGGACTGAGTGGACAGACTTCTGTTGTTTGCATTTATGCAGTCCACTGTCTTTGCCATCCACCGTTTTATTCTCAGGTCAAAGTTTTAGGGTGGGATTTTCAGACACCAGAAGCTGTCTACATCGGAGCTCAGAAGAGGAAACAGTTCAGCTCCTGGGCTCCTGGACCCCACAAAGGGAATTTTTTTGCAAGCTTTTCTTCACAGACCACTTCTGTAACCCCTTAGCATTCCTGTCTCTTTCTCTCAACCCCAAGTCTGTCTCTCTCCACTCCACAACCAGACCCGACCCTTCCTCCCAGTACTGATTCAACTAGAAACTTCTTTGTATAATCAAAACCCCAATCAATAATTGTGTTTCTCCTGCCTGGTGCCTAAATTTTGATTAATCACAATGCTTGGTGTATGACACAACCTCATTTTTGTTTGGCCGTGGTTTTCTTTATCTTTTATTTAATAACTTTTATATCATCCTCTTGATAGCAGATACCCAAGCACACAACACGAAATGTTGGTGTTTCTAACATCTGCCTGAATTGTCTTCACCGTCTGTGTCCAGCCTCTTGCAACTAAAAGTGACCACTACCTTACAATTTGTCTTATTCTTCTTTTTGCTTTTTAAAACTACTATTTTAGTATTGTATAACAGTTCCAGAAAGTATATTGCCTAGTTTGAGCACCTATAGATTTCTTAAAGAAGTACTGTGATATATGTAATTTTGAGGTTGTATCTTTTGTATGTGTACATGTGTGTAGTGTGTGCATATGAGTGTCATGTTCACAGCTGTGTGGGTACATGGTATTGCAGGTGCACGTGAAGGCCCAAGGTTGGCGTCATATATCATCCTAGACCTCTCCTTCCCTCTCTCTCTCTCTCTCTCTCTCTCTCTCTCTCTCTCCCTCTCTCTCTCTCTTTCTCTCTCTCTCCCTCTCTCTCTCTCTCTCCCTCTCTCTCTCTCTCCCTCCCTCTCTCCATCTTTCCCTTCCCTTCCCTTCTCTTCTTTTCTCTTTACCTTATATTGAGACAGAGTCCCCTTGCTGAACTGGAACCTTCTGTTTAGACTGGTCTGACTAACCATCTATTCTGCTTTCCTGGGACAGGTATACCACCACGCCCATCTTTTATGTGGGCGTTTATGTGGGTTCTGGGGTTCCAAACTCTATTCCTCAAAGTGTGTTATATCCACTGAGCTATCTCCCTAACTCCTGGAAGCTTTTTTTTCACAAAAGTTACTTTCTTAATATTTAATTACATTTGCCTATTGTCTTTACAATAAGCTCATTATATAAATCTGCTGTAATTTATCTGTTCTCTTGGTATTAGGCATCTGGTTTTACTTTTTCAAAATTGCTTCTATTTCAAGTAACAAAGAATGACTCTATGGAAATTCTTGTGTATGATTCCTAGTGTAATGGTACATAAAGAGTTATGGATTTTCTTCTTTCTTTCTTTCCTTCTTTCTTTCTTTCTCACCACCTCCAGCACAGTATGCACCTAAACGTAGAATTACTTACCATATAGTGAATCAATCAACTTCCAGTTAAAAAGATAATGCCAAATTATTTTCAAAAGGTTTGAACCCTGCCAGAGATATACATTAATCCATTAATCTACAGCCTTTTCAATATTTCATGGTAATAGATGCTTTTAAAATATTTAGATGTATTTATTTTATTTTATTTTATGTGTATAAGTATTCTGCCTGCATGTATGTCTGTGAAGCATGTATGTGCGTGGAGCCCAGAAGGTCAGAAGAGAGCACTGGATCCCCTAGACCTGGAGTTATGGATGGTTACAAGCACCACGTGGTTGCTGGGAGCTGAATCCCAGGTCCTCTGCAAGAGTGACAGATGTTCTTAAGTGCTGAGCTGCCTCTGCAGCTGGTCATACTAGGCATTTGCAATGTGTGGTTGGATTTGAAATAGTGTTTCACTGTGGTCCTGACTGCTGTCTTCATTTCTCGGTCACTAGTGACACTGAATGTCTCTCCAAGTTTTACCTCTTCTGTGAGACAGCAATCTGTGGCTAGTCTTTTGCTACTTTGTGGGTTCTCCTTTCTTCCACCCTTCTCCTTCTTTTTCCACTCTTTCAGCCCTCTAACTCTAGACAAGAGAGGGAAGAGAGATAAAAAGGAAAGGGACTGACATTATGGTTAGGCTACTTCCTGCTGATGAGGGCATTATGTTCCTTGGGCAAGTTCAACCTTCACTATCAGGGTATCTAATGTCTTCCTCTTCTTTGCACACAACTACTAAACAAATGGTGACCCAACAACCGCCAACCAACCCTCCTCTCAGGGCCCTAGCATTTACATCCCTCTAAAGATTCCCCAGAATTTCAAATATCACACAATCTGCAGGTGGAAAAATCACACCCCTGTTAGAGCATGAGGCAAATCATAGTCTGCTGCTGTGGGTGATCTGAAGCAGCCCCATGTCCCCACACCTGGAATTAAAACAAAAGCACATTCCTATTTCTGTGTTTTTAAAATTCTCACGACAGCTATCCATGGCTTTGGTCTGTGTCTTCATTTATTTTTATAAACTTTTCTTATTAGTCTATAGACAAACTTGCTCAGTCTTACCTCCTCTCTGTAGAATTGACCTGGTTAGTACTTGAATGAGAGTGAATTTTACTTTTAAATATATCAAAGTCACCTGCTATTACAAAAGTTCAGGGGGAACCTTAAAGGGTAATATGGAGGGCAATTCCTCTGGGTAGATGTCTGATACCCACTTTTTGTGACAAGGAAAGTGGCGTTGTCTGGAATTTGCACAGACAAACAGACAGTAGCAACTGGACAGAGACCACACTCCCCTCCAAAAGTGGCCACATGGACGGCCAACAGGTGTGTGGCCTGGACTTTACGAGCCTGATATCCGGAGCCTTGAAGTCTGAACAAAAGGGGCAGCAGAGTTGGTTCTCACTGAAGCCGAGATTGAGACATTCCAGGACTCTCCAGTGGTTCTTGGGAATCTCGTCTTGTGGACTCATCTCTTTCTCTATCATCACATGACTTCTCAGCATACATCTGGGTCCTCCCTCTTCAATATTCAAAGTGCTGAAGTGCTTCACTAGATTTTGGGGCAACTGTGTCTGCAAAGGTACCATCCCCAAAGATCACATTCTAAAGTTCTGGGACACAGTAACTGAGGTGAGGGCAGAGCTCTGGCATAAAAAGAAATTGTTTCCACTACGAAGAAAAATGATATATTGGAAATAAGTTAGAGAATGAACAGGAAGAGGGAAGCATTGGCCGTACAGGTCTACAGCCACTAGAAGCATCAAAACACCGGGGTGCCAAGCAACCAGCTAGACAAACAGACTTTAAAGTTGACATCAGTTAGCCTTTGCCCTTAGTGACTCATGGCTAGCACTCGGCCAAGGTCATAGAGTAGCCGTGATCCAGGTGAAGGAAATGTCTGAAGCATGGGCTCCCTTTCACCCAGGCTGACCTAGTTAATGACCCTGCTGAAGACAACCTTGCAGATGAAAGGAACTGACTTCGAATACTTTGCTCAGCAATCACCTTCTCTTCCCTTTCTTTCCTCACGTGACACTAACTTATCAAAATCACTAAAAATCATTTGGATGAGCCCTAATTTGAGGTTTTTAATGGTCACCTAACACCCATGACTATGGCTCCTTTCACATTTTAGCAAAATTCCTCTTGTCATGGGAAGACGGGATGAGATGCCAAGAGAAATAGCCAGTGATGACACCTGAGAAGATTGTGTCCCACCTGCCCACCCCCCACTTCCTTTCTTCTCTCTCTGCTTACACATCAGAATTTAACACTTCAGAGAAGAGTTGAATTTCTGCAACTAGTTATGGCTTTAGAAACCCATTCTTGGCTAGAAGCTAATGAAGCTATTGTTCTCTCAAATAAATTATAAAAGCAGAGACTTCCCAGGGGAATTGCCAGTAAGATAGTAGCTCAAAAGAAACACTACCAGGGTCAGAGGACAGTCAATAGAGGAGTCCAACACCCTTGTCTACAGGCCAGATTCAGTAGGGCCCCATCACAGTGCATGCACAGGTCTCTCCTGACCCTGAGCTTCCAGGGGATTTAGGGAGGGCAGTGGAAGTGCTCAAAAGAATTCTGTTGACCTTGACGTTGTCCCAAGCTAGCAGCAGCTGCTCCCGGATGTCCTTATTGGGCATCTGTTTCCTGTTGTCCCTTGAACAAAGTCAGCTGGAACATACTAGGGCAAGTAGTACTTGGCATTTCCTGAAAGAAGACCACAGGTCAACGTTGTAATTACTCAGAGGCCCTGCCTAGACACCACAGAGGCTCAGGCCTCAGTCACCGGAAGAAGAGACCTATTGTGCTCTGGGTAAAGAGACTGGCTAGGAAACAGTAAGGGGGTCACACTGCTTGTCTACGAACACAGATCCCATCGAGAAAGTGTTTGCAAGAGGAAAGTGTCTACACAGGATGACTGACGACCCCCCAAAACACGCTCAACAGCTCAGAAGATCATAATAGAGTGGAGTCTCTGGGAAACAGGAAGAAGTGTGAATATTTTGAAAAGTGGTGCATTTACCACTGATCCGGAGCTGGGATAAACTATGTAGTTTCATGGATGACCTCTTTTTCCTACCAAAGCCCAGGTAAAATAATAATGGTGATAACAATAATATACTTAGGTGAGCATGTAGCTCTGTTTTCTGCTGGCCCAGGATGTCTAAGGTCCCAGGCATGGGGAAAAGAGTCCCTGGTGCCCAAGCAAACTGCTGCTTCCACGTGACTGCTAACACAAACCCAACACTTACGTTCCCTTGTAATAGAGCAAACTATATGCTAGCATTGTAATCTCATAACAAAGAAACCTATTCTGATACCACGTCTACACTACGTGACTAAGCCGGTCATGTTGACAAGACCCTGTAATCCCAACACTTGGAAACTGAGGCAAGAGGATTATGAATTTAAGGCCAGCCTGGGTTACATACTAAAATTCTGTCGATAGATAGATAGATACATAGATAGATAATTATAATTTTTAAATTAAATTATAACTCTTCATCAAAATAAATAAGTCACTAATATTACATTTGCCACAGTTTCTTTAGTCAATTTTTGAAAGAATTGGCTTGTTACAAATAAAGCTGACAGACTATTTCTGTATAATTTTGCTGTGAACATAAGCTTTCATTTCTCCAGGGTAAATGTTCAAAACTTTTCTTGCTATACTGTCTGGTAATTACACAATTGATTTCCTTAAAAGATATTACCTTTCAAGATCCTACTGCACCTTACCTAGAAACACAGAATGCACTTTGACAGCATTTAAAACTCTCAGTATTCTAAATGTGCTAATACACATTAGAGGGTAATCATGGCTAATATACTATCTTCCTTTATTTGTGTGTCCTGTATAAGTCTGAGAACTATTTAAATAATTTAAAAAGTGCTAACTAGGTCTTCTCTGCAGTTGAGAGGTAAGGGACGCTTTGAAAGCTGCCCCAGTCCCTCCCCAGAAGACACAGAGAGCAAGAGCTTGGGGTGGAGGCTGAAGGTCTGGGAGAGCCCCCAGATTCCAGCCTTCAGTTCCCCAGTGACTGCTGCACAGGAGAACAAATGTCTCACTCTTATTGCCCCCTCCCGCTGCCCTCCATGGTTTGAATTCTGGATTTGTTCCCAGTGCACAAGACTTGATAATAACCTTATGGAGAATGATATTTACCTGCAAATATTGATAGAACAAAAAAAGCTTCCTGATGACAAGCTTCAAAACTATGGAGATGAGGAGAAGAGAGAGGAGACTGAACCTCTCGGATAAGTACTGCACTGCACTGCCGGAGGTGACTGAGGTGGCTGACAACCACAGTGAAGCAGAAAACGTGCAAATGGAGTTGCAAATTCTATTAATCCTGTAGACACAAATCTTTAGCTTGGTCCCTCAGAACCTGTGGTCAGCAAATGTCTTCCCTGACTACCCTACCTCTTAAAACACCCTTGCCAGGGTAAGTCAGAGCAGCGACTAGCTGCCCCACCCCACAATGACTACCTTAGGACATCAGGGGACCCCAACATCAAACAACTCAGACAGTGACATTTACCCCAGGAGCTCTCTCATTCTCTCAGCTGGGTCAGTTTGTCTACAAATCCAGGCCCAGAATCCCCCCTCGCCCATGGGGGAGGTTCCTATGATGCTGATAAATTCTATCAATGTGACTCATCCTTAAAGTGCTAACTAGATTCTTCTGGATCATCCCAGGCCTTGACAGACAGCAGTTTAGGATTAATCTAAGTCACCGACATAGCACAGAATCACATGTGTTCAATGAAGCAAGCAAGTCACATGATAGCAGAGTCTATGGGGAGGCAGGGTGAGGCTCCTCATAGGTTCTTCTCATGGGTCAGGCTTCTTGTCATGGGATAGACACTGAGTTAATCTCACTATGGGTATTCCTCCACGTTTCTTCTTAAAGTGCTCTTGTAGAAAGGCATGCAGACAAGTTGGGCAGTGGTGGCGTACGCCTTTAATCCCAGCACTTGGGAAGCAGAGACAGGTAGATTTCTGAGTTCGAGGCCAGCCTGGTCTACAGAGGGAGTTCCAGGACAGCCAGGGCTACCCAGAGAAACCCTGTCTCGAAAAAAAAAAAAAAAAAACAACAACAAAAAAAAACCAAAACAAACAAACAAAAACAAAAAAAACCAGCATGTAGACGTTTTGCACATCTGGGCTTCTTTCAGTGCATCAGTGACCAGAAGCAGCCCCAGAGTCAGAGTTCAGTCTGTAAAGTGGTACCTCTCAGACTGTCACTCAGGGAAGAAAAGATCGGTGACTAAAAAGCCTTAAGTCCCAGTTGGGGGATGCTTTTTACTGTCAATGGACATCACCAGATACCACAAAGATGCACAGCAAGCCTCAGGAGGACCAGATCTCTGTGTTCCCACAAACAGTAGCATTGTGGCTGAGAGGTATACCAGCATCATTCCTAATGGCCCAATGTTTTAGCAAGAAAATACAATTTAATGTTTAATAATACAATACAGTATTTAAAAGTACAATCTAATAAAAATACAATTTAACAATAAAATATATTTAACACTCCTATGTGGACTAAATCAAAATTCCTTGGATGGCAGTGGGGTGCATATCACAGGACAGGGTTATGCCAGAGTGACAAACAATACATTCTTACATTCCCCAGTGGGCATGGAAGGTCCATCCTCACAGGGCCCTTGGTGGCATTCGGAGAATACCATATTAATTGCTCAATACAGGCAACAGTGAGAATATTGTTTAGAACAATAAACCATTCTGTGGGGGGCAAGAAGCACAGAATTCCAGCTGAGGATTTTTTTCTCCTAATGAAGTCTCTTTGCTCAGATAAAAGGAGAACGAACGGTTTGTTACTAGGCAACTAGGAGAAGAGTCTTCATAGACGTCAAGAAGTTGCTCATAGTCAAGAAGAACGTTGATTGTTGGGAGATCAGAACAAGTGTGGGACCTGCCCTTGGTAGGATGTAATGCTCAGTCTTAGTCAGAGACACTGAAGCAGCAGCTGAAGGTTTTAAAAGAGCTGAAGCCCAAGGAAGGAAAAAGACAATACAGAGGAAGGAACACAAGGTTTGTCTGTGAGTTGGGCGAACACTGGGTTTGTGACAGGATACTACTGAAGCGTCTTGATGCTGTGACACGTTAGGCAGGGAACTGAGTTTCCTCCTGGTCACCAACAGGGTAGGTACAGCTAGCAGCAACCGGTCTCCTCTTAGGAGAACCTGGAACTCCCTCTTAAATACAGAGATTCCTATCTCAACCATGAAGCATTACAGGTGCGGAGAAGAAACCAAAGCACAGGAAGTTCCATGAGAGTTCCATGTGGACTTCAGCCCTAAGAAACACTTCAGGCTTGGAGACAGAATGTCCCAGGCATCAGAAGGCATTTGTAAAGCTTATACATTGTGCTTCAATTAGTAGACCTTTGTTCTCTGGTGCTAACTGGACTGAGGGGCTGGCTCAGTCAGTAAAGCACTTGCCTTGCTAATGTGAAGACCTAACCCCAGAAGCCACATACAAAGCCAGGCATGGTGCTACATGCCTGGGATCCCAGTGCTAGGGATAAGATACAGGAGAGTCCCTGGGTCTCCCTGGACAACCAGCTTAGCCTAATTCATCACCTCCAGATCAATAAAAGACCCTATCTCAAAAAAGGTGGGCAGAATTCCTGAAGACGTCATGCAGCTGTCCTATGCACACGTACATACACATGCATGCATATACATGCACACATGCGCTCCTAAATATGCATATACATGAGCACTCATAGGCATTAAAAACAGTGCTTATAAAACATGATTCACAGAGAGTTCATGCAAACTCAGGGATAGTATATTTCAGATTGAACTTCCCTCATGGCTTATACTATGATCAATGATCAATGATCTGATTTCAGCTTTAACAATTCATAAACTATTTTATATATTGGTCTACAAACCAAAGGATACACGGGCATTAACCACGCTAAACTCCCAAGAGACTGCTCTTTAAGCTAGGGCATCAAGTATAACAATATGGCATAAAGCTGCCCACAGAGGGGGAACCTATTTCCTCTGACTTCCTGGGTCTTCTCGGCAACTGAAACAGCAGGGTGGATGTTTACCAAAGGAAAGTGTAGGCTGTGTGGTTTTCTCACAGGAGTCTTTATGAAGCAAGGCTGGCCTGCTGAGAGCATCGTTCTCTTTAGACAGCCCTTGATGAGTCAAAGTCTTAGTCCAGATGATGAAATCTTGCTTGGGCTATGACTTCTGGGAAAGAACAGTCACCTTTAATTCCCTTCCTTTGGGAAATAGAATTGCAACACAAACCTTTGTCCTTCAATGTACCGATATCCACCAACTGCATTTTAAACCAATACAGGGTGCTTTAGATCCATTCTTATGAAGCTGGATACCATCTGAAAACTTGTAAAAATAACTAATCACTATCATAGCCTCATAGCCCAAAGGAAGATGGGGTGGGAGGCAGAAACAGAGATGGAGACAGATTCCCTGATTATTTATTTTCTTTTTTAATAAAAAAGCAACATATGGGTCTTGAGCATGCCACTTCCTGGTCTGATTACATTACTAACATTTTAACATAGGTATCTTTCACTCCAACCTTCTTAGTCTTAAATGCTTTGATGTCTTCCTCATGTCACTATGAACTGAGAAGAGATATGTTGATAATCACAGTGGTTCTTATTAAAGTTATTACGATGCAAAAACATGGTGCCTAAGCATTAACTCCAAAATTCTTCAACAACTAAGCATTGTGTATAGCTGCAAGCCACTCCTGACCATGGGAGCCACCCTGCTCCGTGGCACAAAGAAGTGGAAGACAGGAAGTTGCAGCCTGAAAGGGCTCCTGATGCAAGAGATCTGCCTCAGAAGGTGGTGTTCCTTCCTGAAAATGCCTTCACTACACTCAGGGGGTCTGAAATCCTCCTCCTTTATTTTTCTGGCTGACTAAAACGGCATTTTTATTGAACTGATTAGATCCCATATGTTATAGGCTAAGTGATCTCAAAGTTCAGTGACTAATAAAGGCAGGGCTTTACTTTAATCCTGAGTAGGAAGTCCTGGGAATGACAATGTGAGGTTGATGAGGTGTCCCTGTCGTCCACACCATGCCCCTTTAGTAACTGGGTCTTAAGCATCTGCTCCAGCACCCTCTACCTCATTGGCATCGTAGGCAGTATGCCCTAAGGGAAAGAAGTGTGTATGTTCCATTTCTTTTAAGGATGTGCCATGGATATAGCTCAAAAGGCATCTGATGGTTATAAAGCCTCAGCTTGCTACAAGTGAACCTGAGAAATAATCTCCACAGGAGAGAAGAGTGTGCAGTCATAAGCAGGAGGTTGGCGGAAGAAAAGGAAGCAGGTGCCAGTTGTCATGATCTTGGTGTTTTTGACAATCACACAGCCTAGCTGATGTATCAGGGGGTGGCCATGGCTGCTGTAAGGTAGCAACTGCAGTTGGGGGTGGGCATGATAGAACTTAATGAGTTATATTTATTAATACGGCTGGATTTTTTTTTTTTTAAGCAGAAAATGCCAAGTGTTAAGAAGATTTGGAATTGCTGAGCATCGTTGGTATGAACGTGAGAAGGCACGGCCACTGTGGCAAATGTTGTGATACCCACTCAAAACACTAAAGTAGAATCGTTGTGTAGTGAATCTTCTCCATTTCTGGACAAATAAACAAAACAATTGGAAATGAGTTCTTAAAATTTGTACATAGTGGCATTGTCCACAACAGTTTACATTTGGTAACAGCCCAAGGATCTTTCCACAGATAAGCAGACAAGCAGAATGTGATATATGCATACAATGGCTTTATTAGCCTCAAAAAGAGAGGGACTCTGAGAAACGTTGTGATCTGGATAAACCTTAAGGACACTGAGCTGTGAGATAAGCAACAAAAGATACAATCTGGTGCCTCTACACAAGGAGTATAGAGTAGTCAAAACCACAGGGACTGTCATGTAGGAAGGCATCACTGCTCATTGTGTGCCAAAACTCTACTTCATGAGCCCTGTTTGGGGTTCTACACTATAACCTATTAATACAGCTAACTGTACACTTAAAAAAATTGGGGAATTAAGATGGCACATTTTGTGTTATGGATATTTTACCAGAATGAAAAGAAAAATCATGGGGGTTACCTTGTGTTACTTACTTGCAGGCACCAAGTCTCTCCTAAGTTTTAAATCTAAACTATTTTACTAGAGACTCACAGAACTCTACATAGCAAGGCATTTGCCTCTTTGAAAAGTAAAGAAGATGAGATATGAGACCTTGCCTCAAAAAAAAACCAGGAAAATGAAGCATCTTACCCCAAGATGTCTGGCAAGGAAGCGATAGGGTCACGCTTTGGGTATATGCAGTCTTCCTGTGCCTACTGAGTGGAACATGTCATTACAGCCCTTTCCACAAGAGGCTTTCCATGTGTAAGAGTTTGCTTCATTCTCATAATAACCTTGTGGTACATTTACAGACAGGAAATTGGATTTTTAAAATTCAATAACTTTGCTTAAGTCATACAGTCAGTCAGTAAGGGATAGAGTCTAGCGATTTTTAACCGGGGCAGTCTTAAGCCTTTCCCCACAGCCTAAAACAGAGCCAGGGCCCAGACCTCTATAGACACAAAGTACTACAGACAGTGGGAAACAGCATAAGCAGCAAGATTCTGTTTCATCTTCCAACTTTCTTCCCATTCTGCCTTCTAATTCCACAAGAGCACCCTGCAATATAAAATTAAGACAATTCAACCACCATGAGCCATGGGATGGGGGCGGAGGGCTTTAGGGCGGAGGGGAGGCTGCTGAACTACATTTGTTCTGTCTGGTGAGTCATCTTTGTCCGCTGTCTGGTAAAAATGTTGTTTTGTCTCCATGTGGCCCCGAGAGGTACCTAGAGATATCCTGAGTCTGTCATCTTTGTCTGACTATAAAAATAAAGCCAAATGGCATGCTGCAGGCACGGGCACACAGGGTGAGCACATGGCGGTAGAAGGCTTAAGAAATCAAAGGAGAAGCAGGAAGTTTCGTAGCCAAGCTATCCCTATGCCTTCCTGCCGAGTCTGTGACGCACACCCTTGATCACTTAGAAAGAGCTCGTGTGTCCAGGCATTTCCTACACTCTGGACACTTGTCAGCAGGGCAAGTCTTAGAAAAATACTATAAAGTGTATTCTGTACTGTCAACACCACCACTGTGTCCTTTCCAAGCCAGCTTTGCTCTTCATGGTCGTTGCCCCGTCTCAGTCCCCGCTTAAGCTCAACCAGCTCATTCGTTTATTCTGAGTGCTTGTGATGGCTTAGACAGTGTGTCAGGTTCTTACGATGTCAGAAAGGAAACAAACAACCATCCCTCATCTTGAGAAGTTTACATCTAGTGGAGTCAGGCAGAAAGTAAACAATACAGTACAAATGATTACATTGCCTAGTTTGTTAGAAGCTCATTAGTACTGTGTAGAGAGACGGGGTGGAGTTGGGCACAGAATTTAGAATGAAGGAGGCGTGGGGAGAAGGAACGTTCATGGATGTGTCGCGAAGCTTCGGTAGTGCCATCAGAAGGAATGTCACTAAAAAAAAAAATAAATTGAGGAAAGACCGAAGGTGAATTAGCATGTGCCATGAGGCTGAGGGAAGAGATAAAGCTGAGGGGAGAGCTGCTGAAAGGCCTTAGGTGAGGAGTTGTGAAGGGGTTTGAGGGTCCTCGAGGAAGGGGCATGTGCACAAGAGCGAGTAAGTGGTGGCATATGGGGAAGAGTGGGAGACAGGGTCAGCAAGATCCTGGACCACAGTGTCTTCTAGGCCAGTAGAAAAGGAGTGTGTGTTTAGTGTGTGTCAGTGTGTGAATGTGTGTAAGAGCGTGTGAGTAGGTGTGTGTGTCAGTGTGCGTGTGTCAGTGTG
>JADRCH010000035.1:7820527-7848745 GCA_019843965.1 Rhynchomys soricoides | reverse complement strand
GTGTATGTGCGAGTGTGTGTGAGAGTGTGTGTGTGAGTGTGTGTGTGAGTGTGTGTGAGTGTGTGAATGAGTGTGAGTGTGTGAGAGTGTGTGAGAGTGTGTTAGTATGTGTGTGAGTGTGTGTGAGAGAGTGTGTGTGAGTGTGTGTGTGAGTGTGTGAGTGAGTGTGTGTGTGAGAGAGTGTGTGTGAGAGTGTGTGTGTGAGAGTGTGTGTGCACTACCCTCATACACCAGTTATACATTCATAGACACAAAAATAAATATGTGATAATTCATTTTTAAATACTCTATGGAGGGTGACATGTCTGAGCTTGTGAAACCACAGCTAGCGTGGCAATAAAATCTTGAGGACAAATAAAAGCTGTTTCAGACTTCTGGCCGGGCAGTGGTGGCGCACGCCTTTAATCCCAGCACTCGGGAGGCAGAGGCAGGCGGATTTCTAAGTTCGAGGCCAGCTTGGTCTACAGGGTAAGTTCCAGGACAGCCAGGGCTACACAGAGAAACCCTGTCTCGAAAAAACAAGAGAGAGAGAGAGAGAGAGAGAGAGAGAGAAGTTTCAGAATCCTGGTAAGACACTCTCTACCTTCCACGCTTTTGCAGTGACCACGTAAAAGTCTTACACAGATGAGGAGCCACTTAATATTAATCAGGCCTTGTTAATGTGATTAATAGTTCTAACCTTGGGACAATTCTAACTGTACAAACAGACTGGATGCCTCCCCCTCCCTTAGACAAAAGGTAAGCTATTCCTTCCTGTCTTTCGTGAAATAGAGACAGAGTGTGGAAACATACCTGCCTATTTGACTCAATAATTAAGTCTTGTCTGGCTGTAGCGTAAAAATAGGTATCCCTGTGCCTGAACATGAAAATAGACCTTCCCTAACAAAAGCCAAACGTTTCACAGCTAAAAAGATGTTTACTTTTGTGAAAAAGTCCTTTCCTCTGGGGATAATTTTGGGACTACGTAGGTGTCCGGCAGGCATAAGCAGGTATATAAGGTTCAGAGACCAAGCTGTGACTGCGCTTCCTGCTGAGTGTGGGTGCGAGCAGTTACGTGTGAGTCACATGTGGGGACAAGGTTGTGTACTTCTGTCCTGCACACCCTTCCCCTTCTGAAAGTTTTAGCTGACGTGACAGTGACCATAACTTCCAGTGTTTGTGGAGCGCTGGATGCTTATTCAGTCTACTTTTATCCATTCAGTGGATACTTGAGAGGGGCTGGGACAGTTGCCCCCTCTAATATCCTGATGAATGAACAAAATCTCTGACCTTGAAGAAATCTTTAGTAAAACTAAGAATGGCCAGACATAGCAGTACACTCCTGTAATTCCTACCTTTGGAACGCAGAGGCAGGGGGTCTAGAGGTCGAGGCCAGCCTCAGGTACATAGTAAGTTTGAGACTAAACTGGGATACATAAAACCCTATGTGGTGGCTAATATATGCTCAGCCCTGGGAGTGGCACTATAAGAAGCTATGGCCCTGTTGAAATAGGTGTATCACTGTGGCTGTGGCTTTAAGACCCTCATGCTAGTTGCCTGGAAGCCAGTACTCTGCTGGCAGCCTTCAGATGAAGATGTAGAACTCTCAGTTCCTCCTGTACCATGCCTGCCTGGATGCTGCCATGTTCCTGCCTTGATGATAATGGACTGAAACTCTGAACCTGTAACCCAGCCCCAATAAAATGCTGTCCTTATAAGAGTTGCCTTGGTCATGGTGTCTGCTCACAGCAGTAAAACCCTAAGACACCCTGTCTCAAGAAACAAATATATAGATAAATGGATGGATGTAATTACAATTATTAATGTCTACAGCGCACAGAGTCATGAGTGAAACAAAAAATGGAACAGGAAGACACTGGGAATTCACTGCGAATGGAGAGTGGGGAATATTTTAGACTTTGTGGACCAAATAGTCTTTCAACTCCGCAGTCATGTCCAAAGTGTAAAAACAGAAGTGTGGATTTGTTCCAGGAAGCCTTTAATTGCAGGTACAGGTGGCTCTAGGTCACAATTCGCTCACCCTTGAGATAAGGTAAGAGCAGAAAAATCAGGGATTTTAAATGGGGTTATTGTGGCTTCATAGACAAAAGAATTTTCTACTCCAAGGCAGAAAAAAAGAAAGATGAAAAAAATCAGGGTTGCGTTCATACAGAGAACAGATATAGTTCAAGGGGAAAGTCCTGCGGCAGAGACATGTCTGGTGTGGTTCCCAGGTTACAAGGAAACTTTGGCTGGCTGAAGTGAAATGAGTGAGCAACTCTACCCATCCGTTCCTACCTGGTATCTCCAGCTCCTCTTATGCTTTCATCCTGTTTCCCTCTTTTAGTAAAAGAAACTGTGTTGCCACAGTGAGTGAGGACTCTGGCCTCTTTCCTGGCCTCGGGAAAATAAGAGGCATCAGCTCACTGTGAGTTGTTTCCATTATGGCCTGGTTTCAACTCAATGCCAAGAGCAGAGATGGCAGTTGAGGGCCAGAGCACGTGAGCCCAGACACACCTCTGGCAGCCCTTTATCAGCATGTGCAAACTTCACAGCACAAAGCCTCGTAACCCAGTAAGTGACCACAAAGTACAGTCTCGATGGCCCTACACCTTGTTCATTCCTGATGTGGTTTTTAAAGGGGTCGATGGCTTGAAGCATTCACAGGACCAGAAGGCAGAGCAGTAGTTTTAAATACCAGTAAACTTTTCCATTAAGAGACTCTCTTAAGATACTGATGCTCTGGAGAAACAATGACCAGAACCTCCATCAGAGCAAGCCCAGGTCACCTCAGGGGTCCACGGGCAAGCCAGCATACAATAGCACACCTGCAGCCATGAATGACACCCATAGGCCTGAGGGAGCCTTGTGGTGGTGGTGGGTGGGGTGTGTGTGTGAAATGTAACTTGATTTAGTTCCAGGTAAGGTCTGCATGTGCTGCAACGTGGAATTAGGAAGCTTCACTCACACCCTGTCTTGTCTCACAAAAAAAGTTTCTGGATTGAGGAACGCCAAATCAAAGTTCAGAATGAGGTATTCTACGGTTCCAAAGACAGGAGATTTTCCTCAGGATTCTGGCTTAATGCAAATGGAAAATATCAGAGAAACTGGGACCACAGGTCCTTCAAGCTCTTTGTAAACTAATTTTCCAGTCATGATTAGACTTGCTGGAGGGTAAAGAATGGAAGGTCATATTCTCTGTGAGCACGGAGAGTTCAGACCCTGCTCAGCCTTAGCTGGAGAAGGTGTGATTAACACAATGAATGTCCTTTGTTCAGGGTTGAGCTTCCTCCTCTCACTCTGGTGAAAGAATGTCCCGGTAGTTCAGCTTATTCCTTAGGGCTGACAGAGGCTCATACCCCCCTCTTGTGGCTGCTTGCAAACACAGTGTCCTGTACATGGGAGCAAATGAGAAAGCAAGTACGGTTTTGCCTAAGTCAGGAGGTAGGGAAATTGCAAGTTCTTCATCCTTTTATGATGTCAGATCGTTTTAAAAATTTGGCAATATGTAATACATTGAACCAAAAGTCGTGAACATTTGCGTTAAGCAGGAAGGAATGATGTGAGGGAAGATTTAAGTGTTTGCCAATGCAGGGGGTCAGAATTCTGTAAGAAACAATCCCTGTTTGAAAGCACCTAGTACGGCAAGTGTGCTGAGTTGAGGAGCCCTTACCTAAGATAGGGATTTGAACTTCCTCAGGGCTGCCTTCAACATGAGACAGTTTTACATGGCCCGGGTATATAGAATGGATATTCAGAAGTGCAGAGACAGATCATTCAGCACAGTACTTGTCAAATAATCATAAAGACCTGAACATTCCCCCGCATAAAAAGCCAGCCAGAGACAGGAAGATCCCTAGGCTCAGTGGCCAGCCAGCCTAGCCTAAATTGGTGAGCCCCAGATCTCAGTGAGAGGCTTTGTCTTACAACAGAAAGTGGGTGGCTCCCTGGGAATCAAGATGTGAGGTTGACCAGATGGATACATGCTCACACACCCACAAACATAGACACAAATTGTGCAAAAAAATAAAATAGCTATATTATTCAAACATTTAATATCAAATCATAAGAGAACTTAAAATAATTTCTGACATATATTTTACCATGTAGTAAAGATGAGATAATTTAAACACTAATTAAATGGGATTTCTTTTTTCTTTTTATGAAACTCAAGTCAGCAACTGTAGCAGCAATGACCCCTTGCATGCTAAGGAATGAAGGCAGGAAAACATAGTTGTTGTTTTGTTTTGTTTTGTTTTGTTTTTTGTAATGAAGCCAGAGCAGGAAGCCCTGCATGTACAAGAGAAACACTGCTATCCATAACATACCTGAGCCTGGAGTCTGAGCTGAGGTTTTGTTCATCGATGCTGTGTGGGGTGAGGGCATGCAGGTGAACTCACTTCCTCTTGTGTTCCAGAGCCAGGGCTATAGTGAAGCTAGCTATGTGATGTAGCACCTTCATTGCATGCTTGATTCTGAACTAATGTTTAGTCCTGCACATTCAGAAATCTTTTAAAGCTCCAAAATTTTAGGTACCCTCACATTCAATTAAAGAAGCTGTGACTTAGCATACATGAGGCCCTGGGTCCAGTTCCTAACCTTACCTCACACTCCTCTGACATGACCTCCCTGCCATGACAGCCTGCACCCAACTGTCAGCCCAATAAGACCTTCCTTCCTTCCTCAAGTACCTTTTGTCAGGTGTCCTGTCTCACAAATGAGAAGAGCAGGTGACACAGATGGTTTAGATCTGGAGCAGAGAAGAGAACCTGGAACTGAGGTCAAAAATCAGTGTTTGGTGATCCAACCCAGCTCTTAAGTCTGTCGTCTCTGGCCCACAGTGGATCTGTCTATGTCTCACGGATGAATTTGTAGATCCCGACCTCTCTTTAAAACAGGAAAACTATGTGGTACCCTCAGACTGTGATTTCTTCATGACAGACTATGAGAGTTGATGGCAGCTGCTAACTTCAGAGAGATTACATTTCCGAGTTCCCAAGTCCTATGAGCTCCTTCTTGTCCTCCTGACACAAAGGCCAGTGTCAGATGCCAGTCATCCTCCACATGTGTATGTGTGTGCGCATTCATGCATGTATATATATATATATATATATATATATATATATATATATATATATATATATATAGTGTGTGTGTGTGCACTTGTGTGTGCACATGTGTGTGTGCATGTGCGTGTGTGAGTATGTGTGTGCACATTCATGCATGTATATATATAGTGTGTGCACTTGTGTGCATGTACATGTGTGTGTGCATGTGTGTGTGCACGTGTGTGTGTGTGTGTGTGTATGTGCACAATGGTATGAGTGGATCATGGGACAATTTTGTGCCAACTGTCCCCTCCATCCACCTCCACCTGAGCTGAGTTTGAGGAAGTTCCCAGGTTCCTTGGCTTATGAAGGAAAAGCCTTCAGCCTCTCGGCCATGTTGTCAGCCTAAATTGTGTGGATTTTTTAAGCATGAGACATATTTCATTTAATTGGTGAGGCTATGTGGTCAAGAAGGCAAAGCTGGGCTGGGGGAGGTCAGACATCTTAAAATAAAACTGAAGTGGCTGAGGTACTAAATGTCATAAGGCAGGAGGTAGAAGGCATTTAGGGAAAACATTCAAAAGGCCCCTTAGGGAACCAAAATTGAAAAATAAAAATCTGGAGAACACTAGAGTACCCAGTACAGGTGTTACATGAGCCCATTTGGGCTCCTTCCCAGTAGCCATCCAATGCCAGCATAGATGCCACCAAGCCCTTGGCTGAATTCCCTAACATTTGCTGGAGACCCAGCTCAGCTGTGGTAAGCATACACATTAAACCAGCAAGATCTCCCTACATATGCTAGCTCTCTCAGAACTAAGAACCATGCTGACTGGAGCCAGTTCCTGCTACGAGCACCCTTCCTTGGTCAAAACCAACATGCTGTGGGAACTAACACTGCAGTTAAGAAAACACCAGACAGACTTGGAGGAGGGAAGCTTTGGCTAAGAACAGCAAAATGACCTCACCCATGGGAAGGCTGGACTGTGATGTCCTGTCTCCATGTGTCTAACACACCCTGCTAGTTGAACTCAAAGAGCCAGGACGGAATCCAGCTGCATCTCCCTCGGACAAAAGGTCAAAACACGGACAAGTTGGTGTATGAAGCTACATACCCAAGTCTTCCCCATAAAGTCTGAGCAAGAGGGAAGCTCTGCAGCTCGTGTGGCCAGCACGAGGATTGTGTGAGCAGCTGCATCTGCAGGGCTTGGATGCATTTCATCCCAGTCTGCCCCAAACCAGCATTTCTCATGGAGTGCACCAGCAGTTCGTGTGAAAAGAAGAGGCGTTCTAGATCCTATTACCTCTGTGACAGTCTCCTGGTTGGTGGACATCATCACTCTCATTATTTATTATAGTAACATATTAGGCAAAACACTGTGGGAATATCATCCCTTCCCCTCTCAGTGACCCTAACAGATGGAAGTCATCATCATCCACACTAGCCAGGTGACAGTGTCTAAACACAGAGAGGTTGAGTAACTTGCCTAAGGTTACAGAGCTCAGGAGCATCAGAAGCCAGAATGTGAAATCAGTCGTGATTCATCGTTTCCTGCTAAACTTCTTCCAGATAGAGCAAGAGCTAGGAACATGCCTTCGGGGGAGCTGTGTGTAATTTAGCTGGGGAGCCAGGGGACCTTGTTCCTGGTCACTTTCAGAGGACTCTTTGATGTCTTTAGAGGGCAGCCATCAGTTCTGAAGAATAAGAAAACAGCAGACATTGCATTTCACTCCGTCTACCCTCAAGTTTAGAAGCAGCCAGGTTCTAAATCAGGGTGCTAGAGTACATACCTACCTGCATGCAAGTTTCTGGGATGGACAGAGTTGTCTTGCACACTGGCAATGAATGTAGCAGAGCATGTTTCAGGCCAAATGTCATCAAAACTTTCAGACAGAAAAGATTCCTTGCCACTGTAATAGAAGAGTTCAGGTAAAACGACAGAAAACAGAACAGAACTCTTAGTAGAAATCCGTTCCCACGCACGTGCAAAATATCATCAAGACGCAGCTCTGTACTTTGAGAATGGCCTTAAGTCATGGCATGGGGGGGGAGGGGTCTGTGTTAAGTTTTGTGTCTTTCTCCTTCTTTAACTCTGAGCTTTTAGTCCCTCACCTCAAAGTTACACCCAGCCACTCTTTTTTGAGCACCCTCAGAGGTGTCTCGTGTGCCCACCCCACGACATGCCCTGTTCCTTCATTTCTTGCTGTGACTCCTCTGGGGACAGACATCACCTGCTTACATGAGATTGGTACTATTCAGGCCCACAGTTTGGCTACTTATCACCAGGCATCACCACCACATGACAAGCCCCACTGTGTTCTCCAGACACCTCCCAAGGAACACTGCTGTCATTACTGCCCCCTGCCAGCCTCCCCAGGACTTATGTCTCCACCAAGTTCTACCACTGCCAATCACCACGGACATCAACATTATGTCCTCTTACCCTAGCTGGGCCTTGATAAAGACTCATAGCATAGCTTCAATGACAAAATGGCTCTGTAGGCTCTGGTTCCATCTGTATGCAGAAGCTTACTATTTTTCTGTTATACTCAGTCATATGTCTGTTGACACTGGGTCCCCCATGTCTGTGGGTCTTCAAGAGATTCAATTAAAATGGCTTGCCCTGTTTAAATGAAGCATCCTTCCTTCAAGGATGCTGTGATCCAGTCCTCTGAGGGTTGGGGTGGGGTCAGATCTAAGAAAGTTAAACAAGCCCATTACCCTAGCAATGACCTTACAGGCCGGTTTTGTCTGCTTAGCTTCCTGTTCCCTTAGAATGAGCCTTTCCAAGGAGCTAAATGGACATCCCAGTCAACTTTCAGACTGATCCAAATTTATGTGGTAATGTGTAAAACAAGGCTCAAACTGACCCAAAAGTAGAGATCCAAGTCTAAAGAAATACCATTTGGAATTTCACAAATACTAAAGTGAACTGTAACTGATAATTCTTTTGCTGCTTTGGACTGCAGCCTTGTTACCCATCCTCCTGGGAACGCTGTAGGGAACAACAAGATGAACTTTAATATTCTAAAGATCTGCTGCTCTGCATAGTTGCTTATGTGTTTATATACAATGGTCGACCTTCGTTGTCAGACTGGCTAGATATAAAATCACCATGGAAATGCATTGTGGGTGTGGCTCTTGGGGTGTCTCCAGACACATCAAGTGATCCACCCCCTTGAATGTGTGCTGCATCATCTCAGGGGTGACATGAGCAAAGAGCCAGCCAGTGCCCAACTTCTGCAGACGCAATATGACCAGCCACCTCATGTTCCTGTCACATGCCCTCCCCACCACCTTGAGGAATACCCTTCAAACTGTGAACCAAACCAAACCCTTCCTCCTTCAGGAGCTTCTCCTCAGGAATTTAGTCACAACAAGAAAAAGTCACTCATGAAGAACATTTTGAGTCTTTAGCTTCATTCTTTAGAGTCAGACTTGCAGCCCATCATGTAGTAGGAAAAACTGTATCCTCAAAACATGTGTTCCGCCTCAGTTCCTGGGGCCTGGGAATGTGACCTGACAAGGGAACAGAATTTTGTAGATGCTGTCAAGCTAAGATCAGATTTTACTAGGTTAAAGTGAACCCTACATTCAGTGACTGGTGTCCTTTTAAAAAAATGAGGAGGACAGGAGCAAGAGACTTGTCTCAAAAGTTCAAAGTACTTTCTGCTCTTCCAGGGGGTCAAGGCTTGGGTCCCAGAACCCAACTCAGGCAGCTGACAATGACCTATTACTTGAGCTTCAGGGGACCTAGCATCCTCTTCTGGCCACCATGGGCACTGAACAAATGTGGCATACACTCACTTAGACACACACTCATACACATAAATAAAAATATTTTTGATTAAAAAGACATAAAGATTTAGAGGAGACCCAGTCAGAAAAGGCCATGGGAAGGCAGAATTGTCACAGCTGCAAAACAAAGAACACCACCAGGGAGCCACCAGGCGGGAAGGTAGAGAAAGACATCCCACATAACGCGGGTGAACAGCACAGCTTTGAGTCTTTCACGTTTACCCTCTTGACTTCATAACAAAATAAAAGTAAGTTCTTACATTTTGAAGCCAGGCAAATTTATGGTGATATATTATGCATACTTCCAAACTAAAACGGATTTGGCATTGAGGTAAGCTGTCTTAGTTACTTTTCTGTTGCTGTGATACCATGACCAAGGCAACTTACAGCAGAAAGGAATTGCTAGAGGCTTGCTGTTCAAGAGGGATCGGAGCCCACCACCACCATAGTAAGGAACATGGCATTAGGGCAGAAAGGCATGGCACTGGAGCACCAGCTGAGAGCGAACATCCCTTTCCAAAAACAGAAAGCAGAAAGCAAAATAGGAACGGCAAAGTATTTTTGAAACTCCAAAACCAACCCCCAGAGACACACCTTCTCCAAGGCCACACCTCTAAATCCTTCTCAAATCATTCCATTCAATATGAGAGTCCACATATTCAAACGTGACTGTAGGGGCTATTTATTGTAGATATGAGGTGGAGCACAGCCAGAGGCAGCTGGAAGAGTCTATAGACTGAACATGGCCCGCAGAAAGACCAGGCTATCAGAGTGTGGGGAAGCGGGGGGTGGGATGGGGGGTGGGAGGGCGGGTTAGGGGGGAGCAACAGAGAAAGAGAAAAGAGTGAAGAGGAGAGGGGTTAGGAGAGAGAAGGCCAGGAGACAGGAGCACCAAGAGTGTATAGCCACAATGGCTGGGTTATAAAGGAAAGAGAAGCTAGAGGGAAGGAAGCAAAGCTCGTAGCCTGGAAAGGTTTAAGGTAGAAGGTCGGGGGGTGAGAAGTGCTGAGTGTTAGATGAAGCAGTATTCCTGGATAGATCTCGCCAAGCCAGCACAGATCTCATGGGATAGGCCTTTATGGACAGAGGCGCCTCTGAAGGGAGCCGGGGAGTGAGGGGAAGAGGTGAGGAAGAGAGAGAGGGTTATAAGGCAGAGTCTGTGTCTTTTATCCAGGAACGTAGGACATAGGTAACACAGGTGGCGAGGGTAACGCACGCGCAGGGGGTGTGCGACGGTTACCATGGCAACGGATGCAGGAGGGTCTTTGTCGCCTAGGGATAACGTCATTACTGGGTTCAGAAGCTGGTTGTCTGTGGACAGTTCTGACGCTAACACTAAGAGGAGCCAAGATCCTCCACAAGTACCCATGATGCTGAGAGCCTGGTGGCCAGTGTCCGCTATGATATGTTAAATAGGCACCTCAGCCATTTGTCCAGAGTTTCTGTGAGACCTAACAAGGGACATTAAAGAGTCTACTAAAGGCCCCAAAAGAAGGAGCTGGCGCTGAAGATAAATCTGTCCTCTTAGTTATCTCAGTTACATTTTATCTCGACTCAAACATTCACAGAAATATGTGTGCTTCTGGGGAGGGCTAAGAAAGGAATGTTGCGTGTTACCGAACCCTGGAGAAAAAGCCACACTTGCTACAGGGTATCGCAAGCCTGAAGTATGTTCTACTGCTGGAAGAACTCGTAAGTGATACACTTCACTATTAGCTGAGGATATTTCTGAACGAAGCGTGGGAAGTGTGGCCTGATTTCCATTTGCTGTTTCTAGTGAGAAGTTAGAGGGAAGATATAACAGAGCAAGGAACCATTAAGCAACTTGGTGATTTTGAAAATTCTCAGCATAATATGAGATGGTAAAGACATGAGAAAGTGCACTCAAGAGAACAGCACAAGAGAACAGCACAAGAGAACAGCACAGATGCAGTTTAGCAATAGAGACTGGGTGTGTGGCTCTGTGCAAGAGATCAAGACATCTTCTCTAGCACAAAGCAGAAACACAGATGGTGTGTCCTGGACACAGCTTGGCTGGTGGCTTGAGCCCCAGGAACTGCATAATAAAACAGCACGATTTTAAGACTGTAACATCAGCAAATATACTGGCCTGCAGTGAAAGGGGCAGACACAAGGAAAGCTATGGGGCTTTCGAGATTCTTTGTAGCTGCCGATGTGTCTTATGTCAAGGCAAGGGAAGAGTGCTCTTGCTGAAGTTAATTTGTCTCCTCTCAAAATCCATTCAGATATCTCAAATTTTGACTCTATTTGAAGTTAGGATCTTTACTGTAAGTAAGGTAAAATCCCTAATCCAATATGGCCACTGTTCTTATAGTAAGAGAGGGACACAGACACACAGAACAAAGACCATGTGAGAACAGAAGACTAGAACAGTCCTTTACAAACCGAGGATAGAGTCCTAGACCAATATCTGGATCTCAAGAGTTCTGTAGCTTTGATGAAATAAGTTTCTGTTGTTTTAAGCCATCTGCGCTTCAGTGTTTGTTGTGACAGCCCTGGCAACTTCAAAGGTAACAGAAAGGCTGCTGGGATCCCTGCAGACCCAGAGACCATAAAAGCCTCTGCAGGCCAGAGGCCAGAGCACAGAGCCATCAAAGATCATCTAGCCTGAAGTATTGTGGCCCTTGGTCCTGCTGAGCTTTAAACTTGTTTGGGATGAATGATACCATTTTCTGTCTCGGAACAAGAATGTCTCCATATTTCATCACCCTAGTTTGGAAAGCAGATAATGTCTTTTCTCCGGGAATAAGTCTTCCACATCCCTAGTCTAAATGTCTCAGATAGGAGGGTTGGCACTTTTTGAATTCTCATATTTCCATGAGATTAGAGACTTTGAATTGTTGGTGACTGAACTAAGCATTTGAAACACATGAATGGGGCTGGAGAGCTGGAGCAATGGTTACGTTCCCGGCGTTGACATGACGGCTCACGACCACCTGCAACTCCAGTTCCCAAGGATCCAACACCCTCTTCTGACCTCTGCGGACATGCATGCATGGGGTCCACATACATGTGTGCTGAGAAAACACTCATACACACAAAATGAAATAAATGAAAACTAGAAAATTTGAAAATGAGATACATGGAGGACATTGAGGTGACATGAATTGCAGAGAAGAGGTGAATTTGTGGGACCAGACAGCAGACTGTACTTGAACTATAATCCCCAAATACTCACTAATCTCTGACTCTGGAACCTGTGAGAAAAACCTCATTTGAAAGTAGGTCTTTGCAAATGTGGTCAACGAAAAATTGCATCATTCCTAAATTATGACAAACTCACTCCAATGACTGGTGTCCATTTAAGGAGAAGCAAACTCACAGAGATTAAGGACAGATATAAAAGGTCAGAGCCATGTGAACACCGAAGCAGAAATAGCTTGAGGTAGCTACAAGCCAAAGCATCTCAGGGATCCTGAGAGCCAGCCAAGAGAGGACACGGGAAAGGATTCTCCAGCAGCATCTGGAAGGGGCACCTGCCTGCTGACATCTCAACTGTGCCTTTTAGCTTTCAGACCTCACTTTCGTCCATTTAGGCTCTCCAGTTTGTAGAAAGCTGTTGGGACAACCCTAGGAAATTAGCAGCATGCAGCAATGAACATTTGTAAGTCAAAGGAATTGCTTCTCTCCTTGCACCTTTATGCTGGTTCTGGCAATGAAGTCATGTTGCCAGGGTTGAGTGACAAGGGCCACCACCCAGCGAGCCATATTTGTGGTCCTATTTTTTTTAATTTTTAACTGACAAATTACTTCACATCTTTACTGTGCCTAACATGATGTTTTGAAGTATATATAGTCCTGTGTTGCTTAATGTCAGGAACACATTTGAAAGAACATTTGAAAGTATTAGTTGATATCACTGTGCAAACACAGAGGAATTTGCACAGACTAAGGTCACTGTGACACTACAAGGCAGTATGGCTTAATTGGGCCCCCACTGTCTATTTGCCCCGTCACTGGCAGAAACATTGTATACGATGCATGATGCTACACAATGGTTAAATCTAACAAACCATCAAATGCGTTAACGTACACTGTTACCATGCAGAGGTGAGAGCACGAAACATGTACTCTTTTCTCAACCTGTTGGTTGCCATCTTGTTCTCTTGACAGTGCCCTTTGCCTTACAGAAGCTTTTCAGTTTCTTGAGGTCCCATTTGCCAATTGTTGATCTTAGATCCTGAGCCACTGGTGTTCTGTTCAAGAAATCTCCCCCTGTGCCCATGAGTTTGAAGCTCTTTCCCACTTTTCTTCTGTTAGATTCCACGTATCTGGTTTTACATTGAGGTTCATGATCTACTTGCACTTGAGCTTTGTGCCAGGTGATAAATATGTATCTATTTGCATTCTTCTACATGCAGACCACCAGTTAAACCAGCACCATTTATTGAAGATGCTTTCTTTTTCCACTGCATGTTTTTAGCTTCTTTGTCAGAGATCAAGTGTCCATAGGTGTTTGAGTTTATTTCTGGGTCTTTGATTCTATTCCATTGATCTACCTGCCTGTCTCTGTACCAATACCATGCAGTTTTTAATCACTATTGCTCTGTAGTACAACTTGAGATTAGGGATGGTGATTCCCCCAGATCTTTTATTGTTGAGAATTGTTTTGGGTATCCTGGTTTGGTTTTGTTGTTGTTGTTGTTTTTCCATATGAAGTTGAGAATTTCTCTTTCCATGTCTGTGAAGAATTGTGTTGGAATTTTGGTGGGGATTGCATTGAATCTGTAGGTTGCTTTTGGTAGGATGGCCACTTTCACTATGTTAATCCTGCCGATCCATAAGCATTTTGTCACATCAAGTGACAGTTAGTATGTAGAGTGTGGGGAACCCTGAGTGAATGTGAAGGAGACAAGAAGTCTTGGCTGAATGTGTATTGTTGATATGGGGTAGCCATGTCACACACCCAAATGACTCAGACCCATGGGGCTGCCATGCCTTCCTCAGTTCAGGCTCAGGGAGCTGGCAAAGCCTTACTCTGGGCTGTGTACAGATGTTGACAGTATGTATAGAGAGTGTTATAGCTACCTCTTCTCTGATAACCGTGGAGCCCTCCTACCAAGATTAGCTAAACCTGCTTACCCGTTCAGCTGCTTGCCTTGAACCTGCCTGCTCAGTTCAAGTGTACACATATGTGCAGAATTTCCAGGATTCTGCTGCAGGTGGTGCCCTGTGTTGAGTAAGCACAGTGCGCCTGGTTCCCACTTTCCTAATCATGTGTCTGTATGTCTGTCCATCCCCTCATCATCCCAGTCAGGTTTCTAGAACCAAGCTGTGCAAGCCATGGAGCTGACACATTATTCTGACTGTGATTTTATCTGTATTTGCTGATGATCAGAAATTCATCTTTTATACACTTCATTTCAATGTCTCCATGTGTAGGTCTCCTACTGAAAAATATCTTTTGCACACTTTGAGTTTTTCTGTTTTACTTTTGTTTTTGCTATTAAGATATTTGAATTCCTTGTGTGTTTTATATATTAAAACTTTATATTTCTGTTGTCCAGTTTGCTCAATTGTTTTTGTGTCTTACAAGTTTTCTGCCCCCTCTGTGTGTGTGTGTGTGTGTGTATGTGGCTGCGTTTTGTGTGTATGTGTGTGCTGCATTGTGTGTGTCTGCATTGTGTGTGTCTGCATTGTGTGTGTGTGGTTTCGTTGTGTGTGTGTGTCTGCATTGTGTGTGTGTGTGTGTATCTTCAAGCCTCACACATGCTAGGCCAGTGTCCTACCTCTGACCTGCATCCCCAGCTCATAGAATCGGTTCTCATTTTCCCTCCTTGTCCTCCACCCTGTGCCATCTTTTCTTTGCTCTACTTTGTAAAATGTTCCTCCTGCTTCACCTCTTTTCTTCCCCTTTCCTGATATTGTTTTCAACCGAGTCTTCTGTTTCTGTGTTAGTTATTTTTGTGTGTCCATGACTTAATCCCTGACGGAAGCAACTGAAGGGAAGGAAGATTGCTTTGACTCATGGATTCAGTGAATTGCTGTCAGGAAGATTTGATGGGGTTGGGAAGTTTATGGAGGTGGAGGTGTGAGGCAGATGCTGTTCGCACAGCAGTGGATGAGAAAGTAGAGCAGCTGGAACCACTGAACACCGGAAGGCCCATCCCAGGCAATCTCCTTCTTCCAGCCACAGCCTACCTCTTAATAGCCTCCAAAAATGTCTCAACCAGCTAAGCAATGGGTATTCAAAACATGAGCCTGTAGGGACCCATGATTCCTCTTCAAGTAGGAACAAGACCCATGATCTCCCACTGAAGTCAGGTGTGGTCACATGACTCATTTGTCCATGTAATGAAGGTAGAAGTGATGTGCATCATACCTGGGCACATACTCTAAGAACTGTTTGCCATTTATTTTCTTCCCCAAAGGGGAAGACCATCATCCTGGTCACCAGCCTGAATGTTGACAGAGAACCGTCCTGGCTGCTTTAACCGTCCTACCATAAGCAGCTCTGGAAACTGAAGTTGCTGCTCTTTAGAGCATGCTGATCTAGACAAGCTGCGATTCACAGACTGCTCCTCCCCAGCCCAGTCATCCTCTGTAAGCCCATGATGGTAAAGCTTGCCACGAGAGGAGGTCTTCCTGGGGAATAGACTGCAGGTGTGCATATTTCTGACTTTGCACTGTAGCATTTATTTATAGAGGCAGGGTCTCACTATGTGGACCTGGCTAATCTGGAACGCACAGAGATCCTGGAAGTCCTGAGTGGGCCAGAAAGCTGAAGAGGATCCACAGACATCTTAACTCTACTGGTTAAACAGAGCTAGGTTGGCTTGTGTCAGATCTCCTGACCAAAGGTGACATCCTGGTGTCATCTCACATGCAATCATAAAGTCTGTTCCGCTGCTCTCATAGAAGGATTGTGTACATTTTCTGGGTCTAGCTTCCAGCTCTATCTGTTAGGTGGCTATTGTTGTAGGTACAATGTTCTCTGCATGGAAAGCTGTAAACTGTTCTAGACATGACGGTGTCATAAAACAGTAAGAGCTGCCAGTGTATCTGCCAGTGAACATTCCAAAAATAAAGCCATGCCTAATGATACCATGGAGTCAGCACCCTTTCATTTGTTTTTAGTCAGCATCCTCTTACCCTCTCTGTATGAGTTGGCAGTTATATATTGCAATGTCTTGGTGTTCTTGTACCTGAACAGTAGATCTCTCTAGTCATAAAACTGAGTCAAAACTTGCTCTCATCAGGCATAAAATTGCATTTAAGCCTTAATTCTAGTTTGCCTTGAACAATCTGTCTGCAAGGAACTTCGTTTTCAGCATTTCACCAAAATATGTCAAATTTAGTATTAGAAAAAGAAAAATTGGCTGGGCAGTGGTGGCGCACGCCTTTAATCCCAGCACCTGGGAGGCAGAGGCAGCCTGGTCTACAGAGTGAGTTCCAGGACAGCCAAGGCTACACAGAGAAACCCTGTCTCAAAAAACAAAACAAAACAAAAAACCAAACAAAAAAAAAAAACAAAATTGAGTTGATCAAGAGGGATTTTTAGTGCTGTCCAACTAAAACTTTCTCTTTACTCTCATGGAATTAATCTCATTGCCTGGAGTCAGACTCATAGTCAGCCATCTCAAGCAAATGGAGAGTGCCAGTCAAAGCAAGTTAGTCTTTGAGAAAATTCTTTAACCAAAAGAATCAAATCCTTTTCTGTCTAACCTGTCTGGTCCCTCAGGACACCATTGCAGAAATGGCACCAGAATCCTCTGTGCTGCTACGATCAGAGAGATGTGGGCAGATGTATGCAGAGGGTCCGGAAGAAACAAACCCTTGTTCCTTCCTCAGAAGAGCTGCTCACCCTCCAGACCTGAGCTGAGGAAAAAACATCCCATTGTCTGAGGCATCAGGACGTCACATCCCCAGTCCCTTCTATTAGGAGCCAGAATCCTGATCCCAGACACGTGTGCCCTTCCCAGCTAGAAGGGTTCTGGCAAACAGCCCGGCTTCCTCTGCTCCTAGACTTTACCGCTGCAAACCAGAGATAAGTGTTGTTACCTTTCTCTTTCAGTGTTCTGAAAATAAGTGAAACAAATGTTCAGGGGTCCATAGAGAGAACTGGCGGAGGCAAACTTTATAGCTCAGGGTTTTATTTGCTTCACTTGGCTTTTGTTTTCATCAGTCTGTTTGCCTGCCGACTTTGTTGCACACTCAGAATGCCTAAATTATGTTAGATAGCAACTCAGCTAGTGTTAATGGAGAAGGAAAAGTATCAGAAGCGTTTGAGCTAGTCACCTGGAGAAGGCGCTTAGCCCTGCTGAACTTTGCTGTTGTCTGACGTAATCTAAAACAGTTAACATTCATTGAGTGTCTACTACATGGTAGGAGCTTTATGCAGTTTGTTTGCATCAAATTATTTAAACTCAGAACAATTGCCTGAGATGGACTCTATAATCATTACCATATCTGTAGCCTCATTTTATAAATAAGAAAGCAGATTGCCGGGCAGTGGTGGTGCATGCCTTTAATCCCAGCACTTGGGAGGCAGATACAGGCAGATTTCTGAGTTCCAGGCCAGCATGGTCTACAGAGTGAGTTCCAGGACAGCCAGGGCTATACAGAGAAACCCTGTCTCGAAAAAAATAAAAAATAAAAAAAAGAAATCAGGTGCTGAGAGAGGCTATAACTCGATCCTGGGTGTACAGTTAGGGTATAGGGAAGCCACAAAGAAAATCCAAGCTGCCTGGTCTCAAATCCTGTACAGTTAACATTACTCTAAATTATCTTTAAAATGGGAACATAGTAAAACCTCCAAAGACTTGTCAAGACTCAACTGACATGATGCATAGAAAGCTGTTAGTATGAGGTCGGGTCCAACACACACAAATGTGCAATAAATATAAACACAGCCATTGAGATGATTACAGACAGACAGAAGCAGAGCCAGGCCTACTGCTGCTCCCAGGAGGCAAAGGCAGACCGATCTCTGTGCGTTCCAGATTAGCCAGGTCCACATAGTGAGACCCTGCCTCTAAAAATAAATGCTACAGTGCAAAGTCAGAAATACGCACACCTGCAGTCTATTCCCCAGGAAGACCTCCTCTCGTGGCAAGCTTTACCATCATGGGCTTACAGAGGATGACTGGGCTGGGGAGGAGCAGTCTGTGAATCGCAGCTTGTCTAGATCAGCATGCTCTAAAGAGCAGCAACTTCAGTTTCCAGAGCTGCTTATGGTAGGACGGTTAAAGCAGCCAGGACGGTTCTCTGTCAACATTCAGGCTGCGGCCATGAGGAAGGTTTCCAATCAAGCAATATAAAAATGCATCTGCTGCAACGATCCTTCCCTCTGTTAACCCTGCCTTTGCAGTCGCCCTAGGAACAAACAATAGTGTGAAGTCTCTTTTCAGTGTCTCAGAAGCACAGCCCCAAGGGATCCCAATCATACGATCTCTCAGAGTTGTTTGGGGAAAGAAAAAAAAAATGCATGAAGAGCCAAATGCTTACACTCTAGCCAAGTTAGGAGCCTGTGAGGAGAGGCTAGGGGAGGGCTGTTCACTGCATGCGTGCTGCAGACTTAGCTCTCTCCCTCTGGGTCTGCTCTGCCTGCAAAGCTCAGCAGCACAGAGGGAGCGAGGGAGCAAGATCCAGGAATCTACAACAGAAACCATGACAGCCTGAAATACCCTGTGGTGCCAACCTTCACATTCTCATCTGTCACTTCAGACCCTGACTGGCTGACAGAGCAGCAGAATTTCAACTCCAATAAACTTGAATGAGCTTCTAGACAAAGAAACCAAGCTAACGAAGGAAGAAGGGGGCTGGAAGAGGGCCTCTTGGGCATTTGTCAAACTTTTACCTCCTGGCTGTGTGCAAAGAGGGCGTTCAACTCAGCTTCAAGCTACCGAGGCTCTGGACCCAGCCACCTCTCAGCAGGTAAATGTTAAATTTGCTTTTACTGCCCAACTGCATGTGTTAAACTGACTCCCCTGGTCTAGAAAGACTGCTTAACAATTCTGCTTAAATAATTCAAAGCCATGCATTTATCTTTAAAATCCCATTTCCAGTGATTTATATGAGGGGAAAAAAGAGAATTTTACTTTTTGTGGTCATGTCTCTTTTCCTCCTACAAAATTAAATGTCAAGCACTAGTGAACCATAGTTTTAGTAATGACCAAACTAGAAGCATAGATTTCAAAATCAAAAATGTGTGTTTGCCATGTTTAAATCACCTAGCCTTACCCGTCATTGCCATGGACCTGATAGCAGTGTAGAAATAGAAAGCTTTGTTTTTACAGTTAGGACATCTCTCTAACAGTAGATTCGTCTTCAGCTATTGTCAAATTTATCCCTTCCCTAACAGTTTTAACAGATCTTTCTCTCCTCCTGCTATCTATCATTTGTTAAGAGGTACACAAGGGGACATGGAATATGCCCAATTCCTGACTGCATCTTCTTTTGAAAAACAAAATGCAAAAAGGAGGAATAAAAACTAACAACTGTGCTGTCTCTGAGAAGGTTCTCCCATCTGGCTCTTCTCAAATACAGCATTTGCTGCAAGCCTTGCTTGCTCATTCCTTCAGGAACAAGATCACCCTGCAGGAGAAAACTACAACCCTGCATTCAGCTGCCGATCAATACAGTTGAAAAGGCACCCGAGAAGTTCTGCAGCAGAGTCTCATCTGCAATGCCGTTTGTCTGCAAAGAGGTCAAATGTGCCACCTTGACATTAGACTCCTCTGGGGCAGGCTAGAGCCACACTGAATAGAAATGTGCCCAGAGGGGGAGGAAAATTATCCTCTCCTTTCTCTTAGAGCCCAGGATTTTGCTTTCAGCTTAGAGCTCACTCAGCTGAATCTTTGTTTCTGACTGGTTTCCTTTGTTTTTCTTAAAGACCCTCTTCTTAGGAAGGATTTAAATTTTGGATCATCTAGTGAAGTCTAGCCAGGTAGAGCAGTGTGTTTCCTCTGCTTGTCAGTCACCAGACACCCACATCTGGGGAAAGAATGGGTGTGCTGTTTGAAGATCGTGCCCCCACCCCCACTTTTTGTCAGAGTTTTTGTACAATCATTGAGCAGTTAGAATTCTGGGGTGTTTTCCTTGCCCTTCTGTGTATCTCCAACAGGCTATTATGGCACAGACCCACAGTAAAACAATAAATAGTGGGGACAGATGAGGTGCGTGTGGAGCATCTGGAGAACTCCAGAATGTCCTCTCATTCTCTCTTGACTCATGTTCTTTCTCAGCTGATTTGCAGTCAGATATGGGCATGGATGCTTTGGTTAAGTTTAGCATAATGTCCAAAACATGTTGGATAACATAAACAACTTGTCAAAAGGCTTGAGGTGTGGTGGACTTTCTAATCATCCTGGAACAATCTTTAGTGGGTTCTAAAGGCCAGGAGAAGCTCATACGGGTCTCCCAGGATGCCTTCTGCAGAAGCTCCAGTTGTGAAGGTAGCACCACCTAGCTACAGCCTGTTTCTTTGTCATGAACATCAAAGGATGTACAGAATTCTAGATGAAAGTCACTGCTTCAAAGACAGACAATCTAATTAACATGAGAAAGATGAAATGGGCTCTGGTGCATACATGGTGACCATATAGCTCTGACTTATATCAGACTACAAAGATGTGGTTTATATGCATGCACATTGTCACAAGAAAGCTCGGGGATTCTGGAAAAATGACTTTGCCTTTTTGTGCCATAAAAACCCTTCGTCATAATCATAAATCAGAATCATAAAAACAATAGATACTGCAGAGATTGAATGGGAGAATGAACTAGAAAAACGGGTGTATGCCTAATGATAGCAAATATTTCACTATTTAAACTCTGGAAAGGTCATGGACGCTAGGTTTCCCTTGCACTTAAAACGGTCTGCTCTAACAATCTTCAGAGTCAGACTGAAGTCTCCAAGGCAGCATAGAGAGTGAACAGACATGGCTGCTGAATCTGATATACCTGAGCACCAACCCCAACCCACCCCCACCCACCCCTGCAAGCTGTGTAAGCTTGGCCAGTCACATCACACCTCCAGGGCTCAGCTAACCATCTCTTAGTCTCTTAGGCAAATGAAACCCACTGGTGAGGTTGTTACAAAGATCAGATGAGGTATTTATTAAACACAAGTAAGCATGGCCCGGACCAGAGCACTAGACTCACCAAAAGATTTACCAGCTGCCATTGGAAATCCCATAGCCTAAGCTATCTATTATGAATTTGCTATGAGACTTCTAGTGCCAAATTAAGGAGTCAGGCGGTGGTGGCACACGCCTTTAATCCCAGCACTTGGGAGGCAAAGGCAGGTGGATTTCTGAGTTCGAGGCCAGCCTGGTCTACAGAGTTCCAGGACAGCCAGGGCTATGCAGAGAAACCCTGTCTAAAAAAAAAGAAGGAAGAAGGAAATATTCTTTAAATTATCTTTTCTTTATTCAAAGAAACATAAAAGAAACCATTTTAGGACCTCTGCACAAGGTGTTTGTTAAATCTCCCTGCTTTGTCATTTAGCAGCTTCTGCAATGGCCAAGTCTAATGGAAGGGAGTGTTCTCAGTGCCAGCCCTTCCGGAGAGGCTCAGAGGAGCCATGCCAGTCTGCAGTCTGCCCTGCTTGAGGGGTCTGCTTGGACCAGGGGAAAAGGCCCCCACACTTTCATATCCTTCTTGAAGGCAAGAATAGAGGTTTTGACTTGCTCTGGGGGTGTTCTCTCTGTTGACAGGCAAACAAAAAGGCTTTTTTGGTGGTGGTGGTTGTGTTTTTTTGTAAACCTCTCTCCTATGTTCCTAGCCTTGAGATGTCAGCTGCTTTTCCTGGCTGTGTGGAGTAGAAATTGCCATAGTGATGAAAGGGTATAGAGGAGACCCAAGTCATGACCGGCTCTGTGAAACAGCCCTCGCTGGCCTTACAATGCTTCTGTGGAGATGAAGTCTCCAGTCATGGCTCGTTTCTTTCCTATTATGCAATCAACTTATGTGCAGTGGTAACTAAATGTTTCCTTTAAGGATTCAGTGAATAGGAGGTATTGAGCAAACAGCTAAGGCAGAAGCTATCTCTCGTGGGTGCAAGGGCAAACAACCCGCAAGGAAAGGGAGAAATGGCGGTCACCTCGCTTGCTCTCCATTTCTGACACACACAGCCATTATTACTCAGCATCCAACCTGTGTTTCAAAGGCCTCAGTTTACCTGGTGGTTGAAGAGGGTGATAAAATGAATCCTGCTAAGCACCCACCTGGAGCCTCATACTCTTCGTGAGGTCAGCGCTGGCAGGGATGGCCCTTTTGAACTTGGAGTCTCCCAGAGAGTAGAACAGCCTCAGAAAAATCACCTCTTAATTGTGGACCAGTGAATTTGTAAAGAAAATAGAAAGGGAATAGTTATCAATTTAGGAGTTGGTTGGGTTTGTTTATTTATTTATTTTACATTTAAAGAGGAGAAAAGGTCTTTTCTGAAATGTTAACTTTCACAATTTCTGTTTCTCTGGTGGCTTGAAGGTCAGACAATTGCTTAAATGCTATTTTTATCTGATGCCTCAAGGCACTGATGTATCAGTGCCCCTTATCCAGTGAAATGCCAGGGAGGAGGCAAGGGACAGAACTGGAGCAGGGCAGGGCTCCTCCCGCTGAATGTGTAGGGAAATGGTCATTAGCTAAACCACCCCAGGAATGGGAACTGCATGTGCAAGCAAAAGGTGACCTTGAAGACAGAGCCACCTTCGTCTTTCTACTGGTTTTGGCCGAACTAACTGTACAAATGAGCAGTGAAAGGTAATGGATCCTTAAGATGTCAAACTCATTTCACGGAGATTTTAAACATCTTTTCATCTTAATCATTTTGTGTATTTTATTATCTCACACTTCCTGAGTTCTGTGGAGAGTCTTCTGTGTGTCTCTTACATCCGAGTCTGTCTGGACTGGATCCACCCTGTAGTGGACTGACAGTGAGCTCCTCCATCCTGCAGATTATGATTTACCATTGAAACCCTGCTGACTCTGCGAGAGTAGCCCCAGGCACAAGTTCACATCCGAATTTTAATTACTCACTCACTCGCTTGCCTCTTCTAGTGCTGCTCGATAAGGCTTATGTAAAACCACCTAAGTCTGCGACTCAGGCTCTAGAACTGTCATTTCAACACCCGCAGTGATGAAGTCATGCCTTAAGCATTGTGATTAAATCTGCTTCATTTCTTTTCTTGCCCATTTTGTCAAGGTTGCAGGGAGACCAATCTTAAGCACTTCAGAAGGGTTCCCTGAGCAGTTGTTGCTCATGATGAAGTAATTCAGACCATGTACATTAGTGAGAGAGACTGCAGAAGCATCTACAATGAATCATTCCATTCGTACATCGCGGGGTTTTGAGGGTAAAAAAATATCACCCTGTATCTGAACACACATTGCACATAACAGTATGCTGAGACCTATGTTGCATTGGTCAAGCATGTTTGTTTTAAGAGAGCTTGATGGAGCTTAACCTCTACTCAAGGTTAAAAGTGGCTTCTCCCTGCTCCTCTCTCCCCTCCTCCTCTTCTCCCCTCCTCCCATCCTCTCCCATCTGAAGGCTAAACAGAGGTTAATTGTGTGTGGCGGGGCATCTGGGAGTAATAAACGTGAACATCTTGTGCACATACCTTAGAGCAGGAAGAACTATAGCCTACATGACAATTTGATGGACAACCAATCAAATTGTCCGAGAAAGAACAGGGAAGGAGATGCAGATCTTCAGTTTCCTACAAAGCAGCACCTCGGCACTAAATATGAAGACTCTGCCTGATTTGGGTTGCAAGCGCAGGTCAACATGTCTGTGGATTTCTGGTTAGATTCAAAGCCCTGATGGCCACGAGCCTTGTCTACCCCAAGTGAAAATCCACATGATCGGAGACCCAGTTGGGAGAGTATAGGTTTCTGTGGTCTGGGAAAGTCTGAGAACACCACTCGCTCCCAGAACAGGCACACCTTGATGTCAGAGGGTGACTCAGCAGAAAACTCAAAATAGCAGAGCTTTGTGCGATCCTTCAAAAGATTTTAATGCCTAGCTGCAGACCTCTCCCTGGAGACTCATTAATACTTTAAAAGCCCCAAAGCGCTAGCATTAGCTCTAGATCAGGTAGCAGCATGCATTTGGTAGCTGAAATATGACTAAAGATTTGTTCTGGGCTAACAAAGCTTGTGACTCTGTATAAGATTAGGGGAATGCTCTGGGTCTGACTATGAAGGGCCTAAATAGTCACTTGTTCACTACCTAGCCAGAAAGGAAATTTTCCATAGCTACAGTAACTCCTAAAATTAGCAGCCTACAGGCTTCCTCTGATACAAACAACCCCAACAGAGGATACCTGGCCTTATTTGGAAGTGTGGATGTACATGTTCTGGGATATAAAATGTGAATGAGAAGGAGATGAGAAAAGCAGAGAGAACAGTCAAGGCAAGTGTCTCCCTGATTTAGGGTCCCTGGTAAGGCTTTCTCAGGCCCCTAACTTCAAACAAAGATGAACAGATCACATGGCTGTCCACTTTCAAGACAGATCCTGAAGCCCGTCTCCACGGTCAGGAAGGAAAGGGTCTCAGCTGTCGGTTGACTCAAGGCAAAGTGAGGCCAACTCAGGCAGGAGGCAAAACTGTCAGCACCCAGGTTTCCATGTAGCAGGATGTGACCAGAAAAGAGGAATGTTTCAGAGGTGTGAGCTGCAGTATCCACCTGGCTTTTTAAAAAAAAAAAAAAAAAAAAAAAAAAATTATTTACTTAATTTATGCATATGAGTACACTGTAGCTGTCTTCAGGCACAACAAAAGAGGGCACCAGATGGTTGGTAGCTACCATGTGGTTGCTGGGAATTGAACCCAGGACCTCTGGAAGAGCAGTCAGTGCTCTTCACTGAGCCATCTCTCCAGCACACTGGCTTTTAAGGCAAGGAAGAGAAAGGAAGAGCAGTAACAGTAACAAGGGGAGCTGACCAAAGGCCTAAGGGCTATGCTAAGCAGGCTTGAGTGTGAGGTAGTCTAGAACTTTAGCAATACATTTTAACTTACTTTAAATGTATATATGTTGTAAATTAACATGAAGATTTAATTAAATGTTCTTTTTTTAAAAAATGACCCAAACTAGAAAGAAATCAATGTAAAAGTCTACTCTGACTCCCCTTACTGCAAATGTCTACAAAATGTTACAGAGACTGAAATGGAAACCATTACAACCGCAAAAGAACACAAAGTGAATTGACTATTTAATCTGGATGGAGAATGATGTTCTAGTGTGTGCCAAACTTTGGACAACTCGCCCTCTAGGAGACAGACGCTTCTAGACAGAGTTAGAGATGAGTTAAGGGCTTTCATGAAGAGAAATGTCCCCTTCCAGCTTCCTATCTTCATCTGGAGGACCCTCCTCTTGTTCTCATAGGCCAAAGCTAGCACTGCTCTCCCAGAGACCAGGGGTGGCTGTCACAGGTAGGGCCACTCACTTGCCTTGCAGACCGGTGTCTCCAGGCTTGTCTGGATTCTATTTCCATCTGAAGAATAGGACACTCCAGCTCCATGGCTTGGTTTTCCAAGCATGGTGCTTGGAAGGAGCTGCTAAGAAATCTAATTACTACTTCCTTTCATGGTGCCATCCAATTACAGCCTCTCCCACGTTGAATGGCAACCCTCTTAACACAAGAAGAAGTCAAACAGGATCTGTGTGCTCTTCCCTGTTTTAATAGCATAGCTCTCTGCACAGGTGACTACACAGAGAGGCTGCCAGGACCTAGGCTAGGAATAATTTTCATGACCTAATTGCTCTCCCTTTGCCCCTGAAAAGGAAAAAAGAAAATTTACATGTGCTACCAGGAATTTGAGGGAATTTTCTAAAGATCTATTAGCTACAACAAAGTAAATTTTGAGCTAGCATCTATTCCCTTCAGACAACTTTTTTTTAGTTAAGCAAGATGACTTTCCAGAGCTAAACAGATGCTCAGCCACCAAGAGCATTTGCTGCTCGTGCAGAAACCCTGAGTTCAGATCCTAACACCAACAGCTAGTGGCTCACCACTGACTGTAACGCTACCTCCAGGGGATCCAACACTCTCTCTAGCCTCAGCTTGCCCTTACAGACACACAGACATACACATAAAGATAAATACATTTGAGTATTTTTAAAACATGGCTTTTTCTCATGTTGAACCTGGAAGCCAAGTTAAGTAAGGTAATAGAATAAGTTAACTAGGCCAGTATTTCCCCATAACCTGCTTCTGACCACACTATGTGCTACCACCATTACAGCACTGGCGGATAGTGCAGAACAGTGATATGATCTGGAGATAGGTCTCCCTGACTTCTTAAAACCCAACTGAAGAAAGTGGAGACAAGTTAATTTATAGAAATATGTATTTTATAAATATTTGAGATAAATATGTAAAAATTGGCTAAAATAATGAAATTGTACATTCCATCCAAATCTTTGTCACACACTGCAACCTAACCATTGAAACGGGTCTAGTGTCCAGATCCGTAACATAGGAAGGAAAGAGTACTCAATTGTTTGGTTTGCCTACAAACATCTGTCCCACTATTGGGTTTTAAACAAAGACAAATGGAATGCAGGTTGAGAAGTGCTCGCATTTTATAACAGCATAAACTTTACTCCAAGTGCTGACAGAATGCCTTGAATTAATAAATCTGCTACACACACGGGGGTGGGGGGGAGTGCTTTCATCAGGTCATCTGATGTTCAGGGGCTGAGAAAAATCACAAGAATTTACCTTCTTTATGGCAGTAGATGCCTGTAACATACCACCAGGCTGGCCAAATAGTCATGCTGTGCTGTCAGACTGGAGCCATTTGTAATTCTGGAGCAAGCCACTCCACCAACCTTTGATTGGCTACCAAACAACTTTGAGCTAACACTCTCTGAATGAATGCAGCACTCTGTTGGCATTCAGAAGAAACAAAACTTCAGTCTCTCTCTCTCTCTCTTCCCCCCCACCCCCCAGCTCCAGCTCTAGCATACATCATCATTACATCTGAAGACCTTATGTGGAGAGAAGAAAACACTAGAAACTTGTTTAAAGCAAGGGAAACCTTTAGTTTAGACCTCAGTTGTTGTGTTTTATAAAAAGATACAGGGAGAGCAAATATATTTGGTGGATGTGCAGTCAGGTGTGGGGGAAGGGGGTTCCTCTGCGGGCGCCTGCTGAGGCAAGGCATCCCTTCTCCCGAGGGACCAGCCATTTTTTATTAAGGGCATGGGGAGGGGAGTTGAGAGGGTAGTAGAGATGGGGGGGGCATGAGCACGTGGAGAGAGTAGGGATGGGGAGAGAGAGGGACTGGGAGAGCAGGAAGGTAAGAGAGGGAGGGGGCAAGCAGCCCCTTTTATAGTGAGTCAGGCACACATGGCTGTTGCCAGGTAACCGTGCTGCAGAGCCTAGACTAAATGCTAACATCAGTGCCACCAACCACCTTTATTCAGTAGTTTTCTAAACAGATGGGGATATATCTCCCTGTGATCTGAAAGCGGTGAGAAGCTGCTGAGTTTTCTCACAGTGTATTATCATCACTTGATTTTTTTTTTTTAATTTTTTGTATATATAACCCATGGCCTGAAATCTAGGTGTTGTAGGTTTTGTTGTTCTTCCAGAGAGGGACACAGAAAGCCAGCGAACGCTTCCGTTGTATTTGGCTCTTTGCCATTGTGTTTTTCTCAAAGCCTGTGTGTTTGAAAACTGACTGTAGTTAGGTCTGAGATTGGGTCACGTTAGAGACGATGTCTAATTTACCTCACTGCTTCCACCATCTCAAGAGCAAAAAAAGGTAAGGAAACCATAGTCTAGTTCTTGAAGGTAGTGGGCACAGTATTTTGTGTGTACTATGAAGCCAGAATTGTCATAAAAAATATTCCCAAGTCCACTATTAATTAACCAAAATACAATTATATTTGCACTCAGCCAATTGGATTACTCTTGATTAGATAAAATTGTACGTGTCCTAGGACTAAGCATAGTGTGAAAGGGGCCTGGAGCAAAAGTAAACAGAACAAAACAAAACAAAATGAACGAACTACACAGCATCTAAAGGGCCCGGGACATGGCATCCCCTAGAACACGAGATCAGAAGATATGCAAACTCACGACTCCTGCATTTTTTAATCAAAGGTTGTTATCAATCAAAAACACAGAGAGGAAATAATGGTTCCAGGCAAGAAACTCAAATTTGAGAACTCCAGAATATAATTATGAGTTATTTACCAAAGAGTGGGCAGTATGTGCAGAAGGACTGGGCTTTTAGAAACATGGTAATAGAAACAAAGTTTAATAAAAGAGGAGGGAAAGTTCTCTGAACCCAGATAAAAATGCTCTGAGAGAGACATCAGGGAGTACTGTGGCCTTCAAGACTGAGCACAGTCCCCTGCAGGGAGCTGCAGACTGCAGACCTTAGGAGCACAGTCACCTGCAGGGAGCTGCAGAC
>JADRCH010000035.1:7733665-7819714 GCA_019843965.1 Rhynchomys soricoides | reverse complement strand
CAGACCCTAGGAGCACAGTCCCCTGCAGGGAGCTGCAGACTGCAGATCCTAGGAGCACAGTCCCCTGCAGGGAGCTGGAGACTGCAGACCTTAGGAGCACAGTCACCTGAAGGGAGCTGCAGACTGCAGACCCTAGGAGCACAGTCACCTGAAGGGAGCTGCAGACTGCAGCTTATTAACCTTTAACCCTCAGGGCTTCCTGTTGGCTGAGCCCAACAGGAACTGGATAAAGAACCCCATTGATCCCAATCCCGTGGGCCGCACACAGCTGAAAACAGGGTTTGGGGGACTCTCTTCCCAGAGTGGAGGGAAACCATGAACAGCTACAACCGCTGTGAACCTGCTGAGAACCTACTGTGCTTTTGCCTTGCTTGGGGGGATTTCTCTCTGCCTAGCTTTCTCTCAAAAGGCAGAAGTAAAACTACAGCCTTTACCCCTTTCACGGGAATTCCCCTAACACCAGCCCTAAAGCTCTTTAGGACTAGTTGCATTCGCAACTGTGAGTAGTGAGCTATGTCACATCACTGGGTAAGCAACTTCTGTCTTCCTAAAGGAGTTGGCCCTGACCAGGCAGCTTGAGACACACCTACCATGTGCTAAATCCTGGAGGGATTTCATTCCAGCTCACACAAGAGCCAAGACCTCCTCAAAGCACACCAGTATTCCCCAAAGGCGCCTGGGACCATGAGAATCAGGCTACTTGGAACTGTGTCTAGGTATTATTTGCTGTTTTTCTTCATCCTGAAAGAGAACCCCCCCAGTGAATAACTCTTGGTCCATTCACACAGTTGAAAGCAGTTGAAATGCTTCTTAACTAGAACAGGACAACTGACTTCTTTAATGAAAGGGACAACTGCCACTGAGGCCGACAGCTTTATTTCATACTCATGGAGTTAAACTAAGAGAAGCTCAATAAATAAATAAATAAATAAATAAATAAATACCAATCAGAGGAGAAAGACTGAACCAGGCATTTGAGGGGGAAAAGCTAGAAGGGGGGAGATAAAGAGATCCTCTAAAGGGTCTCTGATCCCAGCAGGAGCCAGCCTGCTGTGGGAACTACCAGGCCTTTAGCACTGTGTTATTAAGTCCCACAGTGTCATCCTTGGTGTCAAGTGCAAGGGGCCTCCAGAGGCGCCGGCTGAGTTGTACAGGATTCATGAAGCCAGGAGTTTGTATGGAGCCTGCTTTGTAAGGGAATCCCCAGCAGGTTCTGAAATCCCTGTGCCTCACATGCAAACGAGGCCTCAAAACTTGGGCTTCTTGGTTTTGCCGCTCTAGCATCTAGTTAGATAGATGATAGAAAAGATGATAGATAGATTGATATAGATAGATAAGTTGATAGATGATTGAGAGATAGAGAAATAGATGGATAGGTGATTGATAGAGACATAGATAGATAGACAGATGAATAGATAGATAGAAAGAGAAAGAGAGAGAGAGAGAGATGAGAGATAATTATTTCAGGTATTTATATCTAAAAGAATATGCAAAAGTACTGTTGAGCAGTAGATAATGCAATAATGAAGATGCCCTGTATGCACAGAGAAGGAGGAACAGGGCAAATGCTGTACCCAAACTGACAAAGAGTAAATATGACCACAATGACTTCCCTAATTACACTAGGAGGTGGAGCAAGGCAGAGGCATGCTAAATGCCAATTCCTGGGGGGAAAAACACTGAGAAGTGCTTTGTGTTCTCAGGAGGTGGGAATGAGACACTGGGAGATTAGCATGTGGTGTGATGAGACAAGGAGTTTGGGAGGGATGGCTAAGAGGTTTGCCAGAGTGCTCATTGCAGCCTTACCCCGAAAAGCCTGTGGGACCCTCCAACTGTAATTAAAGTAATCCCTCAATTACACGGCCCAGAAGAAAGGGACTATCCATGCTCATTTCTCCTGAGTGAGAGAAGGGACCGTGAGGGTGTCCATGCAAAGCACTCATTGGGGTATTATGATTTCCGTGACCAGAATGGGCACAGGGGCAAAACAGCACAGGGGCAAAACAGCACAGGGGCAAAACAGCACGGGGGCAAAACAGCACGGGGGCAAAACAGCACAGGGGCAAAACAGCACGGGGGCAAAGTGGAGTGTTGGGGATGTTCTCCTTGGTGGGCCGCACTGAGGAACAGAGGTGAGGTCCCAGGCAGGGTACCCTGGTGGGACACAGGGATAGCACTGGTTTGCAGTGTTAGCTACTGTTAAGGCTGTGGAAAGGCCGGGCAGTGGTGGCGCACATCTTTAATCCCAGCACTCGGGAGGCAGAGGCAGGCGGATTTCTGAGTTCGAGGCCAGTCTGGTCTACAGAGTGAGTTCCAGGACAGCCAGGGCTACACAGAGAAACCCTGTCTCGGAAAACCAAAAAAAAAAAACCTGTGGAAAGAAGGTACTTTTTCAATACTTTAGGAAGCACTAAGAAACTCAACTTCTATTTCAATCACCTATTGTGGAATACCACAGTGACCCCAAGCAGTAGGTCTTATAATATCTCTAGATTTTATGGATCAGGAATCTGGTCTGATCAAGAACGTCACTCATATGTCAGCAAGCTTTACCAAGGACATGTGAAAACCTGACATTATCAGGACCGGCAAACGGTGTCTTTAATGGCTTAGCATTCTCGGACAAGTGGCTGGAGGCTCCTGAAACAAAGGTTCCAAGAGACAAAGATTAAAATTCTGTGACCTGGATGCAGAAGTTTGGAATACAGCTGCTACCGTGATCGCTTCATCAAGCAAGTCACTGAGGACAGCCCAGATTTGAGGACAGAAAAAAGACTGCATTCGATAAGAAGAGCAGCAAAAACCTCACCACCTCCTTGCCATAATGATCCGACACAGAGAAACGTGAGTAGTCTCCAGACAGCTAAACAGCATCCCTTGGGGTACAGCTGATACCTGTGCAGCTTTGCTTCCTAGTAGGATAGATAGCTCTTTCTGCCGCCAAATGCTTCATCTGGCTATGGCACATATTGAATAGCCAATGGCAGAATTCTAGACGGCTCAGATTCTAAATGCTGGGTTTCCCTGGAAACTCCTTACCCATAGCATGAGTCTAGCTGGCACCTTTTAAAGTTTTAGCTTAAGTCCTCTGTCTGGGAAGAAGCATCCTGTTCTGACCCAGAAGAAGAGGCTCCCTCCCACCCCCCAACTTCAGCCTCTCTGGGTTGATGACAATAAACCCCGGTGTGTAGGAAAGGTCATGAGAGCACTCGGTGTCGAGAGGATTTCTAGTCTGCGGACTATGAATGACCAGAGTTACTAAACTGTTTTCTGCCTTGGAGTGTTTCAAGAAACCCCTGACACAAGTGTGGGGAGTCCCAGATGGCTAGATGTTCCCATTTGGGTCTCATGGGAAAGGCTACTTCTTTCCCTGTTTTGTAGATGAAGAAATGACTTGACCAAGGTCTCTGGGCTGTTGGAAGGCAGTTCTGGTCTGCAGTTCAGACTCTACCTCCCTACCCACTGCTCTTTCCAACATGCTGCTCTGAGCAAGCTGATAGACCTGGAGAAGAACTTCCATCGTCTCACCCCCACGGCACAAAATAGAGTCATCCACACATGCAAAATCTTGTCTCTCTCTCTCTCTCTGCATCTTTCATCTAGAGTTTCATCTGGTCTTTCTGAAAACAAAGTCTGCGTTTGTAAAAACAGCACACCAAGTCTGAATGTCTCAAAATGAAGAGCTTTTACACTTCTCCCAGAATCAATGTTATTCATCATACTGAGCAAGGACATCATGGTTCTCATCTTCAAAGTACTGTGCAAGAGTCAGCAAATTAAGCCTCCTGCATCTTCAGGCTGGCAGTTGTTTTCAAAGCATCTCGAATTTCCTAGTATGGTCATCTGCTTCTTTATACAAATCAGCACATTCAAATCAGAACCTACGGACCATGAAATTGTTCCCCTCAAGTGAGATAAAAGCAGTGCCCTTGGTGAGTCAGCATGCCCAGGGACTTCTCTTAAGGGCAAGGAACACACAGGACAAATCTTTTTTTTTTTTTTTTATTAGACAGGCAAATATTTACCAATGGTTTACTGGTAGTGTGTCATCTTCGACAGTTTTTACATCATATTAAATATTACATTTTGAAATAAAGGAAAAAGGATACTTTCTCTTTCAATGATTCTTTACAGTTAGCACTCACTGAGAGAATCAAGGACTTTTGAACTGTCGTTAGTCACAGATACATCTGGGTTCCCTCTAAATTTAGTATTTACTCTAAATGTATCTTTTTTTTTCTCTAAATGTATCTTATTTTTGCTCATGATTCCATAAATGAAACTTTGTTATTTAAATTTTTATTCTCTGAGAGTTTTATGGGTGAGTACTATATTTACATTGCTTCCACGCCTTCTTCTTCCTCTGGGTGCCCCCTTCCCCTGGGAAAATAATCAAAACACATTTCAGAGAAAAGCTGGTCTGCAGGTTCTGAAATGTGAAGGGATGTCATTGGTTTCCTAATAAAACACTACAATTGGAGCTGAGCTGGAGGTCTCCATTTCCTCTTTGTACATGGAAACAAGAAGGATCAGTTTTTATGGGAATAAGATGAGGTAAGAACTGAAGTAAATCTGCCCATTCAGGTGCATGAAGCTAGTAGAATGTAGTCACTTCTTGAGTGGACAATGTCCAACTAGCCCTTGTGAGATCATCTAGGAATCTCCCGAAGGAAGCCTCCATGGTCGCTGACGCTGTCTTCTCCATTTGCAGATCTAGCCAGCATGAAGGCTGTGCTTCTCCTCCTGTACGCCTTGGGAACCGCTGCCGCAATCCCGGTAAAGGTCCTTTCTTCTATGGTATATCTCTCCCTCTTCTGTCTGCATTTGGAAGCATTGTCCTTGAGATGCTGAAGCAGGAGGCTCCATCTCAAGTTCTAGGCGAGCTTAAAAGACCCAGTCCCAAATAAAGAGACCCCCTACAAATAATTGTTCTTCTGGGATGGTTTTGGATTCTTTTTCATTCCAAGTACATTCTTTATTGCCCAAGAGGTAAATGCATTCGTAAAAGGGAAAAAATCAAGACAATATACTTTAAAAATATTTTCCCAAACAATAAGGTAAAATAAATATGCTGTAGAAAATGCTATCATCTTATTAGACAGAGTGCACCCCAAACAAACAGCCAGGGAGAAATAAACTAACCTACAGATCTGTGGAAAAATAAAAAATTTAACATGTGTTACATAACCATTCTCCTCCAGTACTTTCTCCAAGATCAAATGCATGCTGATTTCTTAGATTGAGACTCTCTCCTGATAATTTATAATAATAAAAACAGGAATCAGTGAATTAGGACTATAAATTCTACCTCTACTACTATCAATTCTGCTACCTCATCTCTGGGCTGTCCAAGAAAGTGTGCTCTAAGTAGGTATGACTAGAGCATCCTATACTTCCTGGTCAGGTGCACTCACCCCAACCCCATCTACAAGTAAGAAAGCTGCTGCATGTAAGTCATACTCTTGGGGACCATGTCTCATCCTGAGCACTGTAGGAAGGTTTCCTTTTAAAACAGATCCTTGTGATCATTTCTGGTTTCCCACAGATGGCCTGTGTCATCTTTCATTTGTGCTGTCTGTTTCTCTTCACCCAGTGGAAGAACCAACCTCCTCTAAATAGACAAGCAATCATCCTCTCTTCTCTAGTCTAATGTTCTGTCCTTGCGTTTTTAGATGAATGGGAGCTAGATCCTGACAGCTGAATCAGCAAAACTGAGCTCCATGCCACCCTGATCGAGCAGTTCACCGATAGCAAGAATTTATGACAGACGCTAAGAATGATGCTTAACTCATGTGGAGTGGTCCCGTTGAATTTACACACTGTACTCTGAAATTAGAAATATGGGACAAACTAACATAGAACAGAGTTCCCACAGAATCATCGTTTTTCTCCTGAAAATATGTTTTCTCTTTGGAGTGGTCATGGATTCAGCTTTGTAAACAGGCACCGAGTCTTTGAACCAAATGTTTGGTGACACGCCCACACATAGACACAAGCCAGATGTTTCCTTTCTGGGACAATTAATTATAAGCAGACTCCACCAGATGCTGAAAAGCTAAGCAACTTCACAAGACTGGCCAGTTTAAAATCCTGTAGGGTTTTCCAACCCTGCTTGAATTAATTCTTCAGCAGTTCATAGTTTCTGCTTGGCTGGGAGATTCCAAGCAGACATTCAAGAGGCCGTGAGAAATAAATATATACATGACCATGATAATGAAATAGATTTCAATCACCAGGAACTCCTGAAAGAGATGAGCTGCCTGATGTACTAGTGTGCACTTCTTGGTGCTAGGAGGAACAGGGAGGTTCAGGAGAAAAGGGGGTGCATTCAGTTACAAGCCTAACCTCTCCCTACCTCTGTTGTCTCCCAGGAGACTGTGTGGATGAGGGGACTTACCAAAACAGTCTCCAATCTTTCTTCTTCCCCTCTTCCCTTCCGCTTCTTTCAAAACATTTTCAGTGTCAATCCTCTTAGCTGAGAAGCAGGTGGGATGCAAAACAGCAGCCAAATCCTCACAGATCCACCTGGCTCACTTCATAAACACCGTCAGCCCTCAGATAGCTGCCTGGACAATAACAGCACATGCGTAATCATCACAGCACGTTTCTGTGAGGGAAAGTCATTCTAAACTCCCTGAACTTTACAAAAGAGTTTACATGCTCACTCTGTGTGTTTCTGCTCACCTCGCCAGTGGTGATACAAGCCAGCCACTTGTAAGCCCCAGCAGAGACTAACAAGTAGGCAAGGCTTGAAAGGAGATTTCCCTCCAAATTTAGTTCCTCAGCTTCCCTGTGGTGTCACTGCCCAGCTCTTCCTTGATGTCTGCAATCCTGAGGGAAGCCATTGCTCTTTGAAGCCAGACTCCATGGCTGCTGTTCCCTACCAGTCTCCATTTCCTGTCCCATGCAATCTTTGAGTTAGTTCTAAATTTAATTGCCTTTTAGTCAAAGATGTCCTAGTACATATTGAAATCAATGGGGCCCAGAAAATAAATAAGCATCTAGCAAACATTGTATAATCTTTTCCGCTAATAATCTGTGAGAACTTAAAAGCAGCCAAAGGGCTGGACAATGCTATATCCCAAGGTTAATTTTGTTTTTCTACAACTTTGTGTTAAATAACACTCTTCAAGAGTAATAAAATATAACTGTTTTTGTCAGCGTTTGAAATTCCAAAACTCAGGATGATCATTATTGAAATATTTTCAGCCTGTCTTTGTATATATAACTTTTCATAAATTTGACTATATATATATATATATATATATATATATATATATATATTAGGTAATGGTATGTTTCAGGCATTTGCTTGTAGCCTAGAAAATTCTAGAGAATACCATTCATTAGTGTTATCACTGAAGATCCCAGTACTGGTGATAATGACAAACAACTCAGATTTTTTTCAATTGGCATCTAAATATTAGTAACATAAAGTCTTCACGTTTTCAGACAAGTGCAAGGTTTCTCTCTGATCATTCCAACCCAACTACTGCAACACTGGTGACATCGGAAGATGCTACAGTCCCCATTGTTGGGGTTGAAGCTACAGCAGACATAGCAAACCATCCCAATGATAAGGTAAAAATAATCATTATATTAATCTCATCGTTCTTCATTTCCCCTGAGAATTCAGTATCAAAGCATGCTTACAAGTTTAATATATTCGGTTCTCAGTTTAATTTTGTAAGTACGATAATCATACCAACTGTGTGTAAACACTAGAAGTTATGGTGACTAATAGTATACTCCCTGCAATGAATGCAAAACAACTATTTCCTTTTACAAAATTCAAATTCAGGCTAACCCTGTGCTCTAGAATATATTCATACAATAACGTCTGAAGAGACAGAAGGAGGAATGTTTAATGCTAGCTTCGTAGTGGTAAATAAGACTACCATGTCATTTGTTTCCAAAACAAACTTTTGTTCATTTAAGGCTGAAAAATCTTCAGTTCTGAATTCAGAAGAGGAAACCCACGAACAGTCAACAGAGCAGGACAAAACCTACAGCTTCGAGGTGGACCTGAAGGATGAGGAGGATGGAGATTTAAGTGTAGATCCAACAGAAGGAGCGCTGGATCTACAAGAAGGTACAAGTGAGCCTCAACAGAAAAGGCTTCAGGAGAAGGCCGATTTCCCAGCTACTGTGTCCACTTCCTTTGTGGATTCTAACCAATATGCAAACATCACAAAGGGAGAGGAGAGTCAGGAGCAACCTGTAAGTGACTCACACCAGCAACCGAGCCAAAGCAGCAAGCAGACCCAAGACTTAATGCCTGAAGAAAGCCAGACACAAGATCCAGGCATTCCCAGTGAAGAAGAGGAAGAAGAGGAAGAGCCAGAAGACATTGCTTCCCCCAGTGATAACCAAGAGGAGAGAACAGAACCTCCCGAGGAGCAGCCTACCAGCAAGTGGGAAGGAAATAGAGACCAATCTGATGACACCTTAGAAGAGTCCAGTCAGCCAACTCAGCTAAGCAAGACACAGAAGAACGAACCTGAGCAAGGAAACCAAGGGAAAGACAGTCACCGTCTTATCCCACCATCTTACAGTCACCATAAGGGAGAAGGGGAGGAGGACAAGGCAGCAGGCAGCAAGGAACACGTTCCGGATACAGAGTGGCAGGGCCAAGAAGGGAAAGCTGGCCTTGAAGCTATTGGCAATCAGAAGGACACAGATGAAAAGGCTGTTCCCACAGAACCTACAGATGCTACCATGGTGCCTAGGAATCATGGAGCCAGTGATAACCAGGACGGTGATGACTCTAAGCATGGTGCAAGCGATGACTATTTCATCCCCAGCCAGGAATTCCTAGAGGCTGAAAGAATGCATTCACTCTCCTATTACCTCAAATACGGTGAGGAGACAACGGGCGAGAGTGAGAACCGAAGTGAGGCTGGAGACAACCAAGGGGTGAGCTTATTTACGATAATGCTTGTCCAGTCAGTTAACCGAGAATAGTCACAGCTGCTCTGCACGTTCCCACACCCTGTTGTGTATGTTTGTAGCAGTACATTACTAAAGTACAGGGCAGACTGAGCATCCCTCATCTGAAGTGACTGGTACCAAAAGCATTGTGACCATTTCTGAAATTTGGAAATTGCATATATATTATGAGATGTCTGGAAAATAGAGTCTGTGTTTAAGCAAAAAATTTATTCATTTTACACACACTTTATGTGTATATAATTGAAGTGTAGTTTTATACAATATTTTTATGTATCTCTATTTTAACTGTAACCTGTCACATGAGGTCATGTGTCGAGTCTCTACTTTTGTGGCCATGTCAACACTCAAACAGTAGTTGAATTTTGGAGAACTACATATTTCAAGCACTCAGATTATGGATTCTCACCTTGTACAATTATATAATTTTCTGCCTGTCTCCATCATTAGACTGGAAACATGTTTTATTTGGCCTACCATTAGAAGCTGACCTTGAATTTGAGTGACAGTTATTTGATAAGTTCAAGAAACAAAGAGATAGAAATGTAAACATTACACAGGGAAGGAAAAGAAGCTAACAACAAGACTCATAAAATTCATAAAACAACAAACAAACAAACATAAACCATCAAGGGTTATTCCATTTGGGAGCAAGGGAGCTGGCACACTTATTTTGCATGGGCCTTGATAGAGAGGTAATAATTCCCCAACACACCCAATCTGTCCTTTGAACAGGCCACGTAGATGTCCATGGTTGAGGGAGCTCAGAAATGCAGCTAGTAGACTTGAAAAGTCCCTGAGCTGCCTGGTGGTGGTAGCACACGCCTTTGATCCCAGCACTCCAGAGGCAGAGTAGATAGGTCTCTGAGTTTGAGGCCAGCCTGGGATACAGAGTGAATTTCAGGACTCAGATAAACCCTGTCTCTGAAATAAATAAATGAAACAAACTCACAAAAAACTCCATCCCTGGAACTGGCTGGAAATTTTGACAGACCTGCAGGATGAGCTGCTGTCTCAAAAGTTGGCATCACGCTGATCCTGCTGAGCCGCTGAGTCTGTTAGAATACCCCCAACAGAATCAGACAAACAGCAACATTTGTAAAATTAACCATAAAAATTAAAGTACTGCTCTATTACACAAACACATGCCCAGATGAAAACCTGGACATTGCAGTAAGAAGAAAGCAGGATTCTGCTTTGATTTGGTGGTTTAATCACCTTGGACTTCCTGGCAGTTTCCTAGCAGCACCCCCACAGAAACTGACCTCATTTGGGGTGGCAAGAAGTCACAAGTCCTCAGACCTCTCCTACCACTCTAGGATAGGACATTTCTTACACCTCAAAACCTGCTGAGAAAGTTTTACCAACACCTCCACATAGGCGACTGATGGACCCCCATTCTCAGGACAGAATTCCAAGCTATTGTTATAGGGACAGTGCTTTTCCGGCTCTGAAGGGGCGATCCTATCTCACATGGGGTGATTCTTGCTCTCCAAGGGTTACTGTCTCGCTCTGCCATCTCAGGGGTTTCCCAATTGAGATCTGAACATGCACAGCTCTGTGGAGGCATGCACAGTTCTGCAGAGCTATATACAGCCCTGTGGAGGTACGCATACTGCACAGTAAGGCAGAAAGCAAGTTACTGCTCTCTTGATAGCACTGAAATTCTGCTCTTGCTCTTTTCAAAGGCCAAGAAAGCAGAGAGCTCAACAAATGCTGGACCTTCAGATGAGGGCAACTCAAGGGGGCACAGTGCTGGTGAGTAGATGCCATGCAAGCTGCAGCTGGTTCAGGAAGGGTGGAATCTACCATTTGGGTTAGCACTCCTTCCATCATGAAATCCACATCTCCAGCTTCCCCAAGGAAATAGTTCATAAAGTGTTGGTATTTCTAATATGTGTTTGATAAACTGTGAGTCAGTGTGCTTACAAAAGGAAAGTCCTGTTGAGATTATACACAAAGCTATCTGTACCTCCCCACAGACCCCACCTGCTTTCAATCCTAAGGATTGATTCTGCTGCTTATTCTCAAACCCATCCTTCCCCGACCTCAAACATGTTTAATTTCAACAAAATTAAATTCTCCTGGCTTAGCTTCAGACCTCTCTGCACCTCGTTTTCTACACCTGAGATTCTGAGGGCCTTTAGACAAGCCAAGAAAAGCTAGGGTCCTCTTCCAGCTCCAAATCAGTCTGTCGTAAGAAGATATCTAAACTCCTGTGCACACGTCTGATGCCAGAGAGTCCATCTGCAGATTAGCACATCAATTAAAGTGGTTTCCAGACTCTTCCTGCTCTCACATTTTTCTGGGATCTGACTTCCTATCTTATTTGTTAAATCCAGCTGGATTTCGTGTATAATAGACAATTTCTCCGTGACTCTGTTCCCTTTCCAATCTTTCCTGTTAGATTCTTGCATGAACTTCCAATGTAAAAGGGGACACACTTGCAAAACTGATCAACAAGGGAAACCTCACTGTGTTTGCCAAGATCCAGAGACTTGTCCCCCTGCAAAAATCCTTGATCAAGTAAGTATTCTGAAGAATAGTCCCCAAGATACACCACCAAAACTTTAGTTTATTGAGTGAAAACAGTTTGCAATTGAATCTATGTTATGAGTAGGGACACAGGTTATATAATGTTTGAAGTAATATTGAATGGGAACAGATACCACAGAAATCAAAGTATTTGAACTGTGCCATAAAAAAATTAATAGTGGGGCGGAGGAGATGGCCCAGTGGGAAAAGCCTTCTGCGTAGGTCTAAGGACGGGAATTGGGATCCCCAGTACCCACATAACTGCTAGGTGGGAGTGTAACTCCGAGACACTCAGAAGGCAGAGATGGGACTCGCTGGAGCAAGCTGACTGAGAAGACTAGTAGCATAGATGAGCTCTGGGTTCAACTGAGAGTCTGCCTCAGCAAATAAGATGGGGAGAGATCAAAGAGAACTCCCCGGTATCAGCCTAAGCCCCTCCCACCATCAGCCTAGCCCCGCCCATCTTCAGCTAAGGCTGTCCCAACATCAGCCTAAAAGCCTCCCCCCCACACACCCGTACATGTATGTGCATCGCTGTGCATATATTCGGAAACAATGTGTAGTGTGTACATTATACTCATAGCACATAAAATATTTACATTTCAATTTTAAAAGATGATGCCAGCATTTGAGGAGGAGAAATTTTGAATTCCTTCTATTCTTGGGACATTCACAATTACAGTTCTATAAAGATCTATCTGGAGCTAAGTTATCGCCACTGGGTCAACTTAGTAGATTTTTTTATTTTTAGTGCCGAATTAGAGAGTTGCTATTTTAATAGACTCTACCAGAGCACATCGTTGGCACAACACATTTACCTGGTGTTCTGTGAGTTCCAGGGACGTGTTCTCCAGTGAATATCTGGTTCCATCACCACTCCTTGCTTTCCTTCCCTAGGCTTGTGGCACTGACAACCAGACCTACGCAAGCTCCTGCCATCTGTTTGCTACCAAGTGCAGGCTGGAAGGGACCAAAAAGGGGCACCAACTGCAGCTGGATTATTTTGGAGCTTGCAAATGTAAGACAGTGACCACTACTGCCAAACATCATTTGTGGGTGGATTTAGGGTGATTTTTGTGCCTCTCTGAATTCTATGTATACTGACAAAAAAGTTTATATAGTTATGAGAGCAGCCTGAAACTAAGACAGACTCAGGAATTTCCAGGCCCTGATCATAGGAGATTCTGATTCCATGAGTCCACATTGGAAGCATAGTTTTGTTTTACTATTTGTTATTTCAAGAAATCTAGACAATTCTAATCCTCCCCACCCCACCAAGTTCAGAGGCGCTATTGTAATAAGCACTTATAGACATGAAATATGGGGGTTTTCTGAATACTTCCTCCTAATTTAACTTCTTTGTCGAGAATTGTATCGCAGAAAATTCCTCCAGAAGTTGTTTAACACCATCCAGGATCTTCTCAGTTGTGTCTGGCTCCCCTTGGCTCTTCCACACTAGTACAGTCCGCTCATGTTTCTGCTTCTCCTCAGTTTCTACACACATGAGACTAAGTCTATTGATGTTAAGTGTTAGCCTCTGACTTGCTCTGTCCACTAATATGGACGGATTCATCTATGTACATTCTAAGCCCATGGAGGCTGGTATGTTACTCTGTGTTCTCTCAGCTTGTCACTGCACACTTTGAAGCCTTGTGTTGAGGTAGAAGCCATACTGTTGAGGCCCAAGGAGTGAGCCCTCTCGGCAGCTGGTGCAGACTTGGGTGGTCTGGGAATAGGCGTGGGCCTCTTTAAATGCAGAGATGTAGCGTGATTTGCTACTGCACAGGAGCTCAGCTCTACTTTATCTTCTTCGGCTCATCAACAACCCGAGTGTCCGCCATTTCTAAATTTCTGGTCCTTGATTTTACAGCAGCAGTTCTCAGTCCTTTACTGCATGTCAAAACTATTTAGAGATCTCTTAAAACATCCTGATACCCCGGCACAAAAAAAAAAAAAAAAACCAACAACTTGAAGCATGTAAGGAGCTCCCTGTGACTTATTTAAAGTATGGTCATGTGTTTTCTGCTTACCACAGCTATTCCTGTTTGTACGGACTTTGAGGTGACTCAGTTTCCCCTGCGGATGAGAGACTGGCTCAAAAATATTCTCATGCAGCTTTATGAACCGAATCCCAAAAGTGGCAGCTATCTGAACGAAAAGCAAAGAAGCAAAGTAAGCTACCTGAGGTCTACTGCCGAAGTGTCTCTCTTCGGGACCTGAGTGGGGAAGGGTGTGGTAGAGGCACTGCATGGCAGAGGACGCCTTCTCTGCTTGTCTGCATACGGTTAGCCCGCATGCATTAACATTGTGCAGTAGTTACCTTCCATGTCACAACCTTCATGATGTGGCCAAACTGCCCACATCCTACTTGTGGCCTGGAAAGTGTCCCTTTAGTTGTGTCTTCAGAAAGCTGTGGTGGAGCAAAGTTAACAAATTCAGCTTTATGAGATCAGTTTTCCATGACTGAAACAAACACTGGAAATAACACAACTTAAAGAAGAAAGGTCCCTTGGCTCACTGTTTTAGAAGGTCTAGTTGGTGACTGAGACTGGCTGTGTTGCTTTGGGCTTTTGAGGAGACGGCATCCATCTTGTGGCCAGAACATGTACTTACTTTATGGTGGACCAGAGAGCAAAACAAAAAGAGGTGCTGGGCTCCCCACATCCCCTTCAAGGGTGCGCCCCCCACATGACCAGGAATCATCCAACTAGGTCCTATCTCTGAATGGTTCCACACCTCCATGAGTGCCATGGGCTGGGGACTAAGCCTTTGGGGTTTAGGCATGGGCCTTTGAGGGACATTGTTTTCTCAGTCCCAGAAATGTTTAAATCTAACATTTCTGCCCTCATAGGCCTGACGTGAATTCTGCTATAAAGAGAATAAATTTCTCATAATGTCCACAACATTTTAAGGTTTAAAAGTGCAGAACATTGATTTCAGAAGTTTCAGGAGAAGATTCATTCATCAGGTAGTTATTGAATACATCCTAGATGCCAGAATTGACCTAAGTTCTGGAGATACAGCAATGGACACATAAAATTTCCACCTTAAGACATTTACATTCAAGGCAAAGGGACAGATTACTATGAAAAAAATATGTTCATGTGTACACAATGTCTGGCAATAAACTGGAATTTTATTCGGCTGAGTTATTCTAAAACAAAAATAAAGATTGAAAAAAGGCAGGCAGGCTGACTGTATTGATTAGAATCCATTTTATCTGAACCAGGCTTCATGCCCTGGGCAGGTTTTCCTCTGTTACCCTTCGAGCAATATTAACACGTGACAGTCCTATGACAGTCACCTGGTATCTGACATCCTTCTCTCTTCTTGATCTCAGGTCAAGAAAATTTACCTGGATGAGAAGAGACTCTTGGCTGGAGACCATCCCATTGAGCTTCTCTTGAGGGACTTTAAGAAAAACTACCACATGTATGTGTATCCTGTGCACTGGCAGTTTAATGAACTGGATCAGCATCCTGCAGACAGGTAAAATCCCTTTACATTTTCTGGTGTAATACCTATGTAAAACAGAACTTGAGACCCAGTTGGGAACGTTTCCAGCTTCGTTTTCGAATACTAAATATAAACCATCATGTTAGGGATCTAATTAAAAGTCACTTAGAAAACAATTGAACGTGGCAACAGCTCAACTCCCGAATTACCATACTGAGTTTCCTTATTAAATCTCTGCGTTTCCCACAGAGATGCCTTCAGTTCCCACTCTTGAACTAAATCCCCAAGGTAATCTATTGGCCCAACTTGGGTCAAGTGGCACTTCTAGAACAACCCAGGCTGGCCAGGAAGTGAGAGACAGCGCTCACAAGCACAACTTCCGGGTGCACATTCAGAGGCTGGGATTGGAGGATTCCCAGTAAGGAGGTGAACCTCGGGAGCCATAACCCGTTCTTGCCTGCAGTTTTTCGTTTGGCATACTCAGTGACCTCGTAGAAGGAACTGTCCTTGGTGACCTAGACTTAAGTCCTCAAGCACAAGCCATGCAGTTAGCTGACTGTCATTGTCCTCTTGCAGGATCTTGACACATTCTGAACTTGCTCCTCTGCGAGCTTCCCTGGTGCCCATGGAGCACTGCATAACGCGTTTCTTTGAGGAGTGTGACCCCAACAAGGATAAGCACATCACCTTGAAGGAGTGGGGCCACTGCTTTGGAATTAAAGAAGGTAAGCCCATTATCAAAGAACCATGTCTTCTTCTTCTTCAGATAAACACTGAGTCCTGTAGCCTGACAGCAAGATCCTGATGTAAGGGGTGTGTGTGTGTGTGTGTGTGTGTGTGTGTGTGTGTTCATGTAGAGGGATGCGTATGTGTGCACATGCACATGGAGGCAGAAGACAACCTCAGTTGTCTTTCCTCAGGTGCTGTCTACTTTTTTCTGTTTTTTTTTTTTTTTTTTTTCGTTCGTTTTCGTTTTTGTTTAGGCAAAATTTCTCATTGGCTAGGAAGAGCTGGCCAGTAAGCCCTAGAGAGTCACCACTTTCTTCCTAGTGCTGGTATTACAGACGGGCACCACCTCATCAGCTTTTTGATGTGGGTTCTGTATACCAAACTCAGATCTCTACTTGCAAGGCAGGTACTTTACTAACTGAGCTAGGTCAAGCTGCCACCTCAAGGTAATTTCTCACTGCCTTGGTGCATAGCAAGAATGGGTATCCACTGGGAAGTCAGCAGTTAAGCCCTAAGAAAGCAACTCAAAGCCAGAGATCTGTGCTGAATCTCAGAAGGAAAGACTTTACATCTTCATTAGCCTGAGGATGACCTTTCAAAGTCATACAGGGTTAAAAGAGCAAGCTTCTGACATGGGGAAGTATTAGTGACACCTTGGAATTCCGAATCCACCAACTCAACACCGAATCTCACAAGCACTACATAGGCATTATTCCTTAAATGGCTGATAGCCGTGTCTTCAGTAACAGGTGAAAGCAAAGATGTCTTTTATTACTCTTCTGATATTAAATATACACACTGTTGTACTGCATTGTGTCTTAACCTACTTCCTTTCTACTTACTTTGACTTTCATGAGTCAAAATACTTTTAGTGATCAGTTATGAGATATGCCCCAACTGTGTGCATTGAAACTGTGCATAGAATGCAAATCAACAGTGAATATCAGAGAGAGAAAGAGACAGACAGGCAGGCAGGCAGGCAAGCAGACAGTCAGACAGACAGACAAGCAGGCAGGCAGGCAGACAAGCAGGCAGACAGAGACAGAGAGAGAAATTGTTGGACCAAGAAGATGACTCCTTCAGTACATTATTTGTCATGTGAGCATGAAGACCTGAGTTTGTTCCCCCAGCACCCTTGTAAGAATGCCAGGCATGTTGGCAAGGATTTGTCATCATATTGCTGACAGGGTCTCTGAGGCTTCCTGGATAGCAAGTCTAGTCTCCTTACAAAGCTCCAGACCATAGAGAGGCCACATCTCAAGATGGGTAAAGGGACTGGAGAAACAGCTCAGTGGTTCAGAGTACTTGCTGCTCTGGAAGAGGACCCAGGTTCAAGTCTCAGCACTAAGCGGAAGCTCACAACTGCCTGCAGCTGCAGTTCTTAGGGACCTGATGGTTCTGACCTCCAAGGGCCCCTGCATGCATGTGATGCACACATCTGCACTCAGGAACACACAGACACATACTCTTAAAAAATAAAATAATATTTGCTGTGTGTGTGTCTGTCTGTCTGTGTGTCTGCGTGTACAAGCCTTTAATCCCAGAACTCAGGAGGCAGATGTAGGTAGATCTCTGTGTGTTCCAGACTAGCCTGGTTTACACAGTGAGTTCCAGGCCAGCCAGAACGGCACCGAAAAACCTTGTCTCAGAACAACTATAATAACAACAACTAGGAAAATACTGAGTAACAACACTGAGGTTGTCTTCTGACCTCCATGCACACCTATGCATTTGTACACACACCCCCGCACACACACATACTCAGATGCTTTATGGATATATTTTAAAACACATATGGATGAACATACATTCAAGCAGTAAGAAAAGCAAGAGCATCAAAGGTCAGAATTTCCCTCGAAGAGATTATCTGTGTGACCTTCACCCTAAAATCGAGACCTGATGGTGTCAGAACTGAGCTGTTTCTAGCTCAGCAGGACCACACTGCTGCTGTGTGATCCTGCTGCTGTAAACAGTTCTCTCTGAATAAACACAGTGATGAGCCTGATTCTGTGAGCACCTTGCTATACTACATAACAGATCATCCCCAGATTAGGAGCTTAACCTCCTGCCAGGGTCAGGAGTCTGGAAGTTACTGGCCTGGACCAGTCTGGCTTAGGGTCATGTGACCAATCTGTGAGCTAGTGTAGTGAATATCTGCAGGATCAGCTTCTAGGGTAACTCACTGGGTTGTCTGCAGCTGGCTTCAGGACACCACCATGTGGTAGCCACCTGCAGCATGGGACCTGGTTTCTCCCTTAGTATCCCGAAGTCCACGTCACCCCATCACATTCTGTCAGTCACAAAGGACAACCCTGCTCTCATTGTAGGAGAATATGGGCCATAAGGGATCATGAACCTTGTTAATACTGATAAGAAATTAATATTTCTAATAGCTTATGAGATTCAGACTGAGACAAAAACATCAATTTCCTTTCTAACACCTATTCTTCAAGTAAAATATTTATATACTCAAATATATATATACATACTTCAAGGAGAATATTTATATATTCAAATACATCCCCTCAAATGGTTAAGTCTGTCTGTTCAACTCCTTGCTAAAGAGACGATGCATATCAGCATGAAGAACTAAGCTGGGCCAGGACATTTTTGTATAGGTCTTCTTACAGGACTTGGGGTTTTAAAGACCTGACTAAATTTTTTAAAAAGGCAAATTTGCATAAAGGCCATTTATTTAAAGGAAGGGTTCTGCTTCTCTGAATCTTTTGCAAAAAGACCTAGCAGTTCTTCTTCATGTCAGCCTCCCCAGGCTCAGCAGTGGGAGGTTGTCTGGGAGAAGCAAGAGAGGTCAAAGCCCAGTGACTTGCAGAACTACTAATTGTCCTGTTTGTCACTGTGGTCTGGCTGGCGTGATGCTATTTTGAAGTCGGGAGAAGATTATCACGTAGCAAGCCAATAAGTCAGTCATTAAATGTTCCATTAGAATAAGCAAACAAGTTATCACGCTGGGATATAGCAGGGTGGGGCAGAGAGAGGATGGCATCTCTTTATAACTGTACTTTCTTCCCCGTGGAAGCTAATAAGAGCACAGAAGGAGAAGATAAACTTTAGCCAGCGTTTCCCTGAATTTCAGCTGCCTGTGATCTAAACCAGCCATGCCCAAATGGCGCAGCTCCGCCATTAGCCAGCTATGCGCATCAGGGCATGCCACATGCCCTAAGTCAGTCTCATCTTTAGCTCTAAAAACAAAGTTCAGAAAAGTTGTGGGAGGGTCTTCATTGACTTAGCACTGATGATGTACCTCGTCTTAGTTAGGGTTTCTACTGAGATGATCAACAGCATGGCCAACAACAAGGGTAGGAAAGGGCTCCTTCTGTCTTACAACTCTTGGGTCACATGATCCCCGAGGGAGGTCAAGCAGGACAGAAACCTGAAGGCAGAAGCTGACACAGAGGCAATGGAGGATGCTGCTTACTGGCTTGCTCTCCAGAACCCAGGACCACCTGCTGTGAGGGCAGCCCCACTCACAGTGGGCTGGGTCCTTCCACATCAGTCATCAATCAAGGAGATGATTGTCCACACAGGCTTGTCTGCAGGCCAATCAGGTGGGAACATTTTCCCAACTAATGTTCCCTCTTCCCTGATGACTCCAGCCTGTGTCGAGTTGACAAAAAACAAACAAACAAACAAACTCTCCACCTATTGATATCTACTCCCATTATTCTTATGGGAAAAATTCCAAAGGAAACTACTAGAGCAGGAAGTCAGACCACACAGGGTCTCCGAAGCCCTTTAAAGACTTTATTTTAAGGCTTGGGGCATCACCAAACAGGAGAGTCCTGTGGCTACATTGTAAAGAGTAAAGAACAGTTAAGGATCTTGTGGTACACCAGGAGGTGATGAGAACCTGACTCAGAAACGTTTGTATATGATCAAAATGTCGTAAAAATAGACGCATACCCAGCTGTGCAGCCTTGGGGTATAGGGAGGTATAGGCAGGTAGGAAACATCAGGCTAGAAGCAGACAGCTGAGAGATTCCAGAGAATGGCCACAGTGTCCCCATTCCTGCCTTGGGCCTAGCAAGATAGCTAGAGGGATTTTGCTCTGAGGTAGGAAACAGAAGGCAGATTTGGGGCAATGGCAAATTCCATTTGGACATGCCAAATTTTTAATTACTTGCAAGATGAATACAGTCCATAGCTCAACACTGAGTCTGGATTTCAAGAGAGAGTTTAGAAATTGAAATATACACCTGGGGAGTTATGGAAATAATTCAGTGGTAGAATTCTTAACTCTCATGTGCATGACCCTGGGTTTATCCCCTGCAAGAGAAAGAGAGGGATCTGGGCGTATGAGAAGCAGTTGAAAGCAAGGAAGGTGATCATTATGCCGAAAAAACTTTATTAAGTTATCAGAGAAAGGTCTGTAACTGAACAGCAAGGAGTTACAAAGTGTGGATAGCAGACAGTAGAGAAGGGGTTCAGAAATGAGCAGTCGCCCCCAAAATGAAGGACTGCAGGAGAGTTAAGGAGAGGAGGAGACATACTGATTGTAATGAAGATCAAAAGCAGAAAACGTTCACAGGCCCATTGATGGAGAAGTAGGGATGCCCAGGCAGTCATGGTACAGAATGTCCCCCGTGGGCTGGGAGGGTCAGGCTGTGTCTGCCATGCGAGCAGCAGCAGATGATTCCATTCAAACTTCAGCTGATGCACCTAGACTCTGCAGCATTTCAGCTACCCTCCTTACTTGGCGCGTCTTGGTCCGATCCTCCTGATTGCCTGCCCTTCCTCTTTTGATGGTTCTCAATGGTACCAAGAATTTCAGAAGAACTGCCTGCCTATCCACATGACAGCTGTCTACCCCAGGGATTCATTCTGACTCCAAAAACCAGGAGTGAAATCTAGAAACATTTTCTAAAGTCCAAATTATGATGAGAACACCACTATCACACCATCTCCTTAGACGGTTTCATTCATTCACGGCTTTTAACCTTCCTTGGATTTGTGGCTTCTCATATGCCTTTCTAAAACTTTATCTATCTGTCTATCTATCTATCTAACTAACTAACTATTTATTTATTTTTTGCAGAAGACATAGATGAAAACCTCCTCTTTTGAATTAAGATCTGAGAGAATTGAAACTTTCCATCTGCCTCGCCTGCTTTAATCGCTTCGGAATACGAGCAGCCATGACACTAGACCTTCATATGTAGCAAAACATTTGTTTGCATGTGAGAGAAGACAGTGATAGTAATTGCTTCTTGGTGATATATATATATATATGCCAGGCACTTAACATTAACTTAGGAAATAAAACCTTAAAATTAAGTAGAGTCGATGTCTACAAAAGACTGTCCTGTCTGTGGACAGTTAGCCATGGTAATGTCACTCTGTGTATCTGTGTTTATAATTGATAATTATAAACTATTAAAAAAAAAACAGTGTTCCTATTGTCCATAACACCTTATGCATGCTAAGGAAGTGGGACACTGCTCTTTTGAGATTAACATGCATCATTTTCAGTGTCTTGACGTCCTAATAAAAAGTCTGTAGAACCTCAAATGTCTGCTCAAGATCATTTCCAGTTTTTAAAACAATCAAATGTAAAAGACCAACCAAGGGCCTGCATTAGAGAATAAAGCGGAACTGTGCATGTTCAGTTTAAAAACGGAACTGTGCATGTTCAGGAAATAAAAGGTGATTTTAAAGAAGAGATGGAGGTGTTTTCTGTGGCAAACAAATTGTTACAAACTAATTGTGAATGCCCTCTGTCTTGATGTAAGGTGTAATGGGAGGAGGGGAGGAATGAGTTGGACTCAATCGCTTTTTAGCCAAGTCCAGTTTAAACTGTGGCTGATTCTACATTGCTTTATTCAACCAGTTCAAAACTCTGTGCAGTAGAGCATGTGTATCAGAAAGACAGAGGTCTAAAAACTCTCCCCGTTTTATTTCTCAAAGTGAAAGGGAGCGACGAGAGCCGTGGGGTTGCTGTGATGGCCAAGGCTGGTGCCTGTGGGGTGCCATGATGGGCAACACTATGAGAGAACACTACTCCCAGAGCCTGTGGGGCGCTGAGATGGCTAAACGCTGTGAGGAGACAGCACTACCCCCCGGGCCTGATTGTGTCTTAGAAATGTGTGTTTCTAGTTGGGCTTTCCTGTTATGCTAAAAATGTGGGCATAATTATATACTTAAAACTACATACATATCTATTACTTATTTATATGTAATATGTATATATTATACATAATATATATACTCATGAACATAATATATTTATAATTATATGCCAATAATTATAAAAGCACCATGTAGTTTTCCAATATCTGAAGTGAGGCACCAAAAATTCCTTGGATCCATTTTATTCTGCTTTTACATTTATAAGAAAGTGGGGGGTTACGTAGTTTTTTCATTGAAATGGAAGCTCTCAATACAAATAGCTTCAATTGTTTTTATATTTTATGAGACCAATAAGTCACTTGTTCTTTAACTAAATCTGCATTAAACCATTGCCCTTTCTCGGTAGTTAGGTTCAATCTGACTAGCCAAAATCTAATTTATTTATTTTTATCAAATAGGAATTTAATTTTAGAAATTATTCTAAACTTCAGACCACATTTATATATACCAAAGTTTCTTAATTAGAAGCCATCTTTAGAAACTAAGTTTTAGAAACTACACTTTAGAATTATACTAGCAGAGGTCACTTAGACCTAAATTTTATTTTACTCTCAGGCAACTTTGTAAAAATGCTTTAAAAATAAGGAAAACTGATTTTAATATTGTTAAGGATGCCATCTAAACATTTACTACAAAAAATTTTTATGTGAAAAAAATCATCTTTATATTGAAATGAAAATCCTAAGAATGGAGATGTTCAAATCTTACACAAGTCTAAGGATCTCACTTACAGACCTGGAAGACAGGTCACAGAAGCACATTCATGTTCTTGGTGGTTAGTTTTTAATAACCAGTTGGTTATGATGAAGAATTGTTCTGATCCAAGCCAAGGAGATGAAGCCGTCTTCTTAGTAACCAACCTTTAAGTCTATCTCTGTAATTGTGATCTTTTCGAGAGCTGAGTTTCTCGTCTGAAGCCAATTGCTCGGTTTAGCATTGAATTGGTGAGTCATATTGCCCATGACCATGTAGGCATTAGTGATACAGCTTAAATACTAGCCAGGTGGAGGGATGTCAGTCCACACTGCTTCCCGAATCTGTCACTCCAAGGACCATTTGAAGCGCAGGTAATTAAAGCGATATAATTTATTACTGTTCAAAGTACGTGGGATATTTTTGGATTGAGTAGCTCAATGATTTATACCATGTCCACTTACTAAAATAAGAGAGAAATTTTAGAGTTTGGATCCTGAAAATATGCCAAGGAAAAATATGAGACAGAAAGGAGAAAAGGAAGCCGAGCTCAAGGGCAGTGATTCAAACTCAGCCTGAGTTAAGCTTAAGTATGTAGCAGCAGCTGGCAGATGATCCATAGACAGATGAAACTTACCTCAACTGTTGGAGACAGTCTTCATAAAAATATGGCGAAGCTGTTCCTTCATAGCCAGACTTCAGAGTACAACAATGGAGTTTAAAATCAGGAGGGTAAGTTAATTCTAAATAGATACAATTTTACAAACGAGAAGGTTTACTTTAGATACAATTTTACAAACGAGGTTTACTTCAGAAACGTTGGTTCCAAAGGGCAGAGCAGACCTCCCTCAGTTGCTTTAGTGAGTTCGCTCACGTTATGTTTGTTCTTATCAACCCATTATGCCTTGCAAATTTGTCTCTTATGATTTCCTTCCTAGAGGACTTTCATTGTCAACAACATGCAAGGCATACGGACTGGTCAGTCTCACGAAGGCACAAGCTTTATCTGTACATTCTGTAATAACTGTTCTCGCCTTTTAGCGGTGATGGCCACGCCCTCACTGTAACATTAAAGACAAAAGATCTGCACAGACATCACAGTCTCAAGTCACTTCAAGGGCAGCACAGCTGGATGCAGGCAGAACTGTAAGGAAGCGAGGTAGACAGCACTGCCAGGGACTATAACAAGCCAGAGAATGTCTAATCTAAAAGCTTTTTAAAGTTTTTCCAAGCTTAGAAATAAAAAAATGCAAGTATAGAGGCAGGATCTTGCCTGACCACTGTCAGCATGTCTACCTCAATCATCCATTCACTATGGAAACAGGACAAGGAAGGAAACTAGACTCGAACACGGATCAGCGAGTCCTTCACCTCCAGATTCTCCCTTCAGAATGAAGCTTTTCCTCCTGGCTGCCCTGCTGAGCGCTGCAGCTGCTCTGCCAATCCCTGTAAGTACTCAGCTCTTCCCTCAACCACCATGGCGAGAGAGTCTTCAGATTTCTGGGCTAGGAAGTATCCTAACAGTTGACGGAAGAGGAAAGTGGATTTCAGGAATGTAATGGGGTCCGTAATCTCCCTGGGTCTAAGGCTCTGTGTGTCCAAGCTCAGCTTCTACAGACAGTAGCTAGATGGGTAGACCTCAGGCAGGAACTAACTCATGCTTTCCCTGTCAAATGAGCTAGAATGATTCCAGAGTGTATAAATGATTAAAAATGGCTCTAAAACACTTTTAAAAATCCTGCTTGCAACAGAAAGCTCTTAGCAATATAAAACAAGTGCTCTACAGGGACCCAGGTGGGAAGTTCGCAGTTGAGCTGAGCTTCGTTTATACTGACCTACATCATCCAGGGTAAAGGCTTCTCTCGAAGATGCCCTGACACAAAGACTTGATTTTACAACGAGGGATATTTGAGACTACCTGCATCAGTTCTAAGCTTATATCAAAAGACTTATATATGAAATATACAGCTCAGGAGCATGACAAATCATTAAAATATTACACATGGATGTCTTTTCTGTACCATCTTGGAAACAGAGGTTTGGATACCAACCTACGCCTGTGTGCAGCGTGCCCAGATAACAAGCCAGTCTGTTGTATTAGATAAGTGTCTCTCCTTGCACCATAACAAGAACTGTTGGTGGGATACACTCTTGTGTATTCTGGGGCTCAACCCAGAGCACTGGACCAGGGCGTATTCTTTCATGCCCAGTTACATCCCCAGCCAGGACAAGCATTGCTGTCCTACCTACCAAATGAGAGACACTGCTGGTCTCTGTTGGAACGCTGTGATAATGAGACTGTTGCAGCCTACACATTTCCCTACGTTCAGCAAATGATTTCTTCTTCTGTGAGCGTCTTTGAAAGGAGTATTGTCTCACCCATGGTGTGATAACCCATCATGTCTGCTTACCAGCAACGCTTGCTCTGTTCTGTGAAATAATGGTACATTTTATGACACCCCTTTTGAACACATAAGACGCAACGATAAAACACACCATCAGCTAAACCTTTTGCTGTGCACTGACTACAGTCAGACTCTCCACATCTATAATAAGCAAGCCCTGTAGGAGCAACTTATATTATTGTAGATAGTGTCCAGCACCAGTTAAGCATGAAACCCTCTCCCGTGCATGTTTTTGTAACAAAGGGGCTTTCAAAGGAATGAGAGATTATTCAGAAGTTGTAGAGAGATTACAGAATTTAAGCTAAGGCTCATACTCCCTTCGCTTTGACCTTCTACATACTGAAAGCACTGATGCTAAATATACCTATATAAGGTATGTATACTTACCAATATAAGGTGTGCAATCTTAAAAAGAACTTTTGGGGTAAAATTTTAAAACCAAAAAAAAAAAATGCTTGGTGGTCTAAGTCATTGAACAAAAATCAACTCAGCATTTCCCAGTCAAATATGAAACTTGCTTCTGAGGTGGAGATGCAAGGCTGCCAGGCGGACTGCTCACAGGCCGCCTTTTGGCTGTTCTCATATAGAATGAAATGTCTCGATGGATGACATACACGGCTTCCAGCTGCTTCACCTGTTCTTTTCTTGTTCTCAAGCTTGGACAATCAGGAGGAAGTTCCAGTGAACAGGTACACTGTACTGCAAATGGTGCATTCGCCACTTGAAAGCTGTGAAGTTTGCAATCAGGACGATTCACGAGGTGTTTCTGTTTACAGAGATTTAACATTTACCCACCACAAATCCTGCCGTTCCTTCCTCAGTTTCCCTTTCCACAGGCTCCTCTGGTAAGTAGGGTGTGGGAAGTCTCAAGTCTATCAGCTGGGTGATGGTTATCAAACTTTCCAAATTGTGACCCAGAAATATGACATGTTTAACAAAAAAAAAGCCGACAGTTGTTCAAAGTCCTCTGCCAGCGCAGCTTGTAGTGGACAGTGATAGCCGACTAGTAAACCTGTGTCCAGCACTGGACTTGCCTCTGGCACTGTGACTTCTCCCCATGTTCCTCCTAGTCAACTTGTGCTTGTACTAAAGATTCTGACCGAGAAGAGCTTCACTCTTCGTGAGGTGAAATGGTGTCCACTGAGACAGCCATTCTTCGGCTGTTACTAAATCACTTTGCCGATTCCTTTTCTCCTATAAAAATGTCCTCAGGTTTCTAGAAGTTTTCGTTAAAAGTCAAGGCAAATATTATTTTCCTTCTTTGCTGACACCTTGGTGCCTCCTAAGAGTTGTATTTTTAGAGCTGTCTTTAGGGCTGGAGAAATACTGAGGTCATGACAGGGGTGCATTTGATACATGCTCTCAAACAAAAAGCTATGCTGGTTGTTAAGCTTTAATTCAAATCCTTCCCAAGAAAGACAGGCCCTGGGCAAAGCAAAGAAATCCAGGGTGTATGGTGGAAGTTCTACCTTCCCACCAGCAGAGGGCAGCCTGTGCGAGAGCAAGCAGAAGGTGCACCAGTGATGGAGAACACTGAAGATGACCGGCTTGCAAGAAAATAAACACAGGACACAAGGCAGATCCTTGGGCACTTAGTTTAACCAATCAAGCAAAATAATTGTAACTCCTCAAAGGAAAATAGCATATCCCATCCAAAGCTTTATGAGGACAGTGTCTTGTTTATCGCTGCCGCAGTCCTAGAAGCATAAAACCACACCACACAGCATACACCGAACACCGAGAGGCGAAAAGCTAAAGCCGGCTTGGCTTGTCTCACCCACAACTCACCCTTGCTTCCCTTTTCATAGATCCCGATTCCTTTTCCCTTCCCTTTTGATCCAAATCAGGTAAGTGTACTTAAAACCTCCTTAAGGAAGGTACTTAAATGACTAAAACTTAAAACTTGTTTTGTTTGATTTAAAGAGCTTACTGTACAATTCCCGCGTATCTCTGAACTGCCTACGCTGTGTGTTTATTACACCATAGCATCCAATTTTTAAATACTATTGGACTTGTAAGAGGAAAGCATTGGCTTTTTCTCATGACCAGTTTCCCCTAAGTATAATGCAGTGAGCATGTGTGAGTTAATCGTCAAACACAGAATGTCCCTACTGGGCCGAGACCCCACAAGGCAAACTGTGGAGTGCACATTTCCAGAGATGGCTTTTTAAAAGGTGTGGGAGGGGCTGTAAACTATCAGTGATACGGATTTAATGATTAAAATTTTAGAACTGCTATGGCTCTTAAAAGTTTCCATTCACCAGGCTAACTCAAAGTTGAAACTCATAGTTGAAACGCTAAATTGTAACTCTTGGATTGTTCTTTTTCTTTTATTCAAGGTTCTGACACCTAATCAACTTCTGGCGGTAAATATATTCTGCTCTGTCAGTGTATAGGGTCTTTAAGAATATGGTACCAAATAGCATAAAAATGATCCAGTTTATTCTGGAAACCACTGCACTTCTTCAGTTCATCCCAACACACAGTCAGGACATCTGTTAAATCCAAAGGTCAAAACCAACCCAGTGGACGAGAAGAGTTCTCTTCATCAGTTCATCCGGCTCTAATGTGACAAGACAACGTCTTTATTACTGATTCCGATTAAGTGACAAAGTGAGGAGTCAGAAACCCTAGAGGAACAGAATAAAGTACTTTAGGAAAAGATAGATCCCACTACTAGTGAAGTGCCACAGCATGTAATACGTGAAGCCTTATCAAGTCTAAACCCCAAAAGAGGCTTGCTTGATTTTGAGACAAGCTCTATATAGTCCTTGGTGGCTGGAACTCAATATGTAGACCAGGCTGGTCTCAACTTCTAAGATATCTCTCTGCCTCTGCCTCTCTGCGTCTCTGCGTCTCTGTGCCTCTGTCTCTCTGCCTCTGCCTCTCTGCCTCTCTGCCTCTCTGTGCCTCTGCCTCTCTGCCTCTCTGTGCCTCTGCCTCTGCCCCTCTGCCTCTCTGCCCCTCTGCCTCTCTGTGCCTCTGCCTCTCTGCCTCTCTGTGCCTCTGCCTCTGCCTCCACAGTGAATTAAAGGAATGCACTACCATGTCTGACCCACAAAATGCTTTTTAAATTAACTGCCCATAATCCAACTGTTCAATGAATTGTTTACTGGTTAGTGAGTCCCTTGGAGTATCACTTTATGAAAATGTCAGAGGAATACTTGGAATATAATTACAAAAACACAAAAGTAAAAAATTCCAGTTCTGCCTAAAACACACAAACATTTCTGAAACAGAAAAATATTTCACAATGAATAAAATACATGTTATTCTTTCAAATGCTATTAATAAAACAAGGCATTTTTCCTAGTTACTGGTGTCTTAGAAAACACAGACATGCAGAATTCTTTTAAAGGTCAGAAAGCTGGGCCACACTAGCTTATGTGTGTGAGATAAAACTTCCCAGGATTTTAAAAGACAGACTGGCTCAAGCCATCTTGAATATTTAAACGTACCAAGAAGCCAACTTCGGTCCAAGAAGCTAGTGCTCTTCCCACAGCACACCCTACTTATGTCATAATTCATTTCCAAAGATTGAATCACAAAACGCCAAGCACTCTTACTAAATGTGATTGATTACTGGTGATCATAAAGTCACCCAGTAGGCCTTTCAGTCCCAGCTCAGCTGCAGGAGCACCCAACATCCAGCGCTGGGAAACTAGGTCCTGATGTCACCTGTAGACTCGACCCAGCTTTGTGGCCTTGCTCAGTCCACCAGCATGGAAAGCAATGGCCTGCCTCTGAGCATGAGCTCTCTTCAGAGACTCTGACTCACTCAAGTTACCAGGGACCTTCTTAGAGAATCTCAACAATACTTACAAAGCTACCCACCCTTCCCTTCCCCCCCTCTCCCTCTCCCTCTCTCCCTTTCTCACCCTTCCTCTAACTCCCAGAACCCAGAACGCTGCTTATACATAAGAACACTGAGTTTGGCTTCACTATTCCTACATGTTCTGGGGCAGGCAGATTCACCAATTAGACCAATCCAATCTCTTGAAAAGCTGCTGAGCTCTTAAGGAAGCCGCAGAGCGACACATCTCCAGCGAAACAGCTGTGTAAGCAAATCCGAGAGACAAAGCCCGCGTTCATAGCTTTGCCTCAATCAATCTTTCAACGGAGCATTCGCATCCATGACCAAATGCCACTTGCTCAAAGGGGACCAGAGTTTCTTCAGCTTTCTACCTTTCAAGTACAGTAAATACAGTTAGAAGGAGAGGGAAGGATTCCCGTAAATTAAAGAGATTTGAATCATCTTCAGTCTTGCACAAGTATGATTTCCAATTAAACATCCGTGCGTAAAACATTTCCGCTGACACAGGTACTAAGGTATTAATTAGAAGGTAAACCCAGAGAGTACTTACTCTTTTCTTCTTTTACAGTTAATCACTTCTATTTTGAACCAACTGCAGGTAAATATTATTTTCATAAACTACAAAGTCACTAAGTGAACTGTGGTTAGTATTTAACTATTTTTTTTCTCATTTTTAGGGCTTCCTTGGGGTAAGATTTTATGTCTGGTTATATTGATAAAGGTGACACCCACTGTCAGGGAAGGGGAGAATAATTCTCTAAATCAACCCAATGCATTAAGCCAATCACAGCCCATGGCATAGAGTTCAGTTCCTAGACCTTTAGATCTGATCTCTGCATCTCTAACACTAAGTATCTTCTCACAAGGGGGGTTCACAAAATTTAAGATTATAGACATTGACACAACATTAGGTCATGAACTCTCAAGTGCTTATACTTTACCTTGGGCTTGCTTCTTTCTGTCTAATAGACAATTCACAGTAGCAGACTGAGGAAAGCCTATTGCCACTGTGAAGACCTCCCCTCTGTCAGGCATCCACACAGGGGAAGAAACTATCTTCTATTTAACACAAGATCCTCAGGGCTTCAGCTTCCCCGCATTTACAGATTACCAAAGCACATGATTTTCTATGCCAGTCACCCAATCACACCAGTATTAACACATCAACAACAAGATAATCATAAGATGGGAGAGGCTCAGGGGGGTGGGGGAGGAATTCTGAAAATATCTCAGATACTGACAATAAATGTGTTGTTCATTTCAACAGAGATAATCTTCACTGCTACATCAGAAGACACACACGGTGAGGACAATCTCCAGAACTCTTTCATGAACTAATATGTAAATTAAATATTTCAATCTTTTTATCATAAGAGTTTTGCCACCACAGATGGCGTCTCTGCTAGTAAACTAATGCCATGATAAAAACCATTCAGAAGAGCAATATAACTACACAGGGTGTGTTTCTCCAAGGATGTATCACAACTGTATTTAAGTGGACGAGGCTGTGGCTCAGTGGGAAGACAGCTTGCCCAGTGTGTGGAAGGCCCTGGGGTCCTCCCATAGCACCACAATATAATAAAATATAAATTTATTTAGCACGACTCCAGAAATATCTTAGAATATATATCACAGAAGTTCTGAATATTTAAAACTTATCATTTTAAACCCAAGTGGCCTTGAAAAATAACTGGAATTTTCAAGTCTCCTCTTTATCACACTTTTAACTTTTAAGACAATTATGACATTAAGTAAAATGAGGTTATAATATTTATGTTTGAAATGTTTCTAAAAGCTCAAGAGTGTCTCTGTCAGACAAATGCTGACTGTGGCCATTATTCTTAGATTAAGAAATTATTAAATAAACTGTCTTTGGCCTAAAATTATGCACAATCAATAGCACAGGCCAATCAGACAGAGCCTTTACATCCAATAGCACAGGCCAATCAGACAGAGCCTTTACATCCAATAGCACAGGCCAATCAGACAGAGCCTTTACATCCAATAGCACAGGCCAATCAGACAGACCCTTAACACTCTGTGTACCACATGGCTTATGAAGTCCAGCTTATGTAAGAGTTTAATTCACAACATATAGTCCATATAAGAGCCTCCTCAAGGATCAACTCACAATGGCGTAGAATACATTGTCTCACTTGGTGTAGAATACAGCAGATGAGAGTGGGCTCTGGGACTGGGGAGGTAGAGACCAAATGTTAGCTCTGTCCCTTAGGGAAGATCTTGAGAAACCATTCCAAACCCAACTGCCTCACCTGAGAAATGCCTGAGGCTGGAGTGGCACTCAGTAAGAGTGGCCTAGCTTTCCTAGTGTTTCCATCAATGCCTCTAAGAAAACGCTCCTCACACTGAACATGATCGAGTACAAGGAGTTGGGGAACGGACCCCCGTGGCCAAGAATGGACACTCCTGACAGGAAGGCCAGGAAGCTAATGGTTTCAATGTTTCCTCTATTGCAGGTGGTACAGGTGTCCAGGTGTCCAGGTTACCTGCTCTGTTTTCTGCAACTTAGAACGGTCTTACCATCTTGTAGACTCTATAGAACATTCTGTGAAACATCAAATACCACAGGCAAATCTACTATCTACAGCCATATGCTCTAAATAAAATTCTTACTAAAACACCTGTGTGGATTCCAGGCTAGTGTTGTACTGACTGCTCACTTTCTCGAGAGCTTCTGAAAGCAGTTTGGTCTCAGTGCTTGGAAACAGCATTCCCTCCAAGCCAGGTTCACCCAGGCCCCTCCTGAGCAGCCACCCTCACCAAGCCCAAGAGCACCGTGATATGCCCTAGTGCCACGCATTTCTGGACTTCGAAAAATAACCTATCCAAAAGAGTTCACTTTGAAATGAAACATCTCAGAGCTCCTCCAAAGATTTTGTCACACGACAGAAAGGCTTCCCACCAGCTCAGCTCAGCTCCAGTTTACTACAGACCGGTCTTAACAACACACACTCCACCCCCTTTGTGTTAACTGTCTAGCTATAGAGTGATCAGTATTGTCAAGTCCCGAGAAGACAGAAGCACCATATCTTTGTCCCTACACGAGTCTTTGGAGGTCCTACTGCAATCCAGAGGGAATAAAGCAAGCATGAGTCCCCAGTGTTCACAGTAGTTCACAACATTGCCTCTCCTCCTCTTTTCTTTTGAAGGGACCCCACCAACACATTCTCTGCTTCCTCTGAGATTTCTAATATTAGCCACACGTCTCTCAAAACCTTCAGTCCTTAGGCTTATCTTCCTGACAAAGGCTCCCTGCTCACCCTGACTAGTTGCTCGCCGTGTCTATTCTTTGTTATACAGTAGATATGATCAAGTGAAATCTCTATAAATTATTAATTCACCCAGCCATATTTTTAAGTTTTAGATAGCCTAAAAATGAGACCATGAATTTCTATTACATTGATTTTGATCTCTGATTACAAGATTAACTAAGACACAGTCAGACTGGCTATCAATCAATCAATCAATCATCAATCAATCAATCATCAATCAATCAATCAATCAGATTACTAATTCCATTGTAAAAAGTGGTACCTAGGGCTAGAGGGATGGTTGAGCAGTTAAGAGCACTGGCTGTTCTCCCAGGACAAGGGTTTGATTCCCAGCACAGGCATGAAGGCTCTCATGCATGGAGGCTCACAAGCACCTGCAAATCTACCTCCAGGGGCTCCAGCGCCCTCCCCTGGCCTCTTCAGGCACTGCATGTGCATGGAACAATAGGAAGCAGTTAGAAGGGAATCAGGTAAGCCATTAACTGCCTCGAGTGGGCAATCTCCAAGGGAGGTCCAGTTCAGCAGGACATAACTCACCTCGAAGGACAGTGGGGAAAGCTAGCTATAGGGACCAGAATACAAGTCACCAGGAACTGGGTTTTATATTTATTGCAACTACAATTTTTCAAAGAACATTAATTATTTAAATTTTGTTCAGACATGCTTAAATATATAGAAAATGACAGTCTCTAATGCCTTTGAGAAGAAAGCTGAACACCTAGTGTTCCTCATCGGATTCAGGCATTTCACCTTGTTGCAAGCATTTTCAGGTGACCTTGGTGGGTGTCAGTTGTGTGGCACTGCTGTCTGCAGTACAGCCTGCTGCCTGCTGGCTCACGGGGACAGGCTACAGCCCGAGGTTGTCAGCTGCGTGGTTCTCACTCCAGTGGGCATCTCGTTTCTCCGCCACGAGTTTGATGAACTGAGAGTGACTGGCATACAGCTTGAGCTGGCCGCTCATGTCCACCCACTTCACCTTCCCGGCGTCATCTCCAGCCTCCAGGGTGAGGTTGTCCATTGTCTCCCCTAGTTTCCAAAGACACAGCACCAAAAAAAGGGGGGGGGAGGTGTTTATTCCATTTTTTAATGTAATTCTGAAACCTCAAATAGTTTTACTAAAAATAAGATTAAATCATAGTTATTAGTGGCCAAAGAATTAAAAAACAGAATGTTCCAAAATGCCTGAACTGTGAATAAATATAAGACGAAAGTGTACCAAAACGAAAGCTCTTCTCCTTAGACAAAGAAACAGACAGACAGACAGACAGGCAGAGACAGAGAGAGAGAGACAGAGACACCATTTTATATGAAACCCGGTACAGAACTAAACTCCAGAATTACAGAGTTAAATATAAAAAGCCTAAAAGCAAATTTCTAACTAATTTTTTGGTCTTATGTTATGTAATTGGATGCCAAACTGCAAACTATAACACAGTATATTTACAATTGCATTTATTATGGATAAATGTCAGCATTGCTAGAAATATAAATGGCTATTTCTGAAGGTCAAACTGACGGTGTTTACCCAATGTTTTAGAAAACAAGTTCTCCACTTACTCAATAGGTGTGAATGCCTTGTGTACCAGCCTCAGCTGCAGGCATGGGATGTATGAGCAGTTTCATACAGCTCAGTGGTCAGTACCTACCTAGCAAACATGAAGCTCTGGGTAAAAACCCAAACACTGGAAACAAATGTTACAGTGAACAAGGAGTGGCAGCTTACAGGAGCAATGCCAGGGCCCCAAGAAATGAGGCAGAAATATTGCTGTTAGCTCAGAGCCAGCCGGGGCTTCATAATGAGACTCTGTCTCAAAAAATTATCCAAAGGAGATAGAGAGAAAACTATTCAAAGCAACACATGTGTGTGCTTTGTGTGTGTATATAAACATGTGTGTGCTTTATGTGTGTATATAAATAGGTGTGTGCTTTATGTGTGTATATAAACATTTGTGTGTACTTTATGTATGTATATAAACGTGTGTGTGTGCTTTATGTGTGTATGTATATAAATATGTGTGTGCTTTATGTGTGCCTATAAACACTTAGTATTATATACTACATTCTTTAATTTTTACTTATTTTTTTATGCATGGGTGTTTTGCCCACATGTATGTCTATGTACCACACGTGTGACAAGTGCTGGAAGAGACCAGAAGAGGGCACTGGAAGTTGAAGGTGAGTCCTCAGGACGAGCAGCCAGTGCTCTTACTGCAGGGCCATTACACCTCTCACTCTTAAACATGGGCAGAATCAAACACTTCACCTTTATGAAACAGGTCAAAGAAATGACAGTGAGTACAAATGGAGTGACACATCCATTAAACACGGAGGTGACTGAGCCTCACATGGTAGTCCAGAACTATAACCCCAGTGTTTGGGGGTCAAAGGCAGGCGGACTGCCCATGAGTTCATGGCTAGCCTAGGCTATACAGTGAGCTCAGGACAGCCTGGGCTATGTAGCAAGACTATCTCAAAACAAAAACAAAAACAAAGAAACAAATAATGACTGGAGCTCAGGGACCCTGCCAGCACACAGTGCCTATAATATGTTTTTAAGTGAAACATCAAGCAAGGACACAGAGCTTGCAGCTTAAGCACGTTTTTACCCATTCACTGTAAAGCTACACAGAGTCTGGAAGAAGCTCAGGCAAGATGTTAAAGGTTGTGGTTTTCTGTGTCTTCGTTACATCATCTATTCTCTAAGTAAGTTTCTTCACCTTACCTATGTAAAAACCACCGCTGCAGTAAGACAACGAAGCCCTCCTTAGTAGATGATGTTTTGGCTGCCAGGCTGGCACCTCAGCTCTATCCTCACTGCAGCCCCGGCACCTCCACAGCCATCATGAAGCTGTTACCTCAGGACGGCCTCCAACATCCCGTGTTTTATCTGAACCAATAATATCTAGACTTCCTTTTACTCCTCCGACCACTTAATAGATCACTCAAAACGAAACTGTTTAATATTTAAAGGCACAGAGATCAACAGCTACTTCTCTCACAAGAAGAAAGCTAAACTGAAAACAGACAGTTCTCAGATCCAACGAAGAACATGGGTTACGGGACACACTGCCACTCCTCAAGCACAAGATCCCCTCTTACAGCAGAGAGAGGGGAACAGCAACTAATCTGAGACATACCGTTTACTGTCCTCGTGAACAGTTATTTTACCAACAAGGGATTGGACCGAAAGAGGAAGACACCTTAGGTCTTACCAAGGAGTCCAAAGGTGTGGGGAGGACAAATCAGTGAGCCAGGGACAGGCCTAGCGACTGCAGCTATGGCAAGGAGATAAGTCAATGCAGCATACTCCTTGGCAGGAAAACCTGTACAGGTCTACGATACTTGCCTTAATTCCTTTTGTTAGATAAACCATGATCAATCTATACAGGTAAAGCAAACACCTTACAATTTATGAGCAAAGAATTTTCTTCTTACAGAGAAAGAAAGATAAACCATGCATCGGATACATAATCCACCTTAATCTCTGGAGAAAGGGTCGTTTGTTTTTAGCCTCACAGATAAATAGTGGCCTGTGCACAGTCGAGCTGTGGAAGCCGCTTTCTAAACTCATCTGCACACATCTTCTAAGTTCTTGTAACTAAGAGATGAACTCAGCATCTGCTTGGAGTTGCTGCGCAGAGAAAGGAGATGGTGCTGGAGTTTCCCAAGGCCAAGAAAAGGCGGAGAGAAAGGAGACCTCCCAAGTCCTGGCTGCCCAATGAGGACAAGTGATTAGCATAAGATTTGGGCAGCTCAGCAAAGAGCCAGAAGAACACGGAGTTCTCTGAAAGCTGGCCTTGTTTCATTACCCTACAAATGAATGCCAAATGCTTAAGACACCACCCAGTCTCACAAGAAAGGACTTTCTGTGGATCGAGCTGATGCGTAAAGATCTTAATCATTCTGAAGAGAGTGATCCCCTTCTCTTCTGTAGTAACAGATACAGAAGATCTCTGTAGGAGATTATTCTCCTGATAATTCTTAAACCTAGAGATCAGGGAAAAGCATGTACTCAACAACACACGCTTATTACACACATGGCAAGCCCAAGACTGCAGCACCAGAAGGGTCAGACAGCAAAGTAAACGGAAACACCATTTCTTACCCCATCACCAAACTGCCCCAGCCAGAGTCTCACCTGCTTTTACAGTAATTGCACTAACTAATTGCTGGTTTTACATTGCATTATTTTAGCCTATAATCCAGCCTTAACTTCCCATGCCATCAGTAGGTTAAAGACATTTATTTAGTCACTACTGATGAACTGTATAAGCTCCGTCCTAGGTGTCCCTTTAATGCTAACGACTTCACCTGCAGATAAAGAACCCTAGGCTCAACCACTGACTGGTTTAAAAGGCTCCACTCTAGATCCGATGCTATCCTAGTAGACATCTTGGCTTCAGCTAGTCCTCCAGTTGCAGTCATATTTAAGGATAAAATTACCTGTTTCATCATGGTAGTTCACAGCTTCCGTCTCTATCCACGCATTGTCAGTGTTCCGAGGGTCGTCAACATACCCCTTATATATCTATTGGCAAGAGGGGACAGAGGACAACAGTCTAGGGTGAGGCTGGAGCAGCCGGAAAACAGGTGAGCTTCCTTCCCTAGTTCATATTTGTAATTATCCTGCTGCACACGTCATACTACTGAACTGGACAGTTTAAATGGTTAAGAGTTTCTGTTATATTACATGGCTTTACCACCAAAAAAAAAAAATGCTTATAAAGAACTATAAATGGGAGCTGGAGCGATGGCTCAGCGGTTAAGAGCACTGACTGCTCTTCCAGAGGTCCTGAGTTCAATTCCCAGCAACCACGTGGTGGCTCACAACCATCTGTAATGGGATCCGATGCCTTCTTCTGGTGTCTGATGACAGCTACAGTGTACTCATATAAGTAAATAAACCTTAAATTTATATATGAATATATATATATGTATACACACACACACATATATACACACATACATACATATATATGCGTATATATATACATATAATACATATGCAGCACAGAATCAGTAACATAGCTTCATAGATGTGTTTATATTACTCAGGGGACAATATTCTCTTTTGAGGCAGTTTTAAAATTCACAAAATCCTCAGGAACCCACAATTTGAGAGGGGCGGGGGCATAGCTCAGTGGTGGAACCTTGGTAGTGTGCTGGAGGCCCCAAGTTCGACAGCACCAAGGGAAAACTGAGAGGGGTCAAATCTGAGCCATACTGTCTGCAAAGGTTCCATAATATAAGCATTTTCTATTTAAATAATTTCTGTAATTTTAACTTCATATACTGAATGGTTTATTATTCTTGATAAGCCTAGATAATATATAGATAAATCTAAAAATTGAAATTTAAAGCTTAATACCAGAAAAAAAAATCTAGATCTAGTCATCCAACAGATACATGAGTAAGACAATCCTGACAGCAGATATAAAAACACAAGGTCCCCTTGGGAGGCTGAAGAATGGGATTAGGAGACCAGCATTGGGCTGCAGAGAGCTCAGGCCACAGAGCGAATGCTGGGCAAGCACAGGAGACCCATGGATCCCTGGGGCTTCTGACCTGTCTGTCAGCCAGACCTAACCAATGAGATCTCTGTCCCAAAAGCAAGGCAAATGGTACCCAAGGAACAACAACTGAAGAAACCTTCTCCCCTCAACCTTACACACGGATGGACAGACACAGATGGACACACGGAGACACACACACACACACACATATGCATACATGCACATATAAAGACAACCTGACAACCTGGATTACACAGCAAATACTTAACCAGGCTGAGCTTTTGTGTTACAACAAAATAAAACAAAAACAAAGTTAAAAGAGCCCAATTTTGGAAGAAAAACAAAGCAACAGTCAAAAACAAAAGAGGCTCAGTCATTTCATTATTGATGCCCACAGGCTTTCAGTGATGGTTTTTCTTTTACTAACACAGAGTGTATAGACAATACAGGCTTACAGACATACATGATTAGCAATTTTAAAAAGTGTAAAATAAATCTCAAATGTAAAGGGCTTTACACAGCAAGCTGAATTTTTATAAACAACAAGACCTGTTTGATGGATTCTCAGTGTGTAAGAAATACCTTATTTGTCACTCAAGGTCAGCCCTCAGGTAAGAAAAAGGGGGTGGGGGAGTAGTAAATGATCACATGGACTGCGGCCAGGTTATAAAACCTTGGGCAAATGTGCTTTGTGAGCAGATCCCAGGCCCTACTGACTAGGCCTGACAGGAGCTCCTTACCACAAGATGCTCCTGGCTGAAGAGTGCGTGCAGCTTCTCCTCGATCTCCCTCTTCTCGGCACTGGACTTCTGTAACGAGTTCAGGGCTTCCTCACCAAACTCCCTTTTCAGTGTGGCACTGATCTTCTCTCCGGGGTCTACCATCCCCTGAAGTCACATTTTTGAGAAGTGGTGAGATCTGGCTCACTCCACACATGTTTACTGAGTGGTACAATGAACATCTTATTGTATTTGCCCACAATAGTTAGCCCCCACCCCCTCTGAGAAGCACTTCTTAAAACGTCCGTTTCTCACAGAAGCAGCCACGAAAGGCAACCCACACACCGGGCCACAGTAACTGGTCCAGCGTTAGGCTATGGCACACTGCAACATCATTTCCCAAACTCAAACAACAAGGCCTGGAGCCAAGGAAACTGCACCCTGGCTCTTCCCACCCCATCTAGTTCATTGCAGCCACGATGGTCTTCAGCAGAACTCACCAGAAGCACCCCTTCTGCGGGCCTAGGTTTATCCAAAATCAAGTTTCTCCCCGGAACCCACAACTCATTCACTTCCTTCAAGATGTCATTTAAATGTCACTTCCCCTAAATCATCTTTTACTTCCTGTCCACTTTAGTTTTCTTTAATCGCCTACTAGAGAAGATACTTACGACATTGTCTGCCTTCCCACTGGGAGGTAACAAAAGACAGGCGTGTGTGTTCCTGCGGCTGTTAATACCTCACTGTCTACAGAGTTAACCCACAAAGGTAGAGAGTCAGTCGAGGAGACCAACAGGTCTCAGAATGTAGCAACCACTGCAGCTGTGCCCATGATCAGAATTTCAAATGGAAATAAAAACCATGAAATCATTTTGTTTCGGAGAAGCTGGCTGACCCGGCTCATGGTAATCAGCCTATGCTGGTTCAGTCAGCTACTGCCTGTAACTCATCCTGCTTTTATACCACAAAGAAAAACATATTCTTGCCCACAGTAGGGTATATCTGTAAAGGTTCATGTTCACATTGGATCACCTCTCAACTGGCATAAACTACAAAACCTCTACCACACTGAATACGTATTTTAAAGGTCACTTCAAAGATATCAATGGTACAAAATTAGCATGAGCAAAAAGTACGCTCCTCCTGATGGGTACGTGGAACTTCAATGAAAAGTCTGTAACAAGTGTCATCTTTTCATTATGTGTAAAAATTGTAAGATTTCAATAAGTAATACTAAAAATATAGAATTGAGTTTAGAGTAGGGGACTGAAACGGACCTTACATAATAAATGCCAGCCATGTGCCAAATATTCAGACTCTGTCTCTCTCTGCCTCTCTGCCTCTCTGCCTCTCTGTCTGTGTCTCTCTCTCTCTCTCTCTCTCTCTCTCTCTCTCTCTCTCTCTCTGAGGTAAATATGGCTACCTTTATTTTAAAGATGAGTGCCTGGACTCACCCCAGCGGCAAGTGCACAGGACAGAACACGAGCCTCGATCTAGCCAAACGTTGGTGTTCCTTCCAAAGATGCTAGAATTGTCCTTGAATTCTAAAAGCCTTGTATCATCCTAAGCTCAGTGACAGTGAGCTCAAAGGAGCAGCCTCCTCACGCAGGAGCCTCACAGCAAGCAGCCAAGCAGTGAGCTGTGACCCACCAGCATCCCTAGCAGAGGGCGCCACTCTTACCCCCGGGATTGCCCACTCTCCACAGTCTTTCCTTTTGACTGCAACGAACTGCAAGATGCATTTCCTGGAGACAGGGTGTGTGATCTTATTCCCGCTCTCATCCCTCTTCCACCTGTGGACAGGAACACAGGACAGCAAAGGTTCCAGCTTCCACCCTCAGTGACATTAGAAAACTGTCTTCTCCATTACAAAGTCCCTATCTACCTACAATAGGCCAGTTTAAAACAGTTTTTATTAGACAGATGCTATATTTACCCCAGTTTAGGAAGTTTAGTTTATATAAGACTGCTGTATTCTCTGTGGAGAAAATTTAGATTACACACAATTCTTACTACTCAAAGTCTGTCAAAGAAAGAAAAACTTAAAAGCAAAACATAATTTGAAGAAATTTTCAAAAGGTGTTGCACGGTGTTTTCCACCAAGAATCCCTTTTAGAAATTGAAATAATCAAACAGACTTGGCAATGCCTCTATTCACGTCACCCTGTGATACCAGAAAAGCAGAAACTCAGTTTCAGCTGAGTGCAGTACTTTCAGTCTTTATGCCATCTTAGATGGGGGTGGGAGCTCCATCCTACACTATTCTATGTCTTGAATTAAATCCCATCATTAGGCAACAATCAGTTCAGAACACACCTCCTCTGAGCACATCATCTTTTCTGAAGACAAACCTCCCTTCCCTTCCTAGCTTACACCCCCCCCCCCAACTTCCAGGCTCTTTCTAAAAGTGGTCTTCTAGACAAAGGTAAGGATTTTGTCCTTGCAGTAACAACTGGGAAAAGAAGGCCCAGGGGGCGCCTCTCACTGAGGGGAGGCATGTGCACACACACGGTGCGGATGGCTCTCCACATTTCTCTGTCTAACCCACAATTCCTCAAAGAAGAGCAGAGCTAAACACCAAAGTCATCATAAGAAGCTTCAGACTGAGGAGCAGAGTATTCAGAAATAAAAGAATAATTGGCGCAATGTTTGTTTTTAAGATACAAGACCCCAAAGTAACATAAGAAAATATGAAGCAATGAAATACTGGTCCAAGAAACTAAACATTTACTCAAGGTCTGGCAAGGGAGAGGGAGCATGAAGCAGAAAGCTAAAGACTTGGGTGAATGTTTACACAGTTGAGTCATCTCTCCAGCCCCCGATGGCTGATTTTGAGGTTTTAAGACAGGCTCAAATTCATAGCAATCCTCCGGTCTCAATCTCCCACATGTGGGGATTACAAACATAAGCCACAACACCTGGCTACAACTGCAGCTTTGTCTGTATAATCATCATTGTGATTTCACATAAAGTCCCGTGTTCTTATAGAACACACGTACACACACACGCACACAGCTGACATCTGTAATTTTCTGATCACTTAGCTCTTTGCTGCTACTGAAGTGTCTTACAACTGGTCTTATAACCAGTTTTTACCTGGTTATAATAGGATCTGCAGCATGATTTGGGCCCCATCTCCCCAGAAGACCCCGGCCAACCAGTCCGGTCCTCCCTGCAGGATTTCTAGGGTAGAAAAGAACAAAAGACCACCATGCGATCAAGTAAACATATTCACTTTTTAAATCTAGCTTGACACAGCATGCATACGCATGCGAATGTGTGTGGGCAGATGTGTGTACATGTATGCAGGCAAGAGCATGACATTTGGCCTAAGGTGTCTTCATCAACAGCTCTCAGGTTCAGTGTGGGAGGGGCAATCAGCCAGTCTAAAGCAGCCTAGCTAGCCACCTTACCCATGGGACACCCTGTCTCTGCTCCTTTCTTGAGTCCTAAGGCTGCAGGAGACAGCACGCCTGCCCGGCTCTCCTGTGGGCTCTGGGTGTCCAAACTCCTGTGCCTAAGCCTGTACCAGAGCTTTATCCAACAGGCCATCTTCCCAGCCTGCCATTGACATCTTAATCTAGTCCACAGGGCACTTACACCCATGTTTTTTTACTACTGCTAAAACTGAGTGACTTCTTATATGTTTAGACTTAGTTGGTTTTTTGTTTGTTTTTTTTTTTAAATCACCAGGATAACTGACAATAATATTTTTTTCAAAATCACAAGACAGGAATGGGAAGTGAGCCAAAGGAGCCTTGATGTTAACACACTGGGTTTCACTTATCTTTTGAATTACATTTTAGCGTGTGCGTGTGTGCGTGTGTGCGTGTGTGTGTGTGTGTGTGTGTGTATCAGAGAACAACCTATAGGAGTCAATGTCTCCCTCTACCACGTGAGTCCCAACAAAGCTTTATTTTTCGTCTTACATGGCTTAGATGGTCAGATAAATTCTTACTTTAAGCCATTAGTTCATTTAATAAATAACCACTGAAAACATAAATTTTAATCCTTTTTATAATTTATTCAATTAATTACTTCAACTTTCAAGATAAAATTATGAAACCATACCTTTAATTCCTGTTTCTAGCACTTACTAGTTGTATGCTAACATTGTTCAGTGAAAATGTAATTACTCCTATATAATTCTCATATATAAATTCTGCACCACCTCTGGCCCTTACTGTTAGACTCTGAATGCCAACACCTTTTCTTCCCTTTGAGACTAAGTCCCCTCCTCCCAGCACCTACCTGGGCCTTCCATTTTCAATCTCGTACAGGCCGTTCTGGCTCCTTCTCTCAACATGCCCGTCCTTTTCATTAAATTTGGGAAAGAAGTTGCTTTCACTGCAATGAGAACGACAATGCACATTAGGTAAAGAGTAGATATCACCTACAGCTTAGCAAAATAACTCACTGCTATTCACAATAATCAAAGAAACAGTAAAAATGCTTAGGACTGAGTTCTGATTTACAAATCATCTTATTCAATCAAAAAAAGGCTCTGGGGCAAAAAACCTTTCAGGCAGAGCAGAAAAGGAAGTAGTACTATGAGCCATGGTTCACTCCTTGGAAGGAGGACGGAAGCCCCTCCCACACGAGCAAAAAAGGTCTGCGTGATACCAGCAACGCAGAACGCAGAACCGGCTGTGGGCACACTATGGTAACTGCCGGCTCCCCCAAGATGCTCTGAACACTGTGATATCTCTACTGTTCCAAAGTAACCTTAATTATGTTAATTTAATACATATCGGTTAATACTATCAAATATTCATATTATCAAAATTCACAAGGAATGAATTTATCCCATCAACTTTTAAGAGAGATACTATATTTAAAAAGACATAATTCTCTGGAAATGCTGGAGATCCTGGCCTGAACTGCACATGTTTACTGAGCTGCACCTGCACACTTCAGAAATGAGCACTGACTGCATTTATGTTGTGCCTCAGCAGAAACACTTTGTAAATAAACAGTATTTTCTTAATGCTCTCCTAGCATCTACCTCAAGCAACTGGTTTGACTTTTGCTGTCACAAGTGCTGCAGGTGGTGGGTCAATCTCGATGGAGTTCAGCCTCAGGATTCTCATCTACTGATTGAAGAGCCTCTTACTGCCTTGGAACTAGCCAAGCACGCTGGGCTGCTGGGCTGCCGGGCTGCCGGGCTGCCGGGCTGCCGGGCTGCCGGGCTGCCGGGCTGCCGGGCTGCCGGGCTGCCGGGCTGCTGGCCGCGCTCTGGGCTCCCACAACCCTGCCTCTCCAGCACTGGGGTTACACACCCATGCCATCCCTCCATTGCTCTTCCACTGGTGCTGGAGCTCAAATGCTTTCGCAGCACACATGCCCATCATTGGGTTTTGAAAATCTGGAAGAGTCTGACAAATGTTTTCACAACCTCAAATACCTGCCTAGCTGTGTCAGAAAAAACAGAAGTGCACAACTGCTAACCCAACAAGAACATGAAAAAACAGATATCACCAGTTGTTATTACTCCAAAACAAGCAGCAGTGATTTCAAGCCAAAATAGATTCGCCCATTAGGGGAAGTCCTCAAAAACTTGGTGAAGAAGAAATAAGCATGGACTGGCCGGTTTGGGCAAATTCAAGCAAATGCAGAAACTCACTTGTAACAACGCCCAAGATGCATTAAAATGATTTTTTCAAATATCAAATGATAACTTAAAAACCCTGGCTTTCCATAAGTCTTAGACCCAGCTACCCACTTATCTGCTCACCTGATCTGAGGGTCCGCCCACCGGGGTCCAGCCAAGACAGAGTCCGCGGTGTACTCCACTGGGTTGTAGTCTTGCCACTCAACAAGCCAGTCCACCTTCTCATCGGGAACCTGACTTCGCTTGACTTTTGAACCTGGGTAAGGAGATGTCCGGGCCTTGTTGTGGGAATTCTCTTTGGCACCATTAGAACCAGACATGATGTTGGCGTTAGGGTGAAACCCACAGGATAGGAATGAGTTCCTAAGGAGAAAAAAAACAGAGAAAGAGAGAGAGAGAGAGAGAGAGAGAGAGAGAGAGAGAGATATCTTATAGACATTCCAAAAGCATATGAATTAAAGAACCTAGTTCAAAGATCACAAAACATTTTTCAATTTCAGAAATGTATAAAAATCAGAAAATAACACTACAACTGCATGCGCGTACTGCTCTTCCAGAGGACCCAAGTGTGATTCCCAACACCTAAGCCACATAGCTCACAACCACCTATAACTCAGCTCCAGGGGATCCAAGGCCTCTGACGTCAGAGGGCACCTGCACTCCTATACACAAGACATACAAGCATTAAAAAAAAAAACCAAAATAAACATTTTTTTTTAAATCAAAAAGTTCAAGTTAAGAACATGTAACATCCATGAAAGGTTTTTCAAATATGAAGATTTTTAAAAATAGCTAAATTTGGACTGGAGAGATAACTCAGAAAACTGCTTGCCACACAAGTATGAGGGACCAAGGTTAGAGCCCCAGCACCAACATAGACACACTGGACATGCAAGCACATATCTATCACCACAACACTGGAGACAGAGCAAGCAGAGAAAGATCAATAACAACCAGCCTAGCCCACAGGTGAGCTCTATGTTCAGTAAGAGACCCCATCGTGACAAGGGACTAAGGAAGACATCCAATATCAACCTGTGACTGCTACACACACACACACACACACACACACACACATACACACACACACTGGCATGTACACATACAAACTAGTTAATCTTATTGACTGCTGCATGTACAAATACAAACTAGTTAATCTTATTGACTGCTGCCTACTGGCTGTAGCTATTTTAGTGGAGAAAACAGGGCAGAACTTTTCTTTTCTGTTCTTTTAGGAAAGGGGCATACGTTATGAGAACTCAGCCATGAACACAAATACAAGCAGGAGTTTATAAATGAATTTTCTAAAAAGCTTATATGCAAGTCTGTGCAGACATGAGTTTTCAGCTCATTTGAATGACACTCAAGGTGTGACCGCCCAGTCCCATCAACACAGCTTGATTGTTTTTGTAAGAGACTCCAAGCTGTTCGCTCTGCCTGTCTTCAGTAGGCTCTATTCAGTATAAGGCAAGCTGCTTGCTGTCATCACAGTTAGAGTCTCAAAACCCTGCTGCTTCACTTGCACACACCTGGCATCCACAAGGCAGGTCCACAGCCCCAAGAGGCTGGGAGCAAGCGTGAGGTAGGACGGATGACTTGTTAAGTAAAGTGAAAGACACAATCCTTGAGCAGTGGGTACGGCCAGGGAGGCCACCAGATCAAAGCCAGCCTGGCCTGCTCAGCCAGACTGCCTCACAAACAAATAAAAGTGGTAGGTTTTCATTATTTTCCCATCTGATGACATGCTTGCTTCAGCGGCTACCGATCTGGAAATCCAAGTTACAAATTCTCTGAAAAATGTAACTCTGTCTCACTCAAGCTTGGACTAAAAAAGAAGTGTGTGAAACATACGTGTTTGTCAGAATTAGCTGGAGAGATGACACTTCTGCTAAGAGCAGCTACTTACCCAATCACCACAGACTAGAGTTCAGAGCCCAGTACTGACATAAGAAGCCAGGCATCCTACACACCTTTGACCCCAGCTGGGGTGTGGGGGTAGAGGTAAAAGGATCCAGCCTAGCCAAAAAGACACAAGCCCCAGGTTCAGGGAGAGAATCTTCATCAACGGAGTAGGCAGACAGTGAGTAATAAGTCACCAACACTGTCTTCTGGGCTCCACATGGGTGCACAGACAACTGTACACACACATACACACACACACCACCTATAAATATTAAAGAATAAATAGCAAAATATAATCAGACTATGCATCTTCCCCACAGAGAAGTGCTAACCCATTTACATCTGCTCTCCAATATGAGGCAGTGCTGGCTACTGGAACAAGAATATTTACTATGCACATATACAGAGCCCAAATCTTTTTTATTACATCACAGGACTATGAAATTAACAGATAGCAATTAGGAAATTAATAAAATGCATCTTACAAAGCAAAGACCAGTTCCTAAGACTGGCAAAAGAAAAACAAAAGGAAAGAAATCCAATAGCTGCATGCTGCTATGAACTGAAGAAAATCTTCAATACTATAAGAGATTTATATTTATAAGAGATAAGTGTACACCTGCAAGGCACTCTTCTAAGCGCTTGAAATACTGCCCACTGATCTGACCCACACAAATCCCTGCTAAGTCTAATATTTCCTGTTGTGCCTCTGCTTCATCTTTAGCGTTACATGTGAGCACATAAACAAACTTATGCCACTGATAAAACCTGTTGAGAAACGGAAATCTGACTTTCCAGTTTTTACTAATAAAGATCTTGAAACTAGGTAAATCACAAATTCTAACTACAAAACTATTGTATTTGAACTGGATTTCCCTCCATTGTTAGTCACAAAATTGTTTCTAATATATTTTTATTCACTTATTCTTAGAGAAATCTATACATATAGATGTCTCACACTGGAGACACATGTGTATACACAACACATAAATGTATTTCGATCATATCCCCCCCAACTCCCCCAGCTTCCCACCCCATCAATTGTGTTCTCCTAGTTTTTTATTTTATTTTTGATTACATGTATGTGTTTGTGCATGGGTTCTGCACGAGGGCACAGTGCTGGCAATGGAGCCGGTGTTTACACCTAACCTGGGAGCTAAGAATGAACGGGGATCATCTTTGAGTCCACCAGAGCTCTTAACTGCTGAGCTATCTCTCCAGCTCCTTTATTCCCCCTTCGTTTCTTTTTAGATAGTCTAGTGCTACCTACATAGTCCTGGGTGTGGATGAGGGGCCACGCCCCGAAAGAAAACAAAACTCTTGAAGTTACACAAATGTTTTACAGTAAATATTAGATCTGCGGGCGCTCAACACATACTTGTTGACTTCGCTTTGGGCTTTTCTTTGGAATATGCAGTTTCGGTTCTGGGTAGACCTCTTTAAGAGTTCCTTTTCCTATCTTACTAAAGAATAACCACCAAGCAGCTTTACACCGTTCTGGTAACAACCAACAAAAATGCCATTAGTGATTTCCAGAAAGCTGGAAGTGCTTCCCTCTGCAAACTCCACTTTAGACGGAGTATAAAAGGAACTTAATCCACACCAGCAGAGAGAGGACACTCTGAGGGGTTTCAAGCATTGTCGGGAAGGCAGAACACGAATGGAACCATGGGGCCTACAAACCACAGCAGAAGTAATTCTGCTTTCAAAAAGGTGAAGGATGATGTCACTCCTGTTAGGGGAGTCCACAGAAATTTCAAATTTGGTCTCAAGAACCAGGGAACTAACCTCTTTCCTCTTTGGAACTGAAGCTTGGTGAGTTTGCCTCCTGGATAAAGTCAAGTTTGAGACGTGGGTGAATGTGTTTTAAAGAAGACACTACTTCAGACAGTGGTGTGAGAGAACTTAAAAAACCCAGGCTTACAAACTTTCCAAGTCACTAGGAAACAAAGTTGCGGCCGCCTTGCTCAAGAGAAAACGGAAAGAACGAGGTTCCCAGTCCCGAGGCACTTGCGCACAAACTTAAATTTCAGTCTATCCAAAAGCCAATAGTCAGCGCCTTCCAGCGCACAGAAAGCACTGTCTGCTACTCAGATAATAGTATATATTAACAGTATATTCCATTATATGGACTCAGTATCACCTCTAGCACGGGGCGACACACCATAAATGCTTTTTAAACTCTGGTGATCTATGAATTAACGTTGGCGCCTTATCTAGAAGGGTAAATTTAAAAGTCAGAAATCGAGAAGGGTCCTTGCTATTGGTTTTCCAAAATCCAGTACGCCGGCACAGCCTACATAACCTTCGGGAAAGGAAGAAGGGGATCAGAGGTCCACCCGAGGTCTGGGAGCCGCAGCTCGTCCTAGAAACGGGATACCTGGGTGCGGGGACGGCGCGGCAGCCTGAGGACCGGACAGTCACAGATGCGAGGGCCACCGAGAGCGACACGGTGGCTACCGCCTGCCCCAGGGAGCGGCCGGCCATCGGCGCCTGGCGGGCGGCCGGCGAGGGGTCTGCGGTGGCTGGCCTCGCCCGGGCCCCGAACCTGCTACCAGCGGGCACTAGGACCCGGCCGCGCTTCCCCCGTGCGGGACGCCGATGCGCGACAGCGCTTTATGGCGACGCCGCCAACCAACCTGTCTGGCCGCCCTCTCCGTCTGCGCAGGCGCACTGAAGTGCTGAGGCAGGGACCGGACGCGGAGACTGAGAACACCGAGGAGGAGCGAAAGGAGGGTCAGGGTTTGATGTAACCGATGCTGAGACCACGTGTTTCCAGGAGAGGAAGGGGGTGCGGAGTCACGTGAGCAACGCGAGGTTTGAGAAGGGGCAGCGGCGCCTTGTGAAACAAGGTGGTTTGGTTCCCAGAAGTAAAGTAACTTACTTTTCGAAACTTGCCCGCATACCGGCGTCAGAGACCGCCTATGAGCAATGACTGCGGGCTTCCCACCAGTCACGGGATCCGGTCAGGCACGTGACCGCTCCCCCCTGCAACCCATAAGGAGGGAGGGATCCCCAACCCCGGATCGCCACCTGAGCTCCCCAAAAGCCCCCTTCACGGTGCTGTCCGTGGTGTTAGTATCTTCAATAAACATCCTGTCCAAAAGCTGGCCTCAGTGTCCCACTTTTGAACCCCAGACAGGCTGTGAAATTAGCACGCGGTCTGGATAATAACGAAGGAAGCACTATAGTTAGTAAAGTAACTATCAACTGTAAGTGGTAAAGCCAGGCGTGCGAAGTGTGCACTCCAGCCTTCATTTGTTTACTTGTTGGTGAGACATTCTGTTTTAAGTCTATCATCAACTTTGGCCTTTCGAAACACTGTAAGGCATTGGCTGTTAAAGCCAGATCAATCAAATACTAAGCATAACCTGAAATCCGAAGCACTCTTGGGATGGGACAGCAAGAAGGACGACTCTGCAGTAACACTTTAGGGCTTTGCTTTCCTGACTATACTACAACCCTAAAAATGCCCGCTTAGAAAAACAAAGTATGCCTGGCAGTGGTGGCGCACGCCTTTGATGCCACCACTTGGGAGGCGGAGGCAGAGGCAGGCGGATTTCTGAGTTCAAGGCCAGCCTGGTCTACAGAGTGAGCTCCAGGACAGCCAGGGCTACACAGAGAAACCCTGTCTCGAAAAACCAAAAAAAAAAAAAAGAAAGGAAAGAAAAACAAAGTATGAGAAATTTTCTCCCCACCCCCAGCCCAAGCCTGGTTACAGATAGGTAGGTCCCTGGATCAAAGTAAAGATTATACGTATATTTTTCTTTCTCTGCACTTTGGAGCTTAAGCCTACCATCCCACAGTTTCCTAGAGATGTGATAGACATGTCTTTGAGGTGTGAGCACTCAGGAAGAAAAATCACCTTGGGCTCTAGTCCCTTCCAGAGATGGTTGTCTTCAGCCTGCTTCACTGCTCCTGTCATAAAAGACACGTTAATTTCTCCTCTGAACAAGTAACTTAAGAACCCAGGTGTCCCAGTCACAGCCATCAGCACACACACACGAACACCTTAGATCCTTCAGCATCATTCCCTGCCTTTCAAAATCTCTATCCTATTTTTTTTAATGAAAATAGAGTCCAGTTCATAATGTAGGCTTTCTTAAGGCAGCAGTATCCGATAAAATCTCTCCTTGTGACTATAACTAGTATCCTTAACAGGCTTATCTTTCTTATTTATTTTTATGTGTTTAGAGGTTCACCCTAGGTCTTTAGTACCTACATAGTCCAGAAGAGGGCTTTGGATTCCTCAGGACTGGAGTTGCAGGTGAGTGCACCACCGTATAGGTGCTTGGAATTGAACCCAGGTCCCCTGGAAGAGAAGCAAGCCAATGCTCTTACCTGCTGAGCCATCTTTGTCGCCCAGGCATTATTTATCTTTGGCAGCTCTTTCAGATAGCATTTTTCTTAAAGTATTATTGACATAAAATAAGCATAGTTCACACTGCAAAGGGTCTCAGTTTTGTCTGGAGCAAAATATGAATTCCTCTGGCCCCAGAAACACAGATTTAGATTACCCCAAATATCATGTTCCTAGGTAGTAACAATTTGATTAAGTTTCACTAATGATAGAACAAAATCCTAAATTAAGACATTTTAAATACATGAATGAAAACATCAGGTAAGTACAGCTAACTGCAAATTAGTGAAATCTGTGATAAAGGCCTCAGATGTTACCTGATCTTTGGGATAGAGTCTGTTTATGAATTAAAATGGAATTTATATAATAGTCACAAGAAAGGCAATAAATAGCTATTTAGATAGATAACCCAAGATAATTTGACTCTGGACCTGCAACATTCCAACTCTTCACAGTCATTGATTCCTAATCAGATAGGATATGTACTATATTAATATATAGAATATTAATGTAGTTGTGACCTTTTTCCCTATGAATACCAGTTCAATGTGCATTTGAAAGCAGATCCTAGTAGCTTATGAATGTAAATTTCAGCACTCGGGAAGCTGGGGTAGAAGGATCAGAAGTTCAAAGCCAGCCTGGCTACCTACAAAACCTTGTCTAAAATTTTTTTTAATTTAAAAAATAAATACCAAACTGGGCATGGTGGTGCACACCCTTAATGCCAGCACTCCAGAGGCAGAGACATATATCTCTGCAGGTTTGAGGCCAGCCTGGCCTACATGGGGAGTTATAGAACAGCCTGAGCTACATAGAGAGACCCTGTATCACAAAGCTCTGCTTTCTACTAGAGGAAAATGAATAAGCAAGTAGCAACCTCAGACTAGGAGCCGTGCTCAGTGACTGGGCATGTAGCTAAGTGACTAGAGTGCTTCCTCATTGTGCACAAAGCCCTGGAGGTGTCTGGTGGTCACCTTACAATTCTCACTCAGGAGGCAGGAGATCAGAAACTCAAGATTATCCTTGACCATGTAGCGTGATGCAGGGGCTGTGCTGCCTCAAGAAAGAAGGGAAAAGAAAGGAAGGGCTGGAGGGGAAGGGGTGTGGAGTGTGGGGGCCTGTGAAGGAATAGATAATCCCCTGGGGGGGGGGGTTACTGATTGAGAAAGAAGTCACTTTCCATTGTTAAAGTAGTGTCTGAAGCTTTCCCAAGACAGTAATGGTTGGCAGAGTGGAAGGATATGAAGCTGCTAGCCACCGGACAAGCGGGGAGAGGAACCGTCCATCTAAGGGGGCTGTAAGCCATCCGCTCTGAGGTGGGAAAGCTTGCCTGCTAGAGAGAGGAAGGTTTGTAAGCAAGGGTCAATCTGTAAAGACACTGAGGGGAAAGCCTGGATGGACACCACCAACTGCTTCCCAGCTGTGGCTCCTGTGGAAAATGGACTCTTCCTACACTCCCTGCTGCTAGGGGCCACATGGTCAGTGAGAATACGGTGTAAAGTTCTTGTGAGAACTTGCTGTTTCCCTGGTGAGAGGGTCTGACTTGCTTCACAAGTACTTTCTATGTCCATGCTTATCCCTGCTGAGAAGGGGGCAGCTCACCTAAAAAGGGAGCAGCTGTCTGACTACCCTGTCAGAGGCTGTGCCAAGTAGGGTATAAAAAAGAAATTGAGACATAAATGGGTCCTGGAGTTGTGGAGCTAAAAACAACACTGCTAACTCCATTTTGTTTTCCAGACGCCATATGGGCCAAACTAAGGGTCTGGGAAACTAAACTTCTGACTTGCGCAGGAACAGAATGTCCCAGGGAGGTCCCCTCCCTGCCCACTGAACAGAATGACTCACCTGCCCACCGAGCAGAATGTTAAGATCCCCACCCTGTCCACTGACTGGGGCCAAGCTGTGGAGGGTGCAATCCTGTTTGCAGCCAATCAGCTTCTCGCTACTATGGAAACCCCCTAACCACCCACTTGTGATTACTACCTTTAAAATGCCCCTTTCCCTGGAGTACAGGATCACCATCTTGTGGCAGTCCAAGCTAGCTTGCTTTGATTAAAGCCCTCTTGCTTGTGCATCGAGTTGACTCCTGGTGGTCTTTGTTTCTGGGGTCTCGTGAGTCGGGCACTACAGAGTATTTGTCTCAAGCCTGAACTACCTGACAGAAGAACAGAAGAAAACAAATTTCCACTTGGCTAAATCGTGGTTATATACATAAAAATTCTGACTTGAGAGTGAAACATTTAGTGAAGTTTTTCGAGATCCTCATGCTGTAAAAAGCCATTAAGACCCCACAGATTTAGTCTTCACAAAATAGAAAAATGTCTGGGAGTGATAGTGTTGTTTTTAATCCCAGCAGAGGCAGAAGCAGAGGCAGGAAGATTTGTGTTCAAGGCCAGCTGGGTCTAGGCCAGTTAGGGCTACATAGTGAGATGCAGTCAAGAAAAAAAAAGCTGAAAATGGGTAAACAGAAATTATCATGGTGGGGCTGAGTACCAGGTAGACAGCAGTCCATGATCTTGATGAGAAACATGAACTTATGGCACATGTTTTCCCATGGCTGGTTGGCCCTATTGCTCTTGGGCTTTTGCCCAGGAAGCACACTGTTTCCAGAGTACAATCAAGCAGTTCACTTCATGACTAGGATGTGAGAGAAGGGACTGCGACCAAGGTTTGAATACACCTTGAAGGGCAATGGCCAAACCATCTCCCAATAGGCCTGCCTCCCAGAGGTTCTGCTGTCTCTCAGTAGCACTGCAGTCTGGGAACCAGGCTTGAACATGGGCCTCCTGGGGACAATGACTGCTTTTTTGGTCATTCTCACTTCCGGTCTGGCATCATCTACCAGGTCAGGTGCTTCTCTCTCTGCCCCCATAGTGAAGACTTTCCTCTTGCCTCCTGTGTTCTTTAGCTTCACTCCCACAGGTTCTACTTTTTGGTGAGTTAATGGGCAAGGAGAGAATTTTTTAATTCTCACTTAACAAAGCTTGGCTTTCAAGATTAATCCTGTGCTAGAGACTTGAAAACCCATTTGACAGTCAAATCTTTGTTCTAATTCATATCTTTCTTCCCCTCTGAAACACTGAAACTATTATTTCAATGGAGAAAGTGCAGCTGATAATAAGATATGAGAATATTTTAAAAACACATCTAGAATATTTCAAAAAATTACTCCTGTGGTATTTTTTCATTTTGATCACACAATTTGAGCAAACTGTTTGACCTCCCCACGTCTGCTTCTTCACTTGTAAAATGAGGAGCTGTGATGGTCAGCACAGTGGAGCTGTGAGAACTAAGCATAACAGGTCATAAAACACCAACAAATATCCTAGTGACTGTGCTTCTCAAGCATTTATAGTGTCATCTCTACAAATGGCCGTGCAGCTTACCTGCTACCTCATTCTCTAGGGCATCTGCTGTGGTTTTCCCTGTGGGGGAAGTAGGGAGCCGGAAGGAAGGATGCAGACTCAGCACCAAATTGTACATTAGGTAACTTGTCCAGGTTCATACAACATATCTAATAAAGGGCTGGGGAATTCATTTTCTTTCATAGCTGTAACAAATCGGTAATTTGAATTAGAAATTTATTATCTCACAGTTCTAAAAGTCATAAATTGGTTTTACTATTCCAAATTCAAGATGGCAGCAGAACCTCACTCTCAGGAGGCTCTACAGGCAAATCTATGCTTATCTTCTCTACTCTCTAGGTCCTTTAACTACTAGCGTTCCATTGCTTGTGGTCACATGATTCCACTCCCAGCTGTTGTAGCCAGATGCCTTCCACCTTTTCTGTCCTGGCAACCCAGGATAAGAAGCCCATCTCAACATCCTTCATCACACCCATGAAAGCCAAGACTTCCATATCAGTTCATATTTACAGGTTCTGGGGATTTGAGCCTGCTACATTTAGGGATAGTGTTTGAGCTTACTATACTGTGATTCAAATTTAGATCTGAATGACTAAGCTTCGATTCCTAGCCAAATATGTATGTGTTTGCTATCAAACACTTGGTTTCTATAAGCACTGTAGCAGACACTGTAGATGTAAACTGAGTGAACTCAATCACACTAGTTGATAAGGGTACCCCTACAAACCAGTGGGGATAGACAGTGGTTTATAAAGAAAATAATAATCACATGAGTAAATATCAAGCCTCAAGCCTGACATATGTCCCGACTAGAGAGTCGGGTTACTCTGCAGAGGGATGGCGAGAGAGCTGCCATTGCTGGGACAGTTCGCTCTAAGAAGGAGCATTTGACATGAGACCATAAGGAAGAGTAAGGGTCACTGGACATAAAGTAGAGAAAAAGAAAAGCCTTGAACTGCCTGTGCTGCAGAAGATGTAGCACATAAGTGCTCAGAAAATTGAGTTCCTTCTCTCCCTCTGTTCTTAAAAAAATCTGCTAGGACATTGCTGGAAATCCGTTAAGAGAACGGATTCCTTTTCTGGAAGAGCTGGGTTCAATTCCCCAGCACCCCATAGTCGTAGACAGCTGTCTGTAACTCCAGTCTGGAGGCATCCTAAGCTACCTTCTGACCTCCTAGGGCACCAAACAGACACATGGTGCACAGACATACATACAGGCAAAACATCCATACATAAAAATAAATAATAAAAGTTCTACTAATTAAAACGAATCTACTAGGGCAGCTACAGGGTTATTCTAGTCACTGCATTGCCAATACAGTGTGGCTATACAATATGCCTTTCCCCAGAGTCTTCCTGAGCAATACAGTGTGCCCGTAGAGTACCCCCCCACAGTCTTCCTGAGCAATACAGAGTGCCCGTAGAGTACCCTCCCCCAGAGTCCTACAGATCAATACAGTGTGCCCTCCCCAAGAGTTTTTCTAACTTGCACTGCAGCACACCATACAAGATTGTCTCCAGCATTCATAGTTGAGTAAGAATAAATTTTAATAAGTATGTACTATTTGTTGCCCAAGCAATGCAGAAACCAAAAAGCAAATCCTTAGTCTCCCATACCAAGAAACAAGCATTTTCTCAGTTACACAGCACTCTAAGATGGAACACATTAAGGATGTTCAAAGAGCCCAAGAAATGGTCTGCAACTAAACAGACGAACAGCCTTGGTCCTGTCTCGGAGTCGTCGTTAGGCAAGACAGACTCATCCAAGGACAGTATTTACGGTGTGTTGCTGTGTGTTGCAAGAAGAAGATTTCAGGAAATGTGCTTTTGTAGTTGAAAATAAGTAGTTTTCAAGGTGTTTATGAACATTTCTTACATGAAAGAAATAAACTTATTTAAGGAGCTAGTTGGAAACAAATATGCATGGATTTTGTTTTTAATAATTTGTTTCCCTATAGTATGTGTTCCACAAGGAAATTCCCACCAATACATTAAGATCAACTAAAAACTACATCATGAAGCCAGGCATGGAGCTTGTACCTGTATTCCAGCAGACAGAAGCAGGAGGATCAGGATACTGAGGGCAGCTGGGTCTGAACAGCAAGACCTATTTCAAAAAAGACTGTGATTATTTTGGTTATTTTGAGTATATACGTTAAATAGAGCCATAAGCCATGTGTAGTTTATAACCAATATGAATACCCAAGAATTATCTTGACGACTCCTATTTTCTAGTTTCCACTTGTAAGCCATTAGCCAATCCTTGTTCAAATTCATGTTCACAGTCTACCTCAGTCACTATTCAAACCATCAGCCTTTCTTGCTCTCCTGTGATCATTCTACTTGTCTTCTATGCTCCTCTTCCAGAAACCAGTTCCCTACACTGATCCCAGGGTGCTGTTTTTTTCTTATCTGAAGTCAGATCACATGATTCCATTATTTAGAATCTTTCAGTGGTTCTGTCTCTCCACCCTACTTTTTAAATTTTATGTATGTAAGGGCACCAGGTACATGCAGTGCTCATGGAAGCCAGAAGAGGGCAGCAAATCCCCTGGAGCTGGAGTTGTAAGTCAACATAAGGGATCCCGGAAACAGCTGAGCCATCTTTCCAGACCCCACTCCCCCACCTTAATGGTTTCAGGTGCACTTAGAATTCAGATAGGGGCCTATTAAGTGCTTGCCACATGACCCTGATAACCTGAGTTCAATCTCCAGAGCTATGCAAAGGTGGAAGGAGGACAGAGTTGTTCTGCACGTGTGCACAGCAGTACACACACACACACACACACACACAATTTTTTTCAAATGAAATCAAATTACCACAGCTTGTAAGACCATGCATACTCTGGCCTCCACTGAGTTTTAGAACTTCACTTTACAATACTTTCCTCTTTGATCACTATATCAGCTATGTTCTCTTACATCTTTTATCCAGTAATTGCTGTCACAATCAGTTTTGCTCACGTATAAATTTACAACACACCAAACTCACCTGGACAACATAGCTATCTGCCAAGTTAAGGACCGGATATGATTATATTAGATGTCATCTGCCCTCTTGGAAAGTACAAAGTGGCACTCCACGAACATGCCATTGAACAATGGAGAGCAAGAACCTATAAATGAATTATCTTCCACTGTTTGGGTGGATAATTCCAACTATCGCATGACTTATCAGAATCGAAAGTCTCAACCTCCTACGTCATCAAGCATGATCAGCACACCACTGCAGTCATTGGCTTTGACTTTCCACCATTTCACAGCTCTTGCTTTCATTGCCCAGAATCACTTTAAAAGACCTCCCACACTTGTCTTGGGCTCTGCTTTTCTCACATCTGAGCTGTGACCTTGATATGAGAATTTCCTGACAATGAGCTGTCAGCGTAGGATTCTGGTTCAGCATGAGGACTTCATGGCAGATGATTAAATGAAGAGATGACAACTGATGCAGTGCAGTAGGAAAATCCCTACCAAGCCTCACTCGTGTGAGTGACATTGGCTCTGCAATGATCAGAGAAGTCAGTAGGCTGAGGAATAACGTTGACTGGCTTAGAAATGGTTCAGTCAATCATCTACCCCAAAATATGATACCAAACTTAGGAGCCTTTTATCACCATTTAAATGCTTTATTTCACTCAACCATATAGTACATTGAACTGAAGTGCAAACCTGAGGTTTAGTTATAAAGGTAGTTGAAATTCAAAGATTAAGATTAATGCACTTTTTCTAAGTGTCTAAGGTCAATGTCTGGGCCCGACTAAAAAAGAGCAAGCTGTCAAGGGCTTGGATGGGTGTGTTTAGGGTGGAAGAAAGAACCTAGAACCTCCAGGACACGCCAAGTCCAACAAAATGAACTACGAATTCAAGAGGGAACTAGCACCATGCAGGACTGGCTACCGAGAAACGGAGATCTCTGAGAGGTACAGCAGGTATGTGCAGGGTCTCATATGATAGGGACAGAATGCCCAGGTCTTGAAGAGCCTTTCTTTACAGGCTGAGACGGAGGCCTGCTTGAAGAGGGTGTGGCCTTTGTCCACCCACAGAAATGTCTCAAGGTTACCCCCCTATGTCTTATGGAGACTGTACCATCTAGGCTGCCAGAAAAATCTGTTCAGAGAGTGGTTTCTTCCCCAGGGTTAACAGTGAATGTCACTAGCTTCTGGCTGCTGACTGCTGTGCACTGCAGGAAACAGGTGACCTCACAAACCTGCAGAGAGAAGTCAGGATCAGGATTTTTTTGGGGGGGGGGAGTTGATTGGTTGTGGTTTTGTTATTTTGCTTGTTTTTCCTCTCATAACTTAGCTGTGAGGCTTAACTAGCAGAGAAGAAAAGATCTAACAGAATCAAGTATTTTTATGCGTCAGAGAAGGTTGGAATGAAAAGCAGTAAGTCAGAAGGCAGCGTAAAAGCAAGGAACAGAAGCAAGAAAGGAAATGTGAGGGTGAGCAGGTGGCTTGCTGTGCAAGTTGAGAACAGGAGTTCAGGCCCTCAACTCCTGCATAAAACTGGGTAGATAAGCTAGCCCACCTGTAACCACATCACTTATGGGACAGGGACAGGAGATCCCCAGGGAAGGCTGGTTAGCTAACTAGCTGAATTGGGAAGCTCAGGTTCAGTGAGAGAGACTACCTTAATAAAGTAGTGAGGGATCAGTCAAGGAAAATACTACTAGCCTCTACACACACACACACACACACACACACACACACACACACTCATATCACACAAGCGCATCACATCACCCAAGTAGGCAAAAAGAAAAGTAGAATCAAAATATAACTGCAGACAGGATAGATAGGGAGGTGCTATTGGCCTGGTAGCATCCCCTTGTGACTCTAGGTTCTACGAACCCTTGGAGTTGGTTCCAGTATAGTGCTGGAAGTCCTCTGTTAAACTTTGCCATGACAGCCTGCAGAAATAAGATTAAAATGTTAGCATTGTCTTAGCATTTGGGATAATTGTCAGAAGGCTCAGGGACATGGGCATATTAGAATGAATTTATATATAAATTGAGAGAATCCACTGTGTCCAGAAGACCTCAGACTCCCTTGGTGAAGCAAAAAGTTAAGAAGACCTTAGTGTCTTCTGAAACTTGATAGCCAAGATCCTGGTGAGATGCTACCATGGAACTGTGCTTCCTTCTGCTAGAGGAGCAAAAAAAAGGCTTCCAAAAGACCAGCACCACAAAGGAAAGGTGGGCATAAATGCCACAAAAGGCAACAAGCCCAAAGGAGAATCGTTGCCAACCCACAGAGAACCATGACCATGACACTAAAAGATTCCTAAGTCATATATGGGCATAACTTGAATTAAAGAAAGGCAGAGAGAAGGGGAAGGAGAGCTTGCCATCAGCAGCCAAAGTAGATAATCATGACCTTTTGCCCAGTTCGTCACTGTGAACTTTGATCCAGAGTCATTGACCGAAGGAGAGTACTAGACTGACACCACAAAAATACAGATAACATATGCCTCCAGTCCTCTTCCAAACATGTTTATGACTATTCAACAGAGCAATTGCATACCAGGTAAAGGTAATGGCCAGACTTTAGATACTCTATCAGGAAAACTGAGGCGCTATAATGACCTCTGCTAGAAATTCACCCACGCTAAGTGCTACGTGCACTCTTGGCTACATTCAAGGCACAGCGGTCTTTTGGCTCTTTGAGCCCATCCTATGGTTATTTCCTTGATTATCAATAGAAATTGGGATAGGAATACTTCCATACCTGAGCTCAGGAAGGGCCGCTGGGGATGAGCAGGGCCAAGTGGGTCAGAGGTAACCTCACAGTGCTGCAAAGAACACCATCACTATCAAGAGATTCTGTATCGTGGGGAGGTCATCTTCAATTCAGTCCCACTTGCCAAATCAGAGGTGGATGGTGGGTGCTATTAGTTAGACTCTCAGAGAATTAATCGGACAGGCACTCCAATCGTAGGAGCTCTTCCACGGTGGTCCCAATCGTACTCCAGCTGCGGCACTCAGTGTATATAACTGCTGACCTGCTACACACTTCCCTTCCAATCTTAATCATTTTAAGAAGCAGCAAGTGGTTTCTTTTCAGGAAGGGCAAACACATGTTCCCTGTGAGCCTTTCAACTCTTCCACCAATAGAGCTCACAGGGATCTTACATCAAGTGACATTCTTCAGTGCACTCTTCTGGCTCATTATGTTGATAACATCAAACTGCATGTACTCTGTGGTTCCCAAACAGCTTGTGATCTGGATGCACTAATGAGACATACAAGTACCAGAGAAAGGAGATTAAACCTCACTGGAAGCCGGGCAGTGGTGGTGCACGCCTTTAATCCCAGCACTCAGGAGGCAGAGGCAGGTGGATTTCTGAGTTCGAGGCCAGCCTGGTCTACAGAGCCAGGGCTACACAGAGAAACCCTGTCTTGAAAAACCAAAAAAAAAAAAGAAAAAAACAAAACCCACTGGAATCCAAACATCTGTCACATCCATGAAGTATATAGATGCCCAACAATCTGAGATGTCCTTGAAGGTAAGATGCACGTTGTTGCTTTTTCTGTCATGTCCTACTGAGAATAGGTGACAGCATGGTCTCTCTGGGTTTTGAATATAGATGACCACTGGGAAAACGGCTTTGGCATATGTATTATCTCAAAACATTTTTACTTTTGAATAAAACCCAGAGGAACACAGTGTTCTAGATCAACCCAGCCTGTGCTGAAGGATATGATTTTGCCCCAGTACTTATCTGTGGAGGGGATAAGAGACAGAATGGCATCTTCTTCCAGTGGAGAGTCAAGAGCCAGAGGTGCTGGGGCTCTGGAGCACAACTATGAATTTTATGGCACAGATTTACTATTTGGAAACCAATGCCAGGCCTGTTACACTGGATTACCAGTCCCCAACCATGGGAAATCAAGTGACTGTGGTCCATCAAGTTATTAAAATAACATTTAATACCTAGTGGCTGATTCTACAAATGTTCTTCAAAATTCTGTAAAATTTGTAAATATTTCCTTCCCCAATGCTTTTTGGTCAATGTTCTATCATAGCAGCAGAAAGGCAAACTAGGATCCCAATCCTCCCTTCCCGACAAGAGTGGTATGTGTAACTTCAATCTTCAATCCTGCCTCTGAGGGCCACATTCTTCTGTTACAAAAACAAAGAAGCGCAAAAAAAAAAAAAAAAATTTTTTATTTTTTCCCAAACAATCTTTTATCAGTTCACTGGCACTCAGATGTCAGATACTAGAGTGTAAAGTGTTTCCTCTCTGACAACCGAGCCCTTGGGCTCTGAAGGAAGACTGTCTTTCAAGGACAGAAGATCACTTGCTGTTTAAAACCCAACTCCATCAGGAAGAGGGAACATCTGCAGAAGGCTGGAAGGGGTGAGAGATGCTTCTGAGGGGCAGGGGGTAAAGCCAGATCACCTTTCCATGGCAGCAATAGAGGAGACAGTTCTTAGGACTCAGGTTCAGGGACTCTGGTGCATTTGGTGATGGGATGGGGATGCTTCTTGTGATCAGTTCTATTTTCATGATAAGCCGTGATGTCCTAAGATGAGAGAAAGGGTGGGAAAAGTAACACAGGCAGTTTGAGGAGTGACAGCAGTCCCTCCAGGAGCCTTGGGATCTCCCATCAGCAGTGATGGGGGGGGGGTTGGTTTGGGGAGAGTTTAGCTTGCTGCAGGCGTGTGAGAAAATGGCAAGAACCTCAAAAACACAACCAGCCTGGATCCACTCAGGAGAGCAGAGGAAGGAGTCAGGAGATGGATGGTATGTGGAAGTGACTCTTGTGTTTATAAAAAGATATTTATCTATATATCTATATATATGTATGTTCTATGAAGGGGGGGGAGGGTGTGCCTCAGCGGGCCCATGCCCAGGCATCCCTTCCCCCCTGAGGGACCAGCCACACACCAGGGTATAGTATAGTGTTCCGACCTGCAGGACTTATTAGCGAGGATCGAGGAGGACTAAGCCTGAAAGAAAAACGGGCGAGAGAGAGAGAGAGAGAGAGAGAGAGAGAGAAAGAGAGAGAGAGAGAGAGAAGGGAGGCTAGGTAAAGTTCCGTCTAGGTCTCACTTTATTTTTTACACACGTTTGCTTTTAAAGAAAAAGGAACGTAGAGGGGAGGGGAAAGGAGGCTTATGGCCCCCCAGCTGTCATGGTTCAACAAGCCAGACCATCTGGTGTCAAACTGTTTTATGATCGGTCTATTTCCAGGAGGTGGGAAGGACAGTTTAGTCTTGAGGAAACACAACTAGCTCTCGGAAGGTCACTAGGGTCAGATACCCAGGAACGTTGTGTAGATCCTGGCTCCAGGCATCTCCAGCTTATCTTGTGCAAACACAACTGGTCCTCAGAAAGTCTCAAACTCTCAAGGACAGTGAGGAGGCCCAGGCAGATTCCAAGGAGGGTGTTAGGGCCTGGTTCCTAACAGTATAGAATAGAGTTTATTCAGGGCATGGGGAGGGGAGCCAAGAGGGTAGTAGAGGCAGAGAAAGGCAGAGAGGGGGAGAGAGTAGAGAAGTAGAGGCCGGCCATGACCACGTGGAGAGAGGGGAGAAGGGAATGGGGAGAGGTAAGAGATAAGAGATGCAAGAGAGAGAAGCAAGAACAAGAAAAAGAGGAGGGGCAAGCAGCGCCTTTTATAGTGGGCCAGGCCCACCTGGCTGTTGCCAGGTAACTGTGGGCGGAGCCTAGACAGAATGCTAACAACTCTTCATTAGAGAAAGAGACAGAGAATGTAGGTTCACTCAAGTGGGTAAGGTAAAGGGCTTGGAGTGCTGAGCAAGGGGGGCTCCAAGCTGAACTAGAGCTCCGGAGTTGGGAGGCTCAAGGCCATGAATAGAAGCATGGGTAATAAAATCAGATAAAATGGAGCCCCACCCCCTGAATTTTTTTTCTTCTTTTACCTTATTTAGACATCCCTGCATAGCTTGGCCTCTAATACATAATATTGTGTAAGGTTTTCACCCAGAGTGACCATCCCCCTTCCCCCAGGCATCAAAGAGCTGTGAACTACCAAGGGTTATTACAAGTCATCACTGGCAGATAGTTAACATCAGTTAGGCAACTTTTTATTTAACAGTGATGGTAGTAAGAGGACCAAGGGTTCTGGCAGTTCCCTAAAGCCCTCAGGGAAACCAAGCAGATATGTCATTAAGGGGCTTGGAAGGCTACCAAAAAAACCAAAGGTGATCTTTGAAATATAAGCATTAGTGAGTGCCAGGTGGCTAAGGACTGAGATGTGACAGCAGGAGCAGGAAAGAGGTAGTGTATTAAGCACAGTAACTAATGCCCCTCAGACAACAAGTTGAGGACTTTAGCCTCTCCTTTATTCTTACCTCCTCAAGTGGAGCGCTTTCATTCCAAGTAAGGTATAATGACTATCCATGGTGGTCTTGAAGGGAAGCCAAGGATGAGAGAGGTGGAGACCGGGAGAAGGCTGCAGCCTCTTCCCCATGTGCTGCCTGGGTCAGTCATCATGGGAACTGGATAAATCACACAGACAGCACAGAAAGTGCTGGCACAAAGCATAAACGCTCATCCCTTCCAATGTTTTTAGTTAAGAACGGTTTCGTTTTGGCTAGACTAGGGGCTTAGTAGTGGAGTGATTTCCTGGCATGCTCAAGTCTATCGTTTGACACAGCACTGAAAATAATCAAGAATAAAAAGGTATACTTTGGACACCTAGTGTAGTGAAATTCTAGATGTCTTAAATAAGACATCTAGATCTAAATCCACATCACACTTGATCTTTATGTATCTAGTCCAATGCTGCCCTCACCACTTTAGAATCGGTCAGGAATTTAATATACTTTTCTCAATGAATATCCTCCTGAAGTATTCCCATACTTAGGAACTGATTGATCATAGTTTTCTGAAATTATTCTGTGGCTGAGTTAGTCTTCAAAATGATTAACATGTAAGCTTATGTGACCACCCTTCCTCTGATTTCATCTTTAAAACATAGAGCACCAAGTCAGGGCTAATATTCGAGGTCAATGATGGTGTTCTACATTAAAAAAAAAAACCCTGGGGAATGACAACTCGACTATACTCCACAAACTCCTCACAACTTAGCCATTGTCCAGCTATTAATAAATACAGTCAAGGGCTTGAGAGAGAGCTCAGTCTTCAAAGTGCTTGCCACATTAAGTGTGAGGACCAGAGTTCAGTTCTCAGAATTAACATAAAAAGCTGGTGGTACACACTCAAATCTCACTGCTGAGAAAGCAGGGACCAAAGGATCCCTGGAGCCAGCCCATCTTAATTGGCAAGTCCCAGAGACTGTTCTGTCAAAAACCAAGATGGATAGCTGTTCTCAGGAACATTTGAGGTTGGTTGACCTCTGGCCTTCACATGAGTGCACACACATTTGTATCCCTGCGCATATGTATGCACCAGTGCACACATGAGCATACACACATGTATACATATACACTCAAACACATTGCCTATAATCCCATATTATTCTATAAAATTAAAATGAACCAGCTGAAGGTGAGTGGAAAGGTGTGCTCTGTAGCCACCTTCCCTTCTGTTGTCACCGCACCCGGAGCTAAGGTGTGATCAGGTGTGAAGACTGTGAGGAGTTTTCATCAGACTCGCCAGAGAGAGTATGATTCTCAACAAGTTTCCCAGAGAGGAAATACTTAGAAACTTCTCAGACCACAAACAGCGGAGATCCTGCAACGGTCAGAAGCAGACAAAGAGAGTCCAGAAATGATGCCAAGAGAAAAACCAAGAGAGAAGCCAAGAGCATATAGCAAAAATGGCTGGGTTACATAGCAATCAGAAGCTAAGGGAAGGGAAACTCAGGCTGGAGAGGGTTACGGCAGGGATTAGGGCATGCCTGCCAGAATGACTCTGTAATAGGTTCTTGTGAACAGGGACTGAGGGAACCTGGAGGCTAGCAAAGATCTTGATATGCTGAGAGGTACCGAGAGTATAGGCTAGTGGAGAGCAATATGTCCCTTTTGCCAGAGATAAGGAGAATGGCCACTTTTAGCAAGTAGGAACCAATTTCTTAAGTATCTGATGGACTATGCTTTTGTCTAAATGTCAGACTTTACGAAAAGGAATTTCTTGGAACCTAACAGCTATTAATTTTGTTCATTTTAAATACTATAAAAGCCTTTGCTGGCTGTGGCAGTCAGCAGAGCTGACCCCGCCCCTCAGCTGGGCAATGCAGGATTGCTGGCTCTAGGGATGTGGGAGCTGGAGAGCTGGCAGGCTGACCAACTCAGCTACCATCCAGGCCCAGACCAGGACTTTGAGCTGGCAGACCCCAGCATCTACCCCACCTAAGAGCTGCTGGAAAGGGCCAAAGCTGCAGATCCAAAGCTGCAAGATCTCCACAACACACGGCAACAACAGGATATCTGAGAGAAGTCCCCACAAGAATCCAGTATTGATAGTGTAGCAGAAGCCGGAGGCCTCAAACCAGACCAATGAATGACGCATTGCAATGAACATTTGCAGGTAAAGCTGTGTGGGCAGAAAGGTGTAGTGCGTGACACACTGACACACCACAGCTTTTTAAAAATATATTTTGTTTTTTATTTTATGCGGGAGGTTACTAGTATCGAGGGCAGATATGGAAAGGCTGAGGAAAACAAAGACCCTTAAACCAAAAGGGCCACAATTTTAAAACAAAACTCCTATAAATAAATCCTGAGCTCTTTGTCTTGCGCCTGAGGAACCGTAGGTAAGACTGACTTTACATGCTTCCTGTATTTGGCACAAGGGAAGGAGCAGAAGCAGCGCCCAGGCACCAGCTCTGTAGGATGTTTGAAGAATAAGTGTATTTCACTCTGTGCATCCAGATTAAAAAAATACCTTAAAGATACTACGGTATAACAGTTACCGCCACTCCTCTGCTCTCTCTTACCTTCCTCTTCTAGAAAGAGAACTGCTGTAATTGCATAAGAAACCAGCCTGTGGGGCTGAGGAATTGTGGGACGTGGGAGAGCAGGCTTGCAACAGAATGGGATTGAGGCGTGTCCAAACCCCAGAAACCTTGTCCTGAGATCAACAGGAGTAGGATCACTTCCCCCTGCCCTGGGCCTGTGTGTCCTTGCACACTTAGCCCTTCGCTGACATCCCGTCCCCCTTCCCCCACCTCAGGAAGTCAAATTAGACCAGTAGCCAGGTTAAACTTCATTTCTCCTTATAAGGAGTACCTGGAATCCCTCCTTATGCAAATTATGCAAATGAGGCATCCTGACCCGGGCCAATGATGTACACTCCCCCATAACCCCTACTCACCCCCCCCCAAGGTTTAAATAGCCTTTGTTTCCCCCATTAAAGTGAAATGTCTAACAGAAGCTGTCGCACCATTTCACCGCATTTCACTGCTCACGTTGCCTGAGGTCACCTAGCTCCAGGCTGGCTTACCCTGCTTCCCCTCCCAGGATCCACTGGTTTCAATGGTGAGGTGATCTCACCACTGCTAGGAAGCAGAGCCTGGATGGCATAACCTTTTGATAAATTAGCAACTTAATAACTAGCTGGCCTTGACTTTTTATTTTCTTTCATAGTTTATATTGTTGATAAATTGCTTTATTAGGTATATATCACAGTTTGTTTAATTTATGCAAAAAATATGAAGAAAAGCAAGCTACAGTGGTATTTTCTTATACTTTTTAACTCAGATCACTTGTTGCTAACAACTTTGATCCACAAATAGAAATGATTTTACATGAGATTAAGAAAAACAGAGATTAAATAGCAGTATGTTTTCATTGTACCCTTTACATCAAAGGCAAAATAGTGACACATTTAAAAAGTGACTTTTATGTGCAATTCTAGACTTGGGGAACATCTCATTTTATGAATGTGTTCAGGTAAGTTAAGTAAAAGAGTTTGATTTCATAGGAAATACTGGCTAATCTGTGGCTGTGCTGCAGGGGGATAGCATATGCACCGTAAACAATTTCCTGGGTTCCTTCCCACAATGAAAAGAAAATATGGAGAATGGTTGAGCAAAAACAGAACAGATACGAAAAAGATTTCAAAGTCACTCTTCTTGTAAAGGTTACAGCCAAGAGGACTTCCTCACTAGGCCACTGTGATACCCAACGTAGAGCATCAAAGGGAAACAGATAAATTAGACTTTACAAAAATTAAAAATCATTCAGTGTTTCCAAAGACACTATTGACAAATGGGGAAAATCAACCTATTGAATGGGAAAAAATATTCACGAAGCAAATATCTGACATAGGCATCCAGAACATATAAAGAGTTCTGGAAAGTCAGCAACTAAAAGATTACCCAGTTTTTAAAAGAAAAGGAATTTTGTCAACACTTGTCAGAGAAGATGCATGGCCAATAAAGACATGTTTACAGGAGAATGCAATGTTGAGAGGAGTGGGGCTGTATGGTTGGGTCTAGGGGGACTTATGAGCAGGAGTGGTCTGAATATCATCGAAGTATGTGTATTAAATCCTCAAAGAATTCAGTAAAATGTTATGTTCAACATCATTTTTTATTAAACACAAATCAGAACCACAATGGTATATCACATCATATTCACAGGGTTAATATAAAAATAATTTTTAAAATAGAAAACAACAAAATGAAAGTCAAGTTGTGGAGAAATAGGAGCTTTCATACATTGATGGTGGAGAAATAAAACAGCCAAAATATTAAACAGATATCATATTAGCAAATGACCTATGCCCCTATTCCTGTGCCTGTGCTTATGCATACGTGTGTGTGTGTGTGTGTGTGTGTGTGTGTGTCTCGGAAAATTGAAGACACACAAAAAACTTGTTCATAAGTGTTCATCGTAACAATTTTAAACAAAGACTTAAAAATGTGTTAAAATCACTATTGTGAGTGTGGGCACACACACCATGACACATATGTAGACGTCAAAGACAGCTTTGCAGAGTCAGTTGTCTTCTTTCACTTTGGATGGGGCTCAGTCCACTCAGCTTGTATACTCAGGCTCTGTCTACTGAGCCATCCTGTTGCTCCTATGGGAACAATTCTTAGTGATAACTAGGCATTAGAAATGTACTAAGTACCCCCCATAAGTGGATAAACAAAATGTGCTATAGCTATTCAATGGAATAGTATCTGGAGAGGGGAGAAAGGAGTAGGACCTGAGACAGCCTCGAACCCTATGTTAAGTGAAAGAAACCAGTGTCAAAAAACAACTTACTATGCTGTCAGCTAAAGTTCTCTGTAGAAGCCACATTTACTTGAGAGCAGCCTGCAGAACCTTGGCTAACAAGAGCGCCACAGTTACAGAGAAATGAAGTATTTCAGACTGAGAGCCAGCTTTACACTGGGCTAACACTGTACCTTTCAAAAGGCATTTACTGTCTCACCACTGGGTCTGACCTAAGCCTCCTAACTTCTAGATAAAACTTGTGAGTCATATCACTAAACTTCAACAACTTTTTACCTTGGTCCTAAAGCCAAGACATCAGGAAAATATAGAAAGGACTTACCTGACCTTCTATAGTTCACCTGCCCTGATGGCCACGCCAGTGTAATTGGTAACTCTATGACTTATGGCCTTGTTCTGTTCTGTGATTACTGAGATGTATTCAGTTCTTCTAAGTTGGAACATATACGTGCCACTTCCTTTTATGCTCTTAGGCCATGATGACCTATGTTTGACTCAAAATAAATTCTTATGTCACTATAAGAGTAGTTTTTATATTGACAGTGTGATTGAACCATATGAAGTGATCAGAATGAGCAAATACATCCTGAGAGAAGGGGACCAGCAGCTGTGTTACACTGGGGAAGAGGACCAACAGTTGTGTTACATTGAGAGAGGGGACCAGAGGTTGTGTTACACTGAGAAGGGACCAGAGGTTGTGTTACACTGGGGAAGAGGACCAACAGTTGTGTTACATTGAGAGAGGGGACCAGAGGTTGTGTTATACCGGGGAAGAGAACATGGGAGGGCAAGGGCTTGTTGATGAGCCTGAGGTTTCTTTGTGAGATGGTGAGAGTTTAATCTGATTTTTAATGATACCATACACTCCGAGGGTACTCTAAACTCCATTGAGCTATGCTGTATGAACTGGTACTTAACGAAGCTGCTTTTAAAAATGCCGTGTGTTAAATCCTAGCTCTGCTTAGGGAAGGCAGTGTCTTCCTGGGCAAGTCATTTACTCTCCCAGAGCTGTCTCTGTAGAAATTGAGTTTTATTTAACTTCTCTCAGAAACATATTTTTCTTCATTCGTTCAATATATGTTCCTTCTACTCCCTTAAAGGGAAACTAAGCAGCCAGGGCTATATCTCAGCTAGATCTTCACCCTAAAATAATTACTGAACAATCAAGTGACCGTTGTACTGGGGTAACTCACTCAGACCCAGGGTTCTTGGTCACATGAAACAGTTTGTCAGGTTACAAGGCCTACTCTGAGCATTTTGTAAATGTCTCATTTATTCATCAGAATAGAGATAATATTATAATTATTCTCCTTTCATTTGTGAGGAAGCAAAAAACAAATAGTAAAAAATTTGCCTTGGGCCACAGATAGAAGTTAGTTGGACAACGATTGAACCTCAGCCATCTAGCCCCAGAAACTACTCTCTGTAACACTCTGCTGTCTTCAAAGTGAGCATCATAATAGGTGTGTACATGAATTGTCTCTTAGACCCCACCTCCCTTTAGAAAAACTAAGATACAAGTCACAGTAGAACTTACCAGTCAATACCCTGGGATACTTGCTACAAAGAGTCTATTAACATAGTTGATTTTTAAATACTTGTACAATCTTCTAAATTAATTTGGCAATAAAATTGATTCTCTAACTTAGTAGATGTTGGTGCACAAATTTTAAAATGCTGGATTGGAATCTTAGTATTAGTTTCTTTCCCAATTGGCTGGAGTTCCTTTAGTTAGCTTTATTATAGCTAAAACAAGTAATTTAAAAAAAAAAAAAAAGTCTTCGTGAGTGTTTTGCCTGCATATATGTCTGTGCACCGTGTGTGCAGTGTGCAGGGACCAGAAGATGTCAGATCTGGAACTGGAGTTACAGAGGGTTGTAAGCCACACTGTGGGTACTAGGAATTGAATCCTTGTTGTACAATTCAGTCATCTCTATATCACTGAAACAATCAATGTTAATAGTATTGAATACAGTAGAGCCTTCAGCGATCTTGAACAAAATAAGACCATTTTAAACCAAAACCAAAACAAACAAAATCCACTCTCCTCTCTAGAATTAACAGTTCTCTCTCCCCTTCTCCCTCCCTCTCCTCACCCCCCTCTGTCTCCTCCTCTTACCTCCAGTTGCTTTCGTTTCTATTTAAATGTCCGTATTTTCCAGTCCTCTAGGATGAGTTTCCTCGTTCTTAGAGCATGGGCTCCTAAAGCGAGATCTTTTTCTCTGCAGGTTGCATTACATGAAGGATTTATATTAACCCTTACTGAAGCAGGTTAGATAGAATCAACAAATGTCCTACTTGGGGGACTCTAGGAAGAATACTCTTTTTTTTTTTTTTTTGGTTTTTCGAGACAGGATTTCTCTGTGTAGCACTGGCTGTCCTGGAACCCACTCTGTAGACCAGGCTGGTCTCGAACTCAGAAATCCGCCTGCCTCTGCCTCCCGAGTGCTGGGATTAAAGGTGTGCGCTGCCACTGCCTGGTGAATAAAGATTCTAAATAATGAAAAGGAAGACTCCCTGAGGCTCCCACGATACAATAATGACACTTTCTTTGATTCTTTTGTTTTAGGAAAGGTTCCTTTCATTTTCAATTGCAAAATTTTTAATTTTGGTGTTTCAGTAAAAAAGAATTTAAAATTAAAAAAGAATTTAAATTCATTAAAAAATAATTTAAAATTTACATAAAATTATATTTTTCAGTAAGTAAATTCTGAACTTGAAAAAAAAAAAGAACCAATGAAATTGCATGACTTTCTAGAGTGATCTTTTTAGTGGGACTGTTTGCATCTTGATGTGCTGTGCGCAATACGATATGGAGTTCGGCTCCCCCTTCTAAAACCTGGAAATTCAGGATGTGGTTGGAAGTATGATTGGGGAAAATCCCACATTTTAGAGAATCTGAGTCTTTTGTTTAACTGGAGAGGAAGTGGGAATACTTGTGTTTGAGTCTCTAAAACCCACAGCTAAGAGCTGGAGAAACCCCAAGGAAAGCAAAGGACAGTGTCCCAGCAGCGTGACCCGTAGAGCCTCTCAGTGGAGGCCGGTGTTTCCTCCTGTGTGTGGTTTCTACAGCCATTCCTAGCCCTAAAGTGTGATAAGGAATTCTTGCCCAGCATTTTTCCCTCTGTCCCCTTTGCCCCTATCGAGAAGTCACTTTTCTCTTCGTTTTAGGCAGGGCAGCTCTCCAAGACTGAAGCAACCCTTGCTCTGGACTTCAAACTCAGTGTGTGAATGTTGCTTCCGGAGGAGCCGCAGCGAGTGAGTCACTTAGACCTGTATTCGGTCAAAAGCTGTCGATAGTTAACATCTGAGAAGCTGCTCCTCTTATGGAGGAGGAAATGGAAATCAGGACAGTTTGCCTTGATATTTTAGTTTTTATCACGTCTTTACGACAGCCGGAGATTGCCAGCTGGGCTCTGGGCGTGGCTCTTGGTTTGCTCCTCATCATCCCCACAATAAAGCCTTAGGACTAAGGGTGAGTGAGAGAGAACCTAAGTCCTCTTGTCCTAATCAAACCTCCTCAGACAACAATGTGTGGGGACTGAGGAGCTGGTCCAATGGTTAAGACCACTGGCTGCTCTTACAGAGGACCTTGTGCTCTATTCCCAGCAACTACATGGCAGTTCACAATCGTCTAGTAACTCTGGTCCCAGGGCATTCAGCACCCTCTTCTGACTTTAGCAGGTGTCAGCATGCATGTGGTGCTTGGACATCCATGCAAGCAAAACACTTATACACATAAAATCATAAAATGGCTTTTTAAAAAAAGACAACACTCAATGGCTGTCCCTGTGACAAATGACAGCAGGCATAATAGTATTTTAAATAAGACCATTTCTAATCTTCCCAGGAGATCCTTTCATTTATCTTCTTGAGATTTATAAGGCATTTAAAATTTATCATTATTCTAAACATTTTATAAATGCCTTTTAATCTTTCTGAAAACCCTATAAGGTAGCTATTAATATCCTAACTTTAAGAGTAAAGAAACAAAACATAATGCTTTGTCAAATTCAAATTTATCCAACAAGAAAGTGACACAAACAGTGTTCTTTATTTTTATTTTATTTATTTGGATATTTCTGGTTTTGTTTTGAGACAAATTCTCTCTACATAGCCCTGGCTGTCTTAGAACTCACTATGTAGACCAGGCTGGCTTCAAACTCATAGATATCCTCCTGCCTTTTGCATCGCAAGTGTTAGGCTACCATGCCAAGCTAACAGGATCATTTATATATAGCTCAGGCTGGCAGGGAACTTTGGATCCTCCTGCTTCCACCTCTAGATACTGGGATCATATATGAGTGCCACTATGTCCCACGAAAGCCAAAATCCTAACCTCTGATAAGAACATTTGCCTCAACACCTCAGTCTAAAGTCCTGTGTGTCATCATTGCAGGCTGACACTGCTTTCCTCTGCTGTGCTCTGTCCCAGGCAGCCAACCCTCTAAACAGAGCCACACTGAGGATTCACAAGAATGTAAATATTACTTGTTGACTTTCAGTTTTCAAGATGAACTGGTAGAGGGAACAAAAGCAATGCCTGCAAAACAGAAAGTAAATCTGATCAGTCCTGACAGTGGGGAAGTAAGCTAGCGAAGAGGGAAACTAACGGAATTAGAAAGAGACTGTTTGGTTTCAGACCCTGGGACAAGGGACTGAGGTGCATTTTACATACCAAAGCAGACCTGGCCTCCATGTTTTCCCAGCATCCCTCAGTCCCTACGTGGCATACCCTGTCCCCTAGGGGCAGAAAACGTGCTCTCTGGGCACGGTCTCTCCTCTCTCTCCCCCCCCCCACTCCTCTTTCCCCCATGGTGACTTCCCTAGAGTTGGTCCCCAATAAGTTTACCCTTAATATAATTTAATCTGGCTTAAATTGCCTCATTTCACCGGTGGTGGAGACATAACCTATCACACTCCTGGGGAAGACTGGAACATTTTCCTTCTCTTCCAACATCTGTAGCCTGTAGTTGTTGGAACAAGAAAGAAAAGAAGTTTGTTCCCTAAAGTTACAAGTAAAACCTAACAGAAGTAGCAAATAGAGAGACAGTTATATCGGGATGATAGGAGACAGTAAAAGCAAGCAAGCCACATCCTCAGTGTCACAGGAGAAAAGTCAACAGCTAATGTTTATAGTTCATAAACTGAGAACTAGCTGTTGGGGACCTTTATTCAGAGCAAGGGAGCCAACCACTCAACAGACAGGCTGTTAGCTTGTTTCTGCTGTTAAATGATGAAACACTGCCTCAAGACAACTTGGGGAAGAGAGAGTTTCAGGCCAGCCAGAGCTACATAGAGGTACCGGGGTCTCAAAAAAGTGTGGACTGGGGACGGGAATGCTGGAGAGATGACTCTAACTCTGTAGCTAAGAGCTCTGACTGTTCTTCCCTTCACACGAACCATGAGCAAAAGTGGCAAGTGGCGTGCATACATGCAGGCAAACCACCCACCGTTCTTGAATATAGGTTTTGCTTCTTGTTTCCAGATTCTCTGAGGCCAAGTGGGAGCTGGTTGCCGGGCTACACAGCTCTCCCCTGGGGAAATGGGTTTACGGCTGTTCCTAAAACTTGATGCTGCCTAGGGAGAATACAATCTACTCTGCCCTCCAAAAAAATCGTGCTCAATTCAAATTAAAATGTGATGTAGGGGCATATCTAAATCAGGAGCAGAACAACTTGCTTTTCCCCTTGTGCTTTGTTTTGTTTGAAGGGTTGTTTGTTTTGTGTTAATTTTTGGTTAGCGTGCCAAGAAATGGGTTGGTGACTTTTAGACACAAACGTGCCTTATTTGTTCTAACCCGCCCCTCCCCCATAGGCGTTCTCCCATCCCCCTCTTGCTACTCTTCTTCCTTTCCTCCAAGAGTCCCCTTCCTTGCTTCCTGGTCCTTTAAGGTGTGGCTCCGCATTTTTGCAACCCTTATGCAGAAATAGGCGACTGTCCACCGCAGCCTGAGAGCTGCCAACACTGCCGTTCACCCTTTACTGCGCAGCCTAACGACCTCTCCGAGGTCTGCTGCAGACAGGGAGGGGATTTTTCCAGTTTAGGAAAGCGTGCGTTAACTAGCCCTCCCAGGAGGAAGTCGTTGAAAGCTATCAGTCGCACCGCCCTAGGGCTTGCCTCTGAACTTCGTCCCTCCCAGATTTGCAAGCCTGCGAGCAGTTGCTGGTACCGCAGTCCGAGCCAATGGCAAAAATCCTTCTGAAGCCCAGCCCCGCGGAAGGAATGTTTGTTTCTCTTTAATAGGGGAACTCTGCCTTGCTCAAGCTTATTACTCTGTGCGTGACCGACCAGGCGACAGCGGGCAACCGCAAGGATGAAGTACCTTCTTGACTTGATCCTGCTGCTGCCTTTGCTTATCGTCTTCTACATTGAGTCTTTGGTCAAGCTTTTTATTCCCAAGAAGAAAAAATCCGTGGCCGGAGAGATCGTCCTGATTACTGGAGCTGGTCATGGGATCGGAAGACTGACTGCCTACGAATTTGCCAAACTTAACACCAAACTGGTTCTCTGGGATATCAATAAGGTAATCGCGCTTTGTCGCTGCCTGTCTTTTGTAGTCCACACTGGCAAACAACCACCCTTTACAGTTCTCTGTAGTCCATAGAGCATTACTATTGATATTTTTCAGATTGCAAGGGCATAATTTGATATCTGTTAAGACCACACGATGAACGAACCTATGGATGAACCTTGGTTACCTCCCTTTGATACACTGTAAATCCATTCTGAAAATGGCCTGTAATCTCCTCCTTCATAAACTTCTGGAAAATGCAGCAGTTTTAGGTGCTATGCCAAGAGTTAGAGGTGTGCAGCTGTCAAGTCTCATTTGCAGCTACTGAGATGGATTCAAAATGACAGGAATCACCACTGAACTGTCATATTGCCTACAGGAGTCATTTAAGTCACCTTGTAGAAGAAATAATTAAAAGTGAAATAACTTCAGTGTCATCTCCTGTACCTGCAGGTCGAGGTGTGAGGCAAGTTAGAAGGACCTAGCAGTGAAGTGTCAATCTGGCTTTTGGCAGGTGACAAAGGGGTGTATGAAAGCACCTGCTGGCTTAGCTGCCCTTCACTGCACTGTGGGCATCCATTCTGTAAACAAGAGGTCAAGGTTCATGAGGTTAAATAAGAGCTAACTCTGGAGTGGTTGAGACAGCAGGTAACCAGTGTTCCATAGTATCTACAGCCTAGATGTTAAGACCTGGTGGCAAATAGGAGATGGGGTCCCTTGGTCTGGTGGAGAGAACAGATAATTAGGTATTTATACAATGAATGAAAGATGCAAACTGGGCCGGCACAGGTCAGCTGGCCAAGGCCCAGCATAATCATACGGTCAGCCATAAAATGGGCTCTTTGCTTCTTAACTGAGAAAGACTAGGCTTCCCAGGCCTTTAGGTTTCAGAAGGCCGAGGAGATACATTAATGCATGATGTAATTTAGCCAAGAGTCTAGCAGATGGCACGAAAACTAGTCTGAAATTTTATTCTTTAACAAGAGTGATTTGGGTTGACGGCTTCTAGTCTACACAATTTTCTCTAAAGTATGTTTATCCAACGAATGTTTGATGACCCTTACTGTCTTTTGGAAAGTGCTATAATACAGAACTGCAGATAGCAGTGATAAAAACAGCCTTCGTGAGCTAAAGACAGTCAACAGGCAACCTGTACAATGAATGCACAATCAGGTGGGATAAGAAGCATGAAAGGAGCATGGGACTGTGGGATGGGAGAGGGAGACTGCAGGTTATCTAGGTGGCCAGGGAAGGTGGCAGAAGATGGAGTCAAGAGAGGATCACTGTTACAGCACCACCCCAGCATGCCAAGGCCCTGGTTCAGTTCCCAGCACCAACACACACAAAAACACAGGGACAGCAAATTCAAAGCCTGGAACAGAGTAAAGAGAAGAGAAGTCTACGATCTGGATCGAGGGCTGAGCTGAGAATGTAGGTAGACGCTGCCCATCCCTTATGGCTGTTCAGTGTGGATAACCCACCTGATTTCAAACATTTATTGTAGAAAGAGGAATGCAGAATAAATAGTATGTCAGTAACGTTGAAGTAAGAGTTTGGTGAGGAAACTGGGAAAGATAAAACGGTGGAGTGAACAGTGGTTCTCTGAGTCAAATGCACAGACTTGGAAAAACTACCATCAGACGGCGGTTGGCAGTTTAGAAATAGTAATGGTTCTGTCCGAACTTAGTTACCTGTTTTATCTGTTTCTACTAATTCACTCGGATTTGTGGGCTGCACATAATGTTTTAATTCAGCCTCTCCCTGTCTAACATATTTAGGCTAATAGTAACAACACAAACACCCGTGACATATACAACCAAAGGAATCCTGTGGGAACAAGGCAGAGATAAACACAAGGCACCAGGGGCCCTGAGGGAGGGCGATGGGGGAGGAACACTGGGGAGACAGTTTGGTCGATAGCATGCATGAAGACCCAAGTTTGGAACCACAGTGACTACTTAAAAATCCAAGACGAGGGAGCCAGATCCTGTAAGGACTGTCAGGGAGTGGGCAGCCTTGAGGATTTGTGAACCCTGCTGGCGTTAGTGGGTGGGTGGAGCCTGGAGGATCTGTAGAAGGGCTGATACCATGTGGCAGGAGTAGGGAGTAACCCTGAAGGATCTATGGACCTTGTGGGCAAGCCAACCTAGAAGACAGGGCCAACTCCAGGCTCAGTGACTGATTGTTTAAATAAATAAATACACAAACAAAGAAGGAAAGTGGTTGTCAAAGAAATCATTGGCCTCTGGTTTCTATGTTCGTGCACACCACTCACACATGTGTGCACACATGAACATGAATACATACATACACCACCCACATCAATGCATACACGTTCATACACATTCTTAGAATGCATGTGCTCACAGGGACACACACACACACAGAGGAGCTGGTCTTTGTATGTCAGTTGAAGTGAGTTCTGCAGTTGATTGGGTAATGACACTTCTAGTCCCCTTTACTATCGGAGTCACTGTGACTTGATTGATCTGATCTGACAAGCTTCTACTATGCTTGTCAGAGCGCTGTCACATTCTGACTTTTGACCGTGCTCTATTTTGCTACAAAAATCTGGGGAAAATGCCTTTAATTAAATGCACCAGAGAAACAAACTGTTCCACTAGTCAAAAAGAATATTCTGCTAGGTTAAATTTTATTTTTGTAATATGCTACTAGAAAAATTAAAAAGAGGAATATGACTCTTATTATTTGGCCTTTTGGAGACCTAAGGCCAGGAGCCCCGTTCAGGATACTTTGGTTTTGACTCCTGCAGGCAGTGCAGTGCTTGGAGATGATTTCTACTGAGGAGGGATCCTCTGACCACCAAGTAGAGGGGAGTAGAGAGGAGGCATGGAAGGGAGGAGTAAAGGACAGCCATTAAGATGCTGACAGCTGTGGTCACTCGAGAGTGTGGACACCTGAATGGCCAGGTGTCCACATCATTAAGCCTAGTGAGCTGCTTGAGTTAGCTTGGTTTAGATAATGTAAACATGTTCCCATCATTTACATTCTCCATTTGCTCTCGCCGTGTTTTTTTTTCCTAGAACGGCGTTGAGGAAACAGCTGCCAAGTGCAGGAAGCTGGGTGCCCAGGCCCATCCCTTCGTGGTGGACTGCAGTCAGCGGGAAGAAATTAACATCGCTTCGAAAAAGGTAAGATTCCACGTGTGCTTAGAGATACGTCAGGTAGAGAGCTAGGAAGTGTGTGGGGGATGGTCGCATTCGCTCATTACACAGAGTCATTGGAAAACATTGTACCTCATATTTCCCAAGACTTTAGGTCTGGCTAGTGACAGACCTGGAAGTACACCATGCGATTCAGAGACTCAGACTTCGGTGTGCTCTACAGTCTCCCAGGGAGCCTACTGACCATATCCTCTTTTGAGGAAGGAGGTGTGGCTCCTTAGATAAGATAGATAGATGGCTCAATGGTTAAGCATGTCTGCTGCACAAGCATGACAACATCCGTATGGAAGACAGCCACATATGCCTAAGGTTTGCTGGCTGCCAGCCTGGCTTGGAGCTCAGACAGACAGACTATCAAGGGAATAAGGTAAAGGTCAGTAAAACAGGATTCCTTCATCTTCCTCTGGCCTCTGTGTGTCTACATAGGCACATGCACCTACATGTACACTACACACACATCATACACACTATACGCAACACACACACACCACACACACACACATTTTGGGGGTACTACCAGGTGTGAGCATGTGTGGAATTATGCATCCACCTCAGCCTCATCTCCACTGGTTTAATTTCAGTAGGGGGTAGAGCAGAGTCCAGGAGTCTATACTGTTAGCACCCTGTGCACTTCCCTCCCTCCACCATGGTCTGATACTGTTGAATGCCCTGGACTGTCACCAGCCTCTTCCCAGCACTGACAGTGTCTTCGGAAGCCCAGTCAAAGATATGGGTCTGAAACTCACAGTGTTAGGGCTTTGTTTGAGTTGCAGGTTGATCTAGTCCCACAAGGCATGACCACCTTCCTCTATCTACCTACCCTTGAAATGCTCTCTGTGCCAAGTGTGCTCTCAATTGTGCCAGTGCAGGAGGGTCATCAGAGTAGCAGGCAACATTCTCTGAAATCTGCATTTCTACCAGAGCAATCTGGGGTGTTTTTCCATCTTCTACTGTCTTTTTCTATCTCTCTCTTCAAAAGGCCTCAAGTTATCATTTTCATGGCCCTTCACTTCCTCGGCTGAGTTTATTCCTAGATGTTTGATTTTCTTTGAAGTTATTGTGAATGGGGATATTCACATGCCTATGATCTCCTTTGTATACGTTTGTTCTTGGTGGATAGAAAAGCTATTGGTTTGTACAACTTGATTCTGTGTCCTGCTGCACTGCTGAGTTTATTTATCATTTCGAGTTTTCTGGCAGAATTTTTGGGATCTGTAATGTACAGTATCCTGCCATCTGCAGTGGGGATGGTCTGATTCCCCTGTTTGTGTCCCTTTAATGTCCTTTAATGTCCTTCTCTTGCCTTCGAGCTGTAGCTAGCACTTCAAGCACAATATTGAAAAGGACTGGGGAGAGTAGGCATCACTGTGTCATTCCTGACTTCAGTGGGATTGCTTCAACCTTTTCTCCATGTATGATGGTGTTGTCTGTGGGTCTCTCATGTATAGCTCTTACTAAGTTAGGTATGATCCCTCTAGCCTTACATTCTCCAGGATTTTTATTATGAAAGTATATTGGATCTTGTGAAAGGCTGTTTTTCTGCATCTGTTGAGACGATCATGTGGTTTTTGTTATTAAGTTTGTTTATGTGGTTGGTTATATTTACTGACTTATAAATGTTTCAGGGATAAAGCCAGCTTGGTCATAGTGGATAATCCTTTTGATGTCTGTCTGTATTCTGCTTGTCAGCATTTTACTAAGCATTTTTGAGTCTGTGTTCATCAGGCATGCTGGCATGTAGTTTTCTTTTTTGCTGTGTTTCCTGTTTGTGGTGTTCCGGTGATACCGGCTTCATAGATTGAGTTTGAGAGTGCTCTTTAATATCTCCATTTGTTTGAGTAGATTAAAAAGAATTGGCCATTTATCTTCTTTGAAAGTCTGGGAGAATTCTGTTGTAAATTCATCTGGCCCTGGTGTTTTTGGGTTTTGTTTGTTTGTTTTTGTTGTTGTTTTGTGTTTTTGTTATTTTATTTATTTATTTATTTATTTTTAGCCGAAAGGCTTTTCATTATTATTTTGGTCTCCTTGTTTGTTATGAGTCTGTTTAGATTGTTGAGGTCTTTTGGTTTAATTTTGGTGGTTTGGCTAAATATGAAATTCTATCACTTTTTTTCATGTTTTCAAAAATAGCTTACACTGGTTTCTAAAAAATTCCCTTATGTTAGTCTGCGTGTCTTTGGTCTTTGTTGTAAAATTTTCCATGTTTATTTCTGATTTTGTTAATTTGGGTCTTCTCTTTCTCTCTTTTGGCTAGTTGGGCCAAGGGTCTGCCTATCTTGTTTATTGTCTCAAAAAAAACCAACCAAACAAACAAAGCAAAAAACAAAACAAAACAAAAAAACACTCTTAGATTTGTTGGACCTTTGTATTATTTGTTGTTATTGTTTCTGTTTCATTGGTTTCTGCTCTATTTCTTCCCATTAATTGGGTTGAATTTGGTTTGTACTTGTTCTAAATTTCTTAGTTGTATTTTGAGTCATTTATTTATGCTCTTTTTGATTTTTAATACACTCACTTAGAGCTGTGCATTTTCCTCAAGAGACACATTCACTTTGTACCCAAGGCTTAGCTATGTTGTATGTTCATTTTCATTTGGTTCTAGAACATTTTTTATTTACTTTTGAATTTTTCCCTAAGGCCCATTCATCATTCAGTAATGTGCTTTTTAATCTCCATGAGTTTGTGTGTTTACTTAAGATCTGTTTGCTGTCAGTTTTAAGTTTTGTTGCTTGGTGGTTAGATAGGATACCAGAAATGATTTCAATATTTTTGAATTTTTAAAGATTTGTTTTGTGTCCACAGATGTGGTCCAACTTAGAAAAGTTTACATGTGCTACTGAGTGGATTATATATTCTTTGGTGTTTGATTGGAATATTCTGTATCTGTTCAGTCCTTTTAATGTATGATGTAGTTAATTCTGGTGTTTCTCTGGTTCGAAGGCTCAAGGAGAGTATGAGCCTGTAGGTATTGAGGTCTCCTGCTAACACTGGACTGCTATTAACTGTGTCTCTAAATCCAGCAGCAGCAGTTGTTATTTTGTTTGTTTTTATGAAATTGAGTGCCCCAGAGTTTGGTATATATATATTTAGGATAATACCATCTTCCTGGCTAACTGTCCTCTCAATTAGAATGGTGTGTTCCTTTTTATCTCTTCTGACTAGTTTTAGTTTGAAGTTTACTTAGTCAGATTATAGTATAACCTCTCTGTGTCTACCAAGTGTACTGGACTGTAGAAGAGAATACCTGTGCCGCAAGGCTGTTGGCGATTGTTAGATTGTTAGCTATGTGAACTACCTAACCATTCTACTGTTGGCATGCTTTCTTTACTAAGAAACATGCAAAATTGGCAACATTTCCACTCTGAAGAGAGAATAGATCATGAAAAAGCAAAGGGGTTGTTGTTGATGTTGTTGTTGGTGTTGTTGTTGTTGTTGATGTTGTTGGTGTTGTTGTTGTTGATGTTGTTGGTGGTGGTGGTGGTGGTGGTGGTGATGTTGTTGTTGTTGGTGGTGGTGGTGTTGTTGTTGGTGGTGGTGTTGATGTTGTTGTTGGTGGTGGTGTTGTTGATGTTGTTGTTGGTGGTGTTGTTGTTGTTGTTGATGTTGTTGTTGTTGATGTTGTTGTTGTTGATGTTGTTGTTGGTGGTGGTATTGTTGTTGATGTTGTTGATGTTATTGGTGGTGGTGGTGGTGGTGTTGATGTTGTTGTTGTTGGTGGTGGTGGTGTTGATGTTGTTTTTTAAGCATCTGTAAATAAATTACTAGAACTCTTACAATTAAGTAACTACTCAGCTTTCTGGACCTAAGAATGTAAGATTATAGATTAAAATCCGTATGTTCCTAAATAATCAGTTGGGTTATTAAACATGAAAAACCTTTCGTACAGACACAAAACTATAATGTCTTATTAGATAAATATACTAAGCACACATTCTCTAAATAAATAACTATTTTTTAAAGGAGAAAAAGTTGATGGAATTGGGGACATTCTTTAGTAACATGAGACAGCAGTCCAAGGACATTATTAATAATTTTCCTTCTGGGATAGAGATGTGAAGATTGACTGGATAAAGAAGAGATATTGTGACGTAGCTCTTACCACCTTAATTACACTCTGATGTGATTCAACCCTGACTAATGAGACCTCGGCATGTCAACTAAAGCTTCCCTGGGCTCTGGTCCACCTTGTTCCCTGGCAGCCTTTCTGTGTGAGGTCCTTTGTAGAGATCTGGAACAGTTCAGGTCCCACCTTTAAAAGCCTAAACTGTTCTGTTGGTTCCTGTTTCTCAAGTGGACAGACAAAAGCATTGACTTAAGTATTGTGGTGAACATTAAATACAAAGAAAATGAAACCATCTTTTAAAAAAAAATGTGCAGGGAAGCAAATGATCCCACAGGGCCGTTTGCCACTTTTCCTTCAATCTCCAGCATACTATAGCCCCAGCTCTAAATAATGACAACTTTCTTAGGAGAAGCTTAGCTTTTTATTAGAGCCCAGTATATAGCAGAGTACTGCCTGACTCTAGAGTGCACATAATCAATAAGTCTAGCTGCTCACAGGCTAAACAAAAGTTCTTATATGATTTCCTTGCACTGCTAGACCTGAGAGCTATGCTGCTCTGGTCTTCTGAAAAGGAACCTAAGCTTTGGGAATCTGCAAACTTTCTTATTTACGAGTGCTGTTAGTGATTACAGTAGAATCCAGAAGATGCAGCAATCACTTGGGAAAAAAAATACATCACCCAGGTTCTTCTTCTTGAATGTGAATAGGCTTCACTGCTCAACGGATGCCTTGTATAGCCCTGGGCAGACAGCCCTGTTATTTTGCTAATATTTCCTCAACTGAAATCATTTTGCCTATAGCTGCAATGACCTTTGAAAGCTGCAGTGGCTTATGTAACACTCCAATATAATCCTTTGGTTCTCCAATGATCTTCCTTCTGAACTAATACCAAAGGGAGAAGTTAATCATCAAGGGGAAACACTTACATGGTAGAAACCAGGCATGTAACTTTTCGTTTGTGCTTTCATTTTGTTTTGAGACTATGTAGCCCTGGCTGGCCTAAAACTCACTCTGGAGATCATAGTGGCCTCAAACTTACAGAAATCTGCCTGTTTCTGCCTTTGGAGTTCTGAAGTTAAAGTTGTAGATCACCATTCCTGGCTATATTATATGTATATAAAGACCTTCTCAATGCCTCATTAGGCCAAGGAAAGATTCTAGAAACATATCTCTTGGACGTAGGTATTAATGGATATTTGTCAATGACATAATAGTAATAGGACATTTACACCAGATAGCTCATTTACATGTTTCATTTTTTTTTCCCCAGTAACACAACATGCTATATTCTTAACTGTTTTAAGCAATGGAAATTTTGAATTGCTTATTTAAAGTCCAGAGAGCAGAGTCAAAACTCTCCTCAAAGCTGACCAAAGATCCTCTATCCAACACCCCTAAGCCTTTTGCCACCCGAAGGAGAATAGCTAGTGAGCAACAGAGGAAAGTAACCATGAAAATCAGGGAGCATACAATGTGACCATCTTAACAGCATAGTCAGTTTCACACAATTTCTCACAACTGTCCTAGAATCTGCTAATAGATTTAACTTAGTTCTGCTTATCTTTTGAAGAAGCATTTAAAAAAATCAATGCTATTTATCCAAATATCCCTTTAGCCATAATCAATAGAGTAAGGTCAAGGGACTAAATTACAAAAGAATTCTAAAAAAGAGCCACTTTGGGCACAAGCACTATGATAGAAAATGTCTTTTACACCATGTTGGCATAGAGGTAACAAACTTGCTTTTCCCCCATGCCTACTAGATAAAAATGTATCTATCCTCTTGGGGGCTGGAGAGATGGCTCAGCCATTAAGAGCACTGATGGTTCTTCCAGAGGTCCTGAGTTCAAGTCCCAGCATCTACATGACCTCCAGTGCCCTCTTCTGGTGTGTCTGAAGACAGCTACAGTGTGCTCGCAAACATAAAAAATAAATAAATAAACAATTCTTCAAAAAGAAGATATATGCTCTTTTAGTAGTCAGAATATGCAAACCTACAGCCAAACCACTTAATGGATGTGGTTTTTTTCTTTGGTGGTTTAAGGTAAAGGAAGAAGTTGGAGATGTTAGCATTCTGATAAATAATGCTGGTGTTGTCTACACGGCAGATTTATTCGCTACGCAGGACCCTCAGATTGAAAAGACTTTCGAAGTCAATGTGCTTGCACACTTTTGGGTAAGTGTGATTCCTTTTACAAAACATTCCCTTTTGAAGACTCAAAGATAAAGAGTTCATTTCTAGTGATATGACTACATTTTACCAGCAATTGCATTTCCAAAATTAATAATGAGCCAAATCATTGTAAGTTTCAGGTATTATGTGTGTTTCAATTCTTCTGGCTTTTGGCATCAAGGCCTCAGGTATCACTGGCTGGCCTTAAACTCAATATATAGCTGAGGCTGGCTTTGAACTCCTGATCCTCCTGCCTCTGTTTTCAAAGTTCTGGGTTTGCAAGCATGACTTTCTTGTGGGTTTTGATTCTAAACTAGATTTGCACACATCTCTGAGATAATATAGAAAATACAGAAAGGAGACAGAGACCACCTGAGTCATTATTTGTGATAATGTGATAAGGATGAATGTGTCCTGCTTTCAAATTCTCATGAGAATTTATATTATTTCCTGGCCTCAAAAGCTTCAGACTTTAATGGAACTCACCATTCAAGGGCATTACTTGTATGTTTCTGAAGATGCCAAGTAGATCCCAGAGAGCTAGTTTATAAAAGACCCCTTGGGATATTCTTAGGTATGAACTTGGGGTGATTGGAGCTGTTGAAAATACAGCATGCTCTTACCCTGCTTTTCTCAAGCCATTGATACCTATGTGCCTATGCTTGTTGTTTGGTAACATATGACGTGTTTTCTTATTTGTTTCTGTATATCCCCAGCACACGGTGAGTACTCGATAAATGTTTAATGTACAGATTAATTAGTAGCCATTAGGAGATTGCTCTTCTTAGTATTTTGAGATCATGATCAAATTATTATCCAGTAATTTAATATTAAATGTTACTTCTTGTACTCTAGTGTATCACTCCTATTTAATATGTAAACTATTAATGGTAAGAGGTACCCGATTAGGGATGTAAGCACCTAGCATTTTAAATGAGAAGGATTCTCAATGCTCTCCGTGTCTGTTGCAGTTTTTCTGATGTGACATGCTGTCCATTTGCCTTAAGCTAGTCTTGGCAATCAGAGGTTTTCATTTGTATCAGGAACAATGTTTGGAAAGTACATCTTTGTTTTAAAGTATTCTCCATGAGCTATGAACCAGCAGTAATACATGGCTTCTTTTTAATAAAAATCATTTCTAGACCACCAAGGCATTTCTCCCAGCGATGATGAATAATAATCATGGCCATATTGTCACTGTGGCATCAGCAGCAGGACACACTGTTGTTCCCTTCTTGGTGGCTTACTGGTACGTGAGTACTTTTGCTTCATTGAGTCTAACACTTGTATGCTTTTAAACTTTTATATAAGATGCACACATATCTTACATAAAAAATAAATTACCTATCTACCTATATACATGTCTGCATATTTATATACATCTATAATTACATGTACAGATATATACATAATTTGAGTTTGGGTGCTTAATTTTTCTTATCCTATCTAGTGAGGATTATCTTCATCATGATCATAGACTTGAAGTTGCCAAAAGAAAGAGCTCCACAAAGTCTGGGGATTAACAGTATCATCAACTCTTAAGCCCTCTTTCAGTTCACTTCAAGGGCCATTCTAGAAGTCTCCAGAGGAACTACTTGTATGACAATCACTTAAAACATGTCCCATCTGCCTTCTAGCCATAAGGAAACACAACAGTAATGTTTTTGCACCATGAAGATGGCAGTATTATAGCTTACAAAGAGAAATGGCCCTTTTAAGTCGACAGAGGGGGTCATCTGAGATAGGTGTAAGCACAGAGGAGTGGGTACACCTCCATAGGATCTACTGAGCTGTGCAGAGCACCCATTACAGTTCTCAGCTGCCGGGCACATCTGTGAGCCTTACCTATCACAACGTCTTCCTGGGTTCTGTTTTTTGCCCAGTGTCTGTTCAGGGGCTAGAGTTGTCCCAGAAACGCTATGATTTCTCCCAGCAGAAAACCTTCTCTTCAGGTGTTGTTGACAAATGGACACCTGAGCCTAGATGCTTCTGAGCAAACACACTACTTTCTTTTTCTTCTTTCTTTGTGCTCCCATCTCTCTCTCTCGCTCGCTCTCTCTCCTTCCTCCTCCATCCTTCCTTCCTTCCCTCCCTCCATTCCTCCCTCTTTTTTCCTTTTTTGAAACAGGGTCTCCTGTAGCCAAGCCAGGAATGATCTTGAACTCCTGACCCCTTTGTTTTTACCTCCCAAGCCCTGGCCTAGCAGCTGGGTCCATGTGCCTAGTCTACACAGTGCTGGGGATCACACCTAGGACCTTGGGCATGCTTGGTGGGCACTCTACACTGAGACACTGTCCTGGCCCTGACACTTCCTTTTAATTGTAAAGCTTTTAAAAAGGCATAGCACACATTTATAGCAATAGAAATTAATTACTTCCAAGTAGATGCATCCATTAAAAAAAAAAAAAAAAAGACATTACCTCAGGAACCCTCTTAACGATTTCCTTAGTTACCACTCAAATGTAACCACATACTGGCTTGTAACTTAGTTACCACTCAGAGGTAACCA
>JADRCH010000035.1:7716525-7733655 GCA_019843965.1 Rhynchomys soricoides | reverse complement strand
TTGTAACTTAGTTACCACTCAGAAGTAACCACATACTGGCTTGTAACAACACAGGTTACATTTGCCTACTTTTGATCTTTTTGTACATGGAATCTTCTCTGTATTTGTGAGATGGACCCATAATGTCATTTGTGGCTATTGTTAAGACCTTAGGCTAAGTTACTCAGCATTTCTGTGTTTAATTTTCCTCACACATGAATAGTTTAGCAGTATCTAATTTAAATCATATAATGAATGAGCTCAGCACGGATTCTCAGATCCTGAGGATGTTTAGTAACAGGAGGGCACAGCTGCAGTTTCCCTTCCAGTTCCCTACACTCACAGAACAATAGAGCTTTACCTCTCAGCTTCCAGAATACTCGGAAACTGATTCCATGTTCTCTAGTTGCTTTTTGTGGGATAAAGGGAAGGGAAGACAGAATTATTGATTCTTTTCTTTCTAACCAATCCCTCACCTATCACTGTCTTGAGCCGTCAGAGCAGTGGAATCTCCGATAACTGATCACCTGTCTCAGGAAAAATCAATTATGCTTTAGGAGTTGTATCTGAATAGTTTCAGTGACTAACATGAAAAGTGCACAGTGACAAGCTGACTTCATAGCATGGAAGAGTGGCGTTCTGATTATTTCTTAGGATGATTTTGGATGTTTGCTCAGTGTTATTGTTTTTTGTTTTGTTTTTTAGGTATCTTTATTTTTTAAAAAATATGTTATTGAGTCTTTGAGAATTTCACGTCTATTTTGATCATAGAACAGTCTCCCGCTTCTCCCCCTCACTCCGCCCTGATCTACCATCCTCCTTACCCACCCCAACTTCCAAGTTGATATCTAAAAGAGAATGATTAGCTGGAAATTTATTTTGTCATAAGTAGTGTAGGAATACTTAGCAAAAGCGCACATTAACATTAGCTTACAATGAAATGCTTCTTTAAAAAGATTTTTAAAAACTAACAATTCTGACTATCATGAAGAATTGAGGTGAAATTGCAAAGGGTAAGGGGGGGTCCACTCACTTAGGTTTCCTACATTCATATCTAGGTTCACCCCAAAGTTCAAACCTACTCTACGGTCATGCACTAGTCTGAAAATATCTCTTACCTCCTAAGAGACTGGATCTTTTGCTGGACCTCACAGCCAGGGTTTATAACACTTCTTACAATCACTCAAGACTGCTGTCCTACTGTGCACTCCAACTGTTGAACCTGCCTTTAACAGAACAGTGTAACAACCGACCTTTCTTGCCTTTGATTTCCCATGGAATCAACTTGCACAATTGAAGCTGATGCACAGCTGCAGTCTTAACTCACTCTTCCAGACCCTAGACACAGAGTATGCATAGAGACTCCCTTGATCCAGAGTCATTTGTTGAAAGCCACCAATACAAAGTGAAAAGCAGCATCCTAAAACTTACCATAAAGGCTGAAAGCATCCACTTATAGATATTGATTTATGAACAGTGATATCTGTTATCTGGGACAGTAGGAGCCAGTGACCTAATCCCTAGTAAAACTGTTAAGTCTGCAACTGTTTTCTGTAAACATCTCTGTAACAGTCTCATTCCCTTCCCCATGAGCTGCTTTCTGTGTTGTTCACAAAGTCCTTTGTGAGAGACAGGCACACACAGGCACACACTGTCAGAAGATGGAAACAAGAACAGTTCTCAGCCTTCAGGCAGGCACAGACTCATACAACAGACAGAGGGGTTGGAAGACGGAAGGAACAGGAAGTAGAAAATCCAAATCTGGGCTCAGTCAATCAATCTGATTGGAGTCAGTCAATCTGACTGACTGCAAGGGGGAAGTACCATTCCTTAAAGCTACACCGATGCATTATTGGTGACTCAGAGCTAATCCCTGATGCATGGAATCATGCCCTTCCTCCCTCAGCTCCCTCAGACACTTGAGACTATATATTCTGAGCTGTTTTTTACATTTCTGATTTTATATATATATATATATATATATATGTGTGTGTGTGTGTGTGTGTGTGTTGTGTTGGTGATAATCTCACCAAGCACAAATTACCATGTTAAGCATTTGATACAACTTTTGGACACTTTGAACATAGTCATACATTTAAGAAATAATCCACAGTGAGTGGTTGCTGTGGTTGTACACACCTGTAATCTCAGGACTTGGGAGCTACAAGCAAGAGAATCAGGCTGTGTGAGTTCAGGGCCTGTCTGGGCGGTATAGAGAGATACTTTCAAAAACAAGGGCCAGAGTCACAGAGTACTTGCCTAGTCTGTACAAAGTCCTAAGTTTAAAGAGAGGGGGAGGGTAAAGAGTGGGGAATAAAAGAGGAAGAAAGAAAACCTATGGTTTTCATATATAGTGACACTGAGGCAGGAAGATCACAAGTTCAAGACCAGCCTGGGCTGCATCAAAAGTTCAAGGCCAGCATTCAGGATATAGTGAAACTCTGTCTTAAAACAAACAAACAAACAAACAAACAGGCAAACAGAAAACCTAGAAAAACCAACTGCATTATAATCTTGTATTTTGCATCTAAAACTATTAAGCTGCACAAATTAATAATATATGCCAGCATCATTTTCAGTTTCTGTTTCACAACACTATGTACATTACTACTCAATTATTGAGACTTTTGCAAGACTCTCTCAGTTAATAGGAATACAAACCTCCAGACCTAGGAAGTGCGCAGAGTGAATCTCTGGCTGGCTTCTTCCCTCTCTTGGTAAGGATTAGCCACCAGCAGGTCAACTGACCTCTTTAGAATTCTTCTTCTTCTTCTTTTTTTTTTTTTTTTTTTTCGAGACAGGGTTTCTCTGTGCAGCCCTGGCTGTCCTGGAACTCACTCTGTAGACTAGGCTGGCCTTGAACTTAGAAATCCGCCTGCCTCTGCCTCCCGAATGCTGGGATTAAAGGCGTGCACCACCACTGCCCGGCTTCCAGTGGGGTTTAATCTCCTTTCTCTCGTACTTGTATGTCTCATTAGTGCATCCAGATTACAAGCTTTCCACAATTTTCTGGTTTTTTTAGCGTACAATGAAATTGGCAAGAATGTATAGATACTTTATCTAATTTCTAATTCATAAAGATTTAGAAGCATAAAAATATCTGGTAATTAATATCACTGGATTATACTCAAGTGACAGATTATGTTACATATATCTTATGATGTTTTTTTTAAAATTAGTAATGTAAGATACCAACAAATAACTGAATTATATACCTTCAGTAGGTGAATTGAGTGCTATATGTCTTAATATTTCAATAAAACTTTTTAAATTTAGCTACCTAGAAAAATAAAGTTCATTTAGAGTAGTTTCAGAATACTTCCAAGTGAAGGTGCTTTTGTAGGAATTGCTTTGCACTGTGATTCATTTATGACAAATATTTACTGAGTGCCTATTAAGCAGCAAGCCCTAGGCAAGGCCCTGGAGACTCATCAGTGACCAGGATAGTCACAGAGATTATAGTAAAAGTGTAAGCAAAGATCAGTCAGTAAAGTGCTGGGCTGGCCACACAAACATAGGAACTGAGTTCAGATCCCCCCAAACCCAGCAACACACGCCCATGATCCAGCACTCTAGAGGCAGAGAAAGAAGCATCCCTGGAGCTTGCTGGCCAGGCAGTGTAGCCAGTGGGCAAGCTTCAGGTTCAGTGAGAGACCTTGTCTCCAAAAATAAAGTGAAGTGCATTAATGGAAAACACTAATCTTAAAATCTTGCCTTTACTTAAATACATACTTACTACACCCCCCATCACACACAGGCACGCATGCGCGCGCGCTTGAGCATTAACAAATCTGAAATATTCTATCCAAGAAAATTTAAGAGTATCCAATAATGAAGGTGGGGGGTAAGAAAGGGCTCTGAGGAACTAAGCTGCAGCTTAAAGAAAAATGGATGTGTACAGAACAACTTCCCCCTAAATCCCACGACCATTTTAGAATAAATAATAAACAAATTACAATGACATCGGATTTTATGGAAACACAAACTATCAAGGCAAATATTCCAAAGGTTTCTTGTCTTCTCTTGAATGCACTGAAACCCGGCTGGTTAGGGATGCAACGCGTAAGAAATGTTCTGGGCCACGTGCCTGAGGCTTTCCTGTGCTTAGGAATTCCCTTGTGAACTCCTTCCTTTCAGCTCCAGCAAGTTTGCAGCCGTTGGCTTCCACAGAGCCTTAACTGATGAACTGGCTGCCTTGGGTCACACAGGAATCCGAACATCTTGTCTCTGCCCTAACTTCATAAACACCGGCTTCATCAAGAACCCAAGTACCAAGTAAGCGGACACAGGGCGAGGCCAGAGTAAGCTGGGAGCGCTACCGCAGCGTGGGTGCTTGTTGGGCATCTGGCTCTGAAACAGATTAATCCCTGAAACACCTGATACCTGATGCTGTTCACCTTGCTTTCAGTTTGTGATGCTTGTGGGAAAATAGGTGGCGGAACGGAAACAAAGAGAGAAAGACGGAGGTCACGGCTGTAAATGCAGGCCTGAATGGCGGGGTAGGGTGGAGGTGGAGGTGGAGGGAACGACTGGTTAATCTTTCCTTTGTTTCTTCAACCCTGGACCAGCGGGTTTCAGACTCACACACACATTCTTGTCTCTTGGAGTGCTTGGGTCAAATGCTGGGCTCCTGAACCCCAGAGATGACTTACATTGCTTGGTTAAGGTAGGATAGTGGTGAGGAGGGCGCCTGGATCCCTGGTCAAAAGCCACGTGGGTGATTCCGGTGATGCAGTGTGGCTGTTCCCCCACAGTGCCGCTCCAGAAGCAAGGCACCAGCTTACAGTTTACCAAAGGGCAGGGGGCATCTTACGGCTTCATCAGCTCCTTGCTGCTTACCTTTTAATCACTGCCAACTCCATAGGTGGGGAGTCTTTGTATGTAATCACTAGCTCACACAACTGCTTAGGGGGCTTGTCTGTCTCACGGTATCTGCTTACGTTTCTAGGGAGCTTCAGAATTTTAAAGCGAATATCTAATAACCCTTCCTGTATCTGAGACCCCTTTACATGTCCCATTGGCTGTGTATAGTTTTCCCAAGTTCTCCCCCAGGGCCTTTAGGTTCTGTGAGGTATTAGAAAAGGCTCCTTCGTGCCACACTTCATCTACCCATCTCAGCCGCGAAGACCAAACTTAACATTTGAAATGCAGCGTGTACAGAATGTATAGCCATTGTAAACATAAAAAAGGATCACGGTTTAAGCTGTGAACCATCCTAAGTCTGTCTGTAGTAAAGATTTTCTCTTTAGTTTTTCCACTGCTCTATCATCATCGCACATGGTATTATATTAAAGAAGGACATTTTCTGGCTTAACTTTTTTTATTTTTTATCCTAGGGACTCCTGTTTTGTTTCTTTAATTCATTATTTTAAAACCACTAAGTTTTTACAGAGCAGTATGCGAGTGACAGTGAGCCAGTAACATTTTACAAAGATTTGTACACGTACACAGTGTACACTAATAACAGATTGCCACAGACTTAGAAATGAAAAGTTTATCACGGTGATTTACAATGTGGTTGGAAGTTAACAAAAAATCCTTGCATTAATTGTCAGTCAACGGAAGTTGCTTACCTGGATTCCAACACAAAAAATCAAAGAACCTTCCTGTCTTCTGGGTACTAAGAGAATTGTGTGCGATGCTAAGAATCTTGAAGTATATATTAACAGGGAAATGGTTGATACAAATAAATTAGCGTTGAGTCAAATCAACTAGGTTTTCTAAAACCAGAGCTCTTATGTCTACCTCACATTGAGGGAATTTGTGATGTTGGTAATAAATATAGACACATTTTTACAGGACGTTAAAAAATACGTAAGAATAATGTATTCATTGTTACTACTTGAATTTGTAACAGTCACTTTACATTTCCTGTCTTTGTCTCTCTGTCTCTGTCTGTGTCTCTGTCTTCTGTCTCTGTCTCTCTGTCTCATTCTGTCTGACTCTGCCTCTCTCTCTCCCTCCCTCCCTCCTCCTCCTCTTCCTCCTCCTCCTCCTCCTCCTCCTCCTCCTCCTCCTCTTCCTCCTCCTCTCCTGGCTTTTTATTGTTTTCCTGGGTGCCAGGGATAGAACTCACATCACTGTACCTGCACAGCTAGTGCTTCACTGCCTGCGCTATCTCTCCAGCCCTTGCTTGTACTTTCGTGTCTTATGCACATACACAGTTTTATGTATCTATCTACACCCTGGGAATCACAGATGAGTGAAAGCATATTTGTCTTTCTAAGACTGGCTCAATTTACGTGACATCTATCTCCAGCTGCATCCATTTCCCTGTAAACATCGGAATTTGGTCTTTACGACTGAGAACATTTCAGTGTGTGTATACCACACTTTAGTTACCCATCCCCCATTGCTGGATGCCTAGGTTGGTTCCATCACTTAGCTCCGGTGAGTAGAGCTGCAGTAATCATGGGCATCTCTATAATGTGTCATCCTAGGAATGGTATAGCTGGGTCTTATGGTAGATCACCATCTTTGCCCTTCTTTACAGTCTCACCAGAGCCTTTGTGAGGAAAGGCAGTGCTTCAATTTGTGTTCTGAATGACTGGCATGTACTCATCTGAGCTCTGAGTTGCTTTTGACACTCTGCCAATCCACCTGGGGGAGGCAGAACCTCAGTATAATGTGTGCGCATCTCTCTGGTAGCTGCTGAAATGGAGCATTTTTTTTTTTCCTGTCGGTTGGCCATTTGACTTTTATCTTTTGAGAAATATCTCTTCTTTAACCCATTTATTGCATGGGTTTAGTATCTTGAAATTTAGTCCTTTAAGTTCTTCATACACTCTAGACATTAGTCTTCTGTCAGATGTACAGCTAGGATTCTGTCCCATTCCACAGCCACCTGTCTTTACTTAGTTGGTACCTTTTCTGTGCAGAACTTTTTAGTGTCATGGGACCTCACCCCAAAAGAATCTATGTTAAGCTACAATTTTGTTAGAAAATAAAAGTAAGACTAAACCTAGGTCTTCTAGCATCACCCATGATCCCAGAACTCTGGAGGCTAAATTTCACACCAGCATAGGCAACAAAATAAGACCTGTCTCCAACAACAACAAAAGAAGCACACAACAAGCCAAAAAGCAAGATGATCTGTTCAGAAAGCCAGTTCTTAACTCCGTCTGTAGTAACTACAAAGCCCTAAATTAACCCTGAAGAAAGGACAGGTCAGCCTGGAGCCTTGTTCATTAAACCTAAGAGCAGGCATGCCAAAATACCCCTTGATGCTTCCTCTCTATCTCAGGATTTAGATGCTGAAATAACATATTGGCATTTTTAAAAAAATAAAATAAAAAACAGGTTATCTTTCAGTTGTTAAAACCAGGTACCACATTTTAAAGCTATTGCTGGTTAACCTTGCCCCAGGACATGGCTGGACGAGGCAAGAGCACCCTCTGCTGGAGCAGATGTATCCCTAGGAGAAATAATTAGTGATTAGCAGTGTGTGCCCCAGCTGAGCACTAAACATTCTTTTTCTTACACCTAGAGCACTGGGGCAGATGCTATCTAGTTATCCGGTAGATGAGTCATCTGAGGCTTAGAGTTAATCCCCATGAGCAGCAGGACAGAACCTCAGACCCAGTTACCCAGAGACAGATTTCTCATTGAAGAAACTGGAAATGCTTCGAAATGGCCGAATTTGAAATGTTGTGTCCTAGATTAGTGTTAGTGCTTAAATCCATTCCTAAGGGATTTAACTTGTGTTTATACATATATACAGTACAAAGAAACAGGTTTTCCATAAAGGCAAGAGTTCACTGTAGTCTGAATTTACAGGAATCAAATATTGTCATGCATCCTGATTAAGTTCTTAAGAACTAAGAATTATTTTCATTAAATAAACTTGGATAGCAATAGAGTTATTTCCAAGCATTCACCTGCTAAATGCCAAAAGTGGTCACAGGTACTTTATATTTGCTTCTATTCTCCGGTCTGACCCTGCATGCCAGCTTTGATCCTCCAGTCATGGTTTGATAACTTGTCTCTGTCTCTCTGTGTGTGTCTGTCTCTCTCTGCCTCTGTCTCTCTCTTTCTGTCTCTGTCTCTCTCCCCCCTGCCTCCCTTCCTCCCTCTTTTTCTTTCTCCTTCTTCCTCTCATTTTATACAGCCGAAGCTGAATTCAGCTCTCTATGAAGCAAAGATGACATGAACTCTAACCCTCCTGCCTGCCCCTGTCTTCCAGTTTCTCTGGCTTTAATTCCTATAACAACTCTGGCCCTGGTCATCTTTTTGTCACTCTGGCAAAATAGCAGTGATAATCAACGTACACAGAGAAAACACTTATTTTTGTCCACAGTTTTGGAAATCCGCGCCTGTGATTGGTTGGCCTCACGTTTTCCGGCATGTAGCTAGGTAACACATAGAGGCGACAGCCGGTAAACTGGATGCAGTGCCACATGCCTCTAATTTTAGTGCACATTAAGCTCATTATCACACATTAAAGACCATCCTGGGTTTAAATACTGAAACCCAACACAAAACAAAACAGGAAGCTTCCTTGTCATCTATTCTTGGAAGAATTTTTAAAAGATTTCTGTCAGCTCTCCTTTACACGGTAAAAAAAGAAGCTGGGCATGGCTAGGATTTCCAGTTCAGATGGGTCTCTGCAGAGAGCTCTGGGCCAGCCTGGGGTACACAGTCAGACCCTGTCTGTCTTAAATGAGCAGTCTTGAGTGCCGACTGAATTTCTTATTAAAGACCTACTCCATTTTCCATTTCCTCTTCAGTCAGTTTCAGTGGCTGCCATTCCTTGGGTCTGTGCATCTCACGCGGACTCTGTCACACAGCTGTTCGTGGTGCTCTCAGAATCTTTATTCTGTGAAGTCCTAGTAACGCCCCTGCTTTAATTCTTGCTTTCATCTTCTGTGTATTCTATTTCCCTTGGTCATCCTAGCTTAAAGTGTTAATTCTATGGTTCTTTTCAAAGAATCAAAGGTGGCTTCCAGGGTTCTCTGCTGTGTCTGGTCTCTGGCCACTTACGTATAATTAAATCTTTACTTTCTCACTCATCTTGATTTGTGTTTGGTTTAATATGACCTGTAGCCTCTTTTTTAATGTCTTTCTTACTTTCGATAATATAATGTGATTATTTCATGTCCTCCTATCTCTTCTCTCCCTCCAAACCCTCACCATGTAATCCCACCACCTTCCAATTTGGCCTCATTTTCCTTAATTGTTACTGTGTGTGTGTGTGTGTGTGTGTGTGTGTTCTTTTAATATATAAATTCAACCTGCTCAGTCTGTATGTTGTTACTCAATTTCAGGACTGACCATTTAGTATTGGATAACCACTTGGTGTGCTCTTCCCTAGAAAGACGATTTCTCCTGCTCTCCGCTTTCCTTAGTTGCCTATAATTCGTTGCCTAAGGTTGAGGGCGCATGAGCGTTCCCCCTCCACAGTAGCATGTCTATCGTCCTTGTAAAGCTCATGTTTAAGCAGTCCTGATTGTGAGACTTTATGGCGTAGCCTCTGACGTTTCTAGGAGACGCAGCCTGTCTGCCTGGCTGTGATGATCTTTCTGCCGCCTCTTCTGCCATGATCCCAAGCCTTAGGTCCAGGGTTGTATTACAGCTGTACCTGTTGGGCCTGGGCTCCACAACTCTGCATCTTGATGGGTTGTAATTTCTGTGACTCGGCATCTGTTATAAAGAGAAGTTTCCTTGATCAGGGGTGAGGACCACTGTAGTTAGGGGGCTGGAGAAATAGCTCAGCAGTTAAGAGCACTGACTGCTCTTCCGAAGGTCCTGAGTTCAATTCCCAGCGACCACAACCACACAGTGGCTCACAACCATCTGTAATGGGATCCCAAATGCCCTCCTCTAGTATATCTGAAGACAGCAACAGTGTACTAACATATAGAATGTAGTTAGGAATTACAGTGGGTTAGTAAAGTAGCAGTTCTCTGAGATCTATGGCTTTACTAACTCTCAGTAGTTGGCCAGTACCAGTGCAATTTCCTTCTTGCTGAGTGAGACTTAAGTCCAAGTAGAGAGTTGTTGGTTACTCCCAAGGTAAGTAAGTGTACCACTTCTGCACCTTAGGGTTATCTGGTTGTGCTGGCTGTGTTGTGGTTCATATGGCAGGGAAGGACTATTGGTGGCCTCTTAACGTGGACTTTCACATCAGTCGATTTGGTATTTTTCTTCTTTTTTAAAGCAGATGTTCCCAGCCTTGGGTTCCCCTCTGAGCACTGTACGTCACACATTTTTCTATGGTGTGGCTTCTCTGGTTTTCAGCATATACACGGGATACACGTGTGTATGCCACTCACTTCCCTGTGACTGTGAACTTCCCAGTCCCCTCTATGTTCCTGATTTCTAATTACACTCCATTCTAGGCTTGTTCCATTATAGTCAGGACATATTTTGTTTAATTTCAGTCTTTCTGCTCTTACCATGATTTGTCTTGTGCCCTAAACATGGCTTACCATAAAGAGGATTATTCTATATTCTCTTGGAAAGCAAATCTAGTCTGCTACTGTTTGGGGAATGAGTTATCCACATTGGGTCAGTCTAGCTGACTTCAAGTACTTCTGAACTCTTCTGACTCTTGGTTTCATACCCTGTTGAAAGTGGGAAATAAACTCTCCAACTATATTGTCAAAACTGTATATTCTCCTCTCAATCCTGATGGTTTTAGCTTCATACATTTTGAGACCTATTGGGAGAAAAAGGTCCTTGGACTTACAGACACCACTAGGGAAACTAGGAATGTTATACATGCAACCCCCCCCCATGTGTGTGTGTGTGTGTGTGTGTGCGTGTGTGTGTGTGTGTGTGTGTGTCCCAATAAAACTTTGTTTATGTACAATGAAATTAGAACATAATATAATTCTCACATGAACTGTTAAGCCATTTAAAATATAAAACCTATTCTTAATTTACAGCTCATATAAAGACAGGCGGCTTTCGGACTTGAACCATGGGTCAGAGTTAGTCAGTCCCTGCTCTAGGAAACTAAGGAGAACGTGTCTTCCCAGGATAAAGACAATGGAATAGAAAAACCTCTGCCCTTCTCTAGAAACTTGAGAATAGAAACTCGGTGCAACAGCCATCATCAAAAGAAGGCCACTGACTGCTTTTCTTGTTGTTTTTGAGAGAGGTTCCCATGTAACCCAGGCTAGCCTCCAACTCTCTATGGATCCCACAATGACCTTAATTTTTGATCCTCCTGGATCTCCTTCAAGTGCTGGGTTCACAGCTGTGCACTCCTCACACAAAAAGGTGGTGCACACCTGTAATCCCAACACTTGGGAGGCAGAGGCAGAAGAACCTCTGAGTTTGGGTCCAACCTGGTCTACAGAGCTAGTTCCAGGACAGCCAGGGCTACACAGAGAAACCCAGTCTCAAAAAAAAAAAGTCAAAAAATTTCAAAAATAAAAGACAGACATGTTCCATAGAGTGCTGAATTCTCTCCAACTGAACCAAGCCCACACTGTCCGAATTTTAGCATGCCAACATAAAAGCAATGATGTTGCCTATTGCTGCTGAGAGTTGGTTATTACAGATACAGTCCCGGGATGTGCCTGGTACACAGAACACACCGTAAAGCCATTTCTTTCTCCTTTCTCCCTTTTATTGATTTTTTTTTTAGCTTTAAAATCTTCAAGTGTTTATACTTAATTCATATCTTAACCACAGTTTTTTCCATAAATCTGCTACTAGAAAAATAGAAATGCCAAATTATTACTTCCTAAAACACAATTTTTTTTTCAACTGTTTATTACATACTGAAAGGTTTACTTTTTCTCAACCTGGAAACAAAAGAGAAAAGTCCAATGCAGGTATTCAGGGGCCAAGAATGAGAGTGAGTTTTAGGGACTTCCTAACATGATGAGCCCTCCCTACACTGCATGAAACTAGGAGTAGAGAGACATGGCTGGGACCCAGCACTTGAGGAGGAGATTTCAAGGAAAGAGATGTATAACCAACATTTCCACCCAGAAGCTGGACATGGACGTGGCTAATAAACTGTTGACCTATACGCCCAGAAGCTACCCCAACCAGAACCCGAGGGGACCAATAGCCCAAATGACCTCTGTGCTCTCTCTATGACTGAGACCACATCCAGTCCTTCCCTAGGCCCATAAGCTCACAGAGTAAGTAGCATCCAGAAACCATCTTCCTGGAAGAAGTGGCATGTACTCTAAATTGAGCTTTGATGCAATTGTGCCTCCTGGTAGACAGGGGTTGTATGACACCAGGAAACGCCTCCAAATGGCACTGTGCTTAAATATGTTTACAATAAACTGCTTCGGGTCAGACTGTGAAAGTTTGAACCAACACTGACTAACAAGTTATATTGAACCGAATTTCCTTCTTTACCTTATGCTGATCAATAATCTGCCGATCCTGGTGGTCACAGGGACCCCCCTAGAGACCCTGGTGTTTCAAGAACAAGCTGTCTTTAATTAAAAGTCTTCTGGAAATAATTTATCCCCCTTTGTCTAATTAGTATCATAAACAATGCAGCACAATCTAAATTATTAGACGAGGTGTAATTGATAACCCTTAGGTTTTTCATAGTGAACTCTTAAAACATTTTTCTTTTGCTCAAACATAGCTCTGTTTTTACTCTAGATAGTTACAAGTTTTGTGTGTGTGTGTGTGTGTGTGTATGTGTGTGTGTGTGTGTGTGTGTGTGTGTGAGAGAGAGAGAGAGAGAGAGAGAGAGAGAGATTATATTATCTCAGCTGGTCCATAAGTAGATGCAATGTCACAAGGTGGTATGTTTACAGCAGAGCTGTACATCGTGCCAACAGCAAATGCCCACTTCACCACCACCACATTCCAGGAGTGTTGGTGCTTGTCCATACTCACCAAGTGATGCCCTGTGGGTACCCGAAACCTGCCATGGGAGGGAGCATTAGTACCATGGAGACCACCAAGCCCTGCAAAACCAGAAAGTCTGTCCTGTGGCAAACCACCACATGCTGCGTTGTGCCCATAGGTTAAGAAACAACAAATCTGAAAACCCGAGTTCTGGTCGTAAGCGGTAGAATTTGTGCTCCCCACCTGGCGATTGAGCCACTTAAGTGATAAGTCAAACCCAATCCATTGACCTGGAAATCCGTCTCAGTCTTCCTCCTCGTCCATAATTCCCTCCTCCCGACCCTCAATGATTGGCTCATAGTACTGATGTATAGTTTGTACAAAGCCACTGTGAGCCTTTTAAAAATGTGATTGCATTTTCTATCAATGTGAGGATTTTGGAGGAGATTGAACTTTTTCTGAAAGTCTTTTCTTTCAGCCTTTTAAACCACAAGGCTTGAGAGTTACTTCATCCAGAGTTGTCTGACCTTAGGCAGAGCAGGTACATCAAGCAATGTGAAGTCAGTCGCTACAGCACCTCGTGATGGCGGGTACCAGGCTAGAGTGTGCACTTCCTGGTGGTGGGTACCAGGTCACAGTGTACACTATCAGGCCACAGGATCATATGTAATATTATTGTTTCAGAGTCCTATGGTGAACATGGTGTTCTAATAAATCCTTTCTATGTCCTATTATTGTGCTCACTGTTAAGTACAATGCTACTTTTTTTTTTCAGTTTTATTCCACAAAGTAGTAGTTCTTTCTGAATGAACTATTTGTAACTTCGTCTAGTATTCTCATTTCTTTGCATTTCTGATCACATTTCAACTCCATCTTCCTAAAATATCATGCTTTGGGAGGAATTGGCATATTTAGTGTGTGATTATGCACCCCTTTATAAACGGAAGATCAGCTCTCATGCAACCTCTCCCAGGGGGACTTACTACAATGCCTAGATTGTTAAAAGCCATTTTGAGGGCATTTTTTCTAGGCTCTACCCCACAGTTACCTGGCAACAGCCAGGTGTGCCTGACTCACAATAAAAGGGGCTGCTTGCCCCCTCCTCACTCTCTTGCTCTTGCTCCTTTCCCCCCACCCCCTACAGTACCTCAGGGGAAAGGGGTGTCTCAGCATTTGCGTGTTATATTGCATATACAGGGAAGATGTGACATAGATCAGAAAAGAAGGCTGAAAAGGAAATCAAGCACTGTTGAGAAATAAAGCTTCTGTATGGACATTGAGGACCTGGAGCCAGGCACACAGACCACGTGATCATTCCTCTGACACGTTAGACATTGTCCAATAAAGACACTTAATATATGATAACATTCCAAACTTCTATTCATTCCCAAGATGACAGAAGTTTTAAAAGTGAATCTGTTAGCTCTGTTTTAGCTAGTCATTTCCCTGACTGTCATGCTTGAGGACTATGTTATCTCTTGCATTAGGTCATTGTAAAGCTTCGTCGGGAACACTTTTGTGGAAGGCTTGATGCAGTGTGGGGTCCACAGCATGCATTAAACAGGTGGCTGGTGTTGGTGGGAACTTGTGCTTTTCTGAGAGCCTGTGGTGGGGTCAGCTGCTTGGATTAGTCAAGGCTCAAGCCGCACAGTAATTCCACGTGTTCAACGAGGAAGTTCCGCTTCGGTGAGATACCTGGTTTCTGAACCAGCCTCTGTTTCAGTTTAGGGCCTACCCTGGAACCTGAGGAGGTGGTAGAATATCTCATGCACGGGATTCTCACTGAGAAGAAAATGATTTTTGTTCCGGGTTCTTTAGCGTTTTTGACAATATTGGAAAGGTGAGTGGTGGTGCGTTTGTCTGCCCTAGAAGTCAACATGTTCGTATTAGACTTAACGTCCATTGATAAAATGCAGTTATATGGGAAGAAGCCAACAAAAAATAATAGGCTGAGAGATTCTATAGGTTTTTAAAAACTGAGGGTGCTGATCCTTAAGGAAGACTAGATTAGCTACTGAAACATTTTCACATGTTTTTAAAGTTTGTTGGTTTTATTTTAAAGAAATGTATGTACCTTATCAGTGAACAAGAGTATTTTAAAGCATGTTGATAGTAGAATCCTTGGAAGGTAAGATTTGGAAGGAGACCAAGGTTAGATTCTTGGATTTTAATACAGGACATTTGAATACAGACTCAGAAATTTGTATCTTAACAGGTAACTGCTACCAACAGCCATTCCAAAAAAAAAATCATATTTTAAGAATTACTGAACTAAAAAAATTATACTAAAAAAAAAACCTTAAGAGATTTAAGTTATAGCAAGCCTTTTACCTCCTTCTGCTCAAAAGCCAGTTGGACACGCCCTAGGGTTTAGGTAAAAAAGCTCCTGGGAAGGGCTGGAGAAATGGCTCAGTGGTTATGAGCACTTGCTGCTCTTCCAGGGGACCCAGCTCAACATGGAGACTCACAAATGTCCGTAACTCCAGGCCCAGAGGATCTGGCATCTTCTTCTAGCCTCAGAGGACACCAGGAACACATACAGTGCACTTAAACTCATACAAAACATTCAATGTAAAAAAAAAAAAAAAAGAAAGAAAAAGTCTCTTATTAAAAAAATCTAAAGTGTTCCCTGGGATCCATGGCTGCCATCTGCCACCTATTATAACTGCCTTACATTACTGGGCAAGCAGCTTCTAAACATGCTTCGAGTTCGGTCTAGTAGATCACTGTGTGTCATCACGCTGACTTAGGATTCCGTGTACTTTCTCTCCCTGGACTGTGAAAAGCTTTTAAACATTAAAACACAGGAAGAGAAAGATGAGCTGGGCTCATGCCTGTCACTGTTCATAACCTTTTATACTAACATAAGATTGTTAACAAGAGTGACTGGACATGAATTTTTTTCATATACTGTGAGAAATTTACATGCAAAGGTCAATTAATTTGTTCAACATTACACTCAAAACTAAGGGCACTGCCTGCATTTCCATTAAATGGCTCCCCTTTTCTGGGCTTTAGTGGAACATTCAGTGATGTTCTGAATTATAAAGCAGCATATTAGCTCTGAATTTTACTTTCTTCCCAGCTTTAGGTTGTTGGGTTTGTTGTTTTTTTGTTTGTTCGTTTGTTTGTTTTAACCTTTTAGCGTCTCAACTATTCCATATACCTCCACTCTGAGATCTTTGGGGAAAAGGTATAGAGTACATTTATTTCAAAGATAAATAGATTCATATATGTGTATATTTAAAAGATATTGGTCCAGCCAGGCAGTGGTGGCGCACGCCTTTAGTCCCTGCACTTGAGAGGCAGAGGCAGGCAGATTTCTGAGTTGAAGGCCAGCCTGGTCTACAGAGTGAGTTCCAGGACTGCCAGGGATACACAGAGAAACCCTGTCTCAAAAAACCAAATAAATAAATAAATGATATTGGTCCTACCCTAGAGAAAGTTAAACCCCTTGTTCCTCATTTAAAAAGGAAGCAAATTTAAATGGAAAAAAATCAAGTCCAAGTTAAGGCTCATGATCATGTCTGTAATGAAACTGAGATAATATATCATGAATTAAATATTAAGTGTTTTAAATGAATATGCTTTACAAATGCACTTGGTGTCACTGTCCTTATTACTTTACATGTCTCTTCTAGGATCTTTCCTGAGAGGTTCCTGGCAATTTTAAAACACAGGATCAATATTAAGTTCGATGCAGTTATTGGGTACAAACGCAAATGATGCGGACTGCCCAGATTTCCTGAAAGCTGATTTACTGGATTCAAGTTGATGTCATCTAATACTACTCAAAATTTTGATGTTTTTAATGTTTTCTCTTGATCTTGTTTCTTCACTGTCTCCTCTCGAAGCTGTGACCATTGTCATGAAAGCCAGTTTGACGTCATAGACCCAAACAGCCCTACGGAAGTCGCTCCTAAGGAAAGGGGGTGGGGAACGATTGGTTTCATGGTAATAATTTCCCCAGATTCCGTAGCTTGTCACTAGGTTTTCAGAATGTGTACTATCAGTTTTCATTTACAATATCTGTAACTGCCCTTTTAGTTTGTATAATTCACACTTCCTGTTCTACCCCATGTAAAATTAAAACCCTTAATCTCCCAAGGCAGAATGAAGAACTGAGTCTAGTATCATTTAACAACGGTACCATGTACTCTGAAACATTCCATCCCATGGATCAGCATTGTTGCCTGAGATACCAGCTCAAGGAAGCTTAGAGTTCAGCATCTGTGAGATTTCAGGCTGGGTACAGGAAAACGCAAATGCAGATGGACAGATGGAAAAATGGACTAAATCTCACTCTCAGCGTCTCCGTCTGTTGCAGAGAGACCATGGCTTGATCTTTAAATAAAAGGAAAATCAATGACTTGATAAAGT
>JADRCH010000035.1:7646296-7712296 GCA_019843965.1 Rhynchomys soricoides | reverse complement strand
AGGCACCCTCACACATTCAAATGATAGCAGACCATTAGCTGATGCAATAACTCCAGAATAACTTTGAGAGGTGAAGTTTTGTGTTGAAACACAGTACACGACTGCTTTTCAGATAAGCGGGTCCAAAGGGCACATCGCGCTGGGTTCCCTGACCTATGCTGAGCTTCTGTTATTAACTGGCATCATTTAAAAAACCAAAGGTGGATTTGATTCATCAGTGGACACAGTCGAAGTCTGCCTCTTCTCCAACAGCCCATAATACCTGACAGGGCTCTCGGTGGAGCTCTGCGCAGAGGAGTCTGTTGGGAGAACAGAGCCCAAGGGAGAGAGCAGTGCAGAGCCATGAACCTCGTCCTGGAGCTTCTCCTGCTGGTGGGCATCATCATTTACTCCTACCTGGAGTCACTGGTAAAGTTCTTGATTCCCCAGAGAAGAAAATCTGTGGCCGGACAGATTGTTCTCATCACTGGGGCCGGACACGGAATAGGCAGGCTGACCGCTTATGAATTTGCAAAGCGGAAAAGCAGATTGGTCCTGTGGGATATCAACAAGGTAATAATATGTTTCTGCCAATCTTTTAGAGTCACCAAATAATAAGGTATATGTTTCTCTAGTTACTTGCCTTAGTGTTGGCTTTTCTTTGTGTTTTCCTTCTTCAAAGTTTTAATAAATCCTGGCGCCTTTCTAGATCCCTATGACAGGTGAACTAGATGGTACTAATGTGCTGGAGAACTAAACCTGGTGGGGGGGGGGGGTGTTTGAGTGTTCGTTTGTTTCTACCACGGTGTACAGCTTGATAACAAGAGATGCAGGAGCCAGGAAAGTTCCCAGCTGCTGAAATTAGGCAAGCCACATAACTTACCTCAACTTCAGTTTTTAAAAAATCTCTACCATTGGGATAAAATCTCAGAAGGAGACAAAACTACAGGTAATTTTTGCCAGCAACCAAATTGGCCAATATGCAGTTTATTAAAGCTAGGGATGACTTTTATACTTTTAGATTTTTATTTATTTGGTTATTCATTTGTTCCTTTCTGTGATAGAGACTGAAGCTGGGGCTTAGTATGTGCCAGGCAAGCACTCTACCACTGATCCCCAGCTACAGCTCAAGTTTTTACACATTTGAGGGATTCTCAAAACAAGGAACACATGAAGAACTTACAGCAGAAACCCATAGTACCTCCACTCACACTCCAGCAATCCTAAAACACATCTGACCTTCAGCAGAGGGGAGAGAGAGAGAGAGAAGAGACTTGAGAGAGAGAGAGACTTGCTGGATCCTGAGCAAGAAGAGTAAATAAAGAGAAAAAGACTTTAAGTACTTAACGCGGCCTGGCGCGTGCACACCATCACATATGGTGCATGCACACCATCACATATGGTAATGTCTGCATTGGTGCTAGGCTTTCATTTGGACATTTACGAAGTTGTTGACTTCTTGTTTATTTATAAATGCACTTAACTACCCTTAAGTCTGAAGGTGTTGACATCTTGGGTCACTTTCTCCTAAACATGCACATTCCCACAAGGCCTTGAAAATATGTGCCACAAGAAACTGTCTCTGGGATTATAATCTTTGAAGAACTAGACTGGGATACAGCCCATCCGTACAGCAATTATCTAGAATATACAAGCTAGATATTAGATCCAGCTGTGCCTGGGTTTGAGCACCAGCACTACAAGGAAATAAAAAACAAACTTCAGGACTGACACGTACCAGATACAGTGGTTCAGACTGGAGAAACTTGGCGTGTTTGTTTGTTTGTTTGTGGAAAAGCAGAGTTTCTGAAGGTTTCCTTGGGATTTTGCTTGGCTTCAGGTAACCCTCTTTCATGTTCTTTGCCATCTACAGCTAGCACCCACCTTTCCCAGCATTCAGAATGCTCTTGAATATAAACAGCTAAATCCCCTCTGGTTCATTTTGAGCAGTGAAGAATCCCGAGACTCACACTGTGTCTTTACTTAGCAGATACAGGTGTTTGTGGGCAAGATGAGCTAACACCATACATGGAGATGATTCTGAGGTTAACAAATCCTGCAGAGGTCCCAGGAAGTTTTCTTGGAGTTGAAAAAACTGAGTCTGCTGTTCTGAGACACTTGTAAAAAATATAAACAAGAATACATCATGAAGAGGCTTCATGGATCTTTCCAGTCACCTCCCAAGTATGCCTGGTGGAAAGACATCAATACTTAACTTAGTACACTTCCTTTAATTTGAAAAATTTCAGACACAGAAAGAGTAAAACTAGAAAGAGGTCACATTAAAGATGGCTTCCATTTTTTTTTTTTATGCCTGAAAACTGAGTACTTCATCTTGTAAATTTCTCTTTGAATTCTTGAACTTTATGGTTAAATATTTAAGACATTAAGTGATTGGCTGTAAAGCTGTAATCGTAATTCTGGTTTCCCTGTTCACTGAGGGGCTAGCTAGCTTTCCATCAATACTGGCTCTTTTTCCTTAAAAGGTGAGACGCAAGGCCACAGAGAAGCCCCAGCTTTTAAAATAGTGGCAGAGAGACATGAAACAGCTGTTAGGGAGGAAGTTCAGTGAGGGGTGGGGGTCCTGTAGGAAGATAACAGGGATGAAATACTAAGAGCATACACATGTATACAAGGAACGAAAAGCGAATTTAAGAAGAACCCAGTGACACAATAGCAAAATCATGGACCCAGCCTGGGTGCCCATCCATAGATGTGGATTGGAAAATGTGGTTTTACACACAGGACATCTTTCAGTCTTTTGAAGGAATGAGATCATTCTGTTTGCACGACAGTGGGCAAAACTGGAGGTCACAATGTTAGGTGGCAAAGAAGCCAGACTCACAAAGGGAAGGATATAAGTGGGGATGGGAGATGGAAGGATCAGCAGGGCATGGTCACTCTGCTGTGGTCCTAGCACTGAAGGAGCCAAGGCAAGAGGGTTGCTGCAAGTTAGAAACCAGCCCTGGCTGCAGATAGAATTATAGCAAGAGACAAAAGAAGGTAGGAGAAGTCAGCAAGCATGGGCTCTGTCATGCCTCGTGGGAATGCTTTTATGGAACATACTAGTTTGTACATTAATTAAAAGGACATGGGGATTAACAATGTGCAGAGGTGTTGACATTCCAGAAGGTGTGTCCTGTGCAAAAGTGACAACGAGCTATATTCTGCCATGCTCTAGATTAATTATAAGGCTGGATGGTTTGCAAGTTATTAGCATCTATTACTCATATACGATACTGGGTTTCATCTTAAGCTTTCATAGACATGTATATTCTGATCATAATCACTGTTCACCTGTCATCTCTGGTCCCCTCCCCCTCTTGCTGATCCCCTTTCTATCTGTCCCCTTGTACTTTCATGTCTTTTGTATGTGTATGGACTCATTAGTTTAGTTAGAATTGCTAACTTGAGCTTGGATGAGGGCTTATTACAGGAGTAGGGACAGCTCACTGGTAGCTGTGCTACTGAAGAAAGTACCACTGATACATTGTTTCTTCTTCAGTCAGATGGTTTGCATGTGCTACTGAAGGAAGTACCGCTGATACATTGTTTCTTCTTCAGTCAGATGGTTTGCTTGTGCTGCTGAAGAAAGTACCACTGATACATTGTTTCTTCTTCAGTCAGATGGTTTGCTTGACGCTCTGGTTACTGCCTCCCTCTCTCTACAGCTCTCACATCTCTTTGAGACTAGTGAGGAGGGCAGCTGGGCCATTTGGCAGTAAGCAGCCTTCATTAGTGGAAATGAAGCCAACATTAGTGGAAAACTCTCCTACCCAGACCACAGCTCTATTCCACAGCCACATGCAGACCTATGCTCTATGTGGCAGCCCACCCCAAGTCTCTGTGAGGGATAGTTGGTTTGTAGGGACATTCTAATAATACTCCTTAAAGTCTGTTCTTTGAGACTTCTATTGTTGCCTTGTGGTTTAGCCAAGATAGGGGAATGCAAAGGGGTCAGAGGGAGGCAACCAGCATAAGCCAAACCCACCATCCACTCAGGGACAGCCCACACGATGGCTACACTGTTGCCATCCCAGTGTGCACAAGAAAGAGCTTCCTGGGTGTCCTCACTCTTCATCACAGAGAAGTAGGGGGGAAGCCGAGGGTGATGGCTCCCACCTGTAATTGCAACATTTAGGAGGTTGAGGCAGGAAGGTTGGCCTGAGTTGAAGACGGCTTGAGGTACACATACTAAGCAAGGGATAGAGAGTGACAAATGGTCTAAAACAATAAGAGAGAACACACACACACACACACACACACACACACCACATTAGGACAATCTCAGGTGAGGCTTCTGAATTTAAGCTAAAAATAAGCTGTCTCCTTGTCTTGTAGGACTTGTGTGCAATTCTCACGTTAGTGAGGACTCAACCGTTGGCTCTTGGCCTTTCCCCTCCAAAGCTCCAGACGAATAAATACCCAGTTAACGTTGTTACGTGTAGTAACAGTTTCCCAGTGGAAGCTTTTCTCGGATAAGATTCTCTCCTCACACCAGGGGGATGAATCCAAGTTGTCAGTAGAAGCCATCTAGAGCCACCTCTAGGCGGCTGCTCAGCACTTTACTTCTGGCAATGGGTGATGCTCTGCAACTCTGTGGACCAGCCTTCCTCTATCCTCCGTGCTCAGACATCTTCCCTGACACTGTGAGGCGCAGCATCTTTGAGCACTTATGGGATGCCCTTCATGCTGCCAGAGCATCACTCTAGACAAATCACCTACAGGCACACCCAGGCCAAGATGAGAGGCTGCAAAAACTTTAACCGGAAGGGATTGTTTCTCTTTGCTCCACTGCTGCTTTGGCAGTATAATTAGTCAATGTAATTAGATAATGAATTCACATAAGCAGACTTATTGGACTAGGATTTTAAAGTATTTTAAAGAGCCTGATCTTTTTCTCGAATTTGCCTACTCCCACCCCAAACCCCTAGCACGGTGTTGAGGAAACAGCAGCCAAATGCAGGAAACTGGGGGCCGTGGTGCACGTGTTTGTGGTAGACTGCAGCAACCGGGCTGAGATTTACAACTCTGTGGATCAGGTGAGAACTGGGGTGCAATATAACTGTATGCATCAGCGGACACTGAGTTGGGAAACAGAAAGTTTGTCTAGGGCTGCATGACTTCCAGTAGTGTCAGCTGCTAGGTCAAGTTGCTGTGTGACAGAAGGAAGACAAATATAGAACTTTCTTGGTATTAATACCCGCTCAGCTCTGGCCTCTGTCACTGTTTCATATTCTGAACCAAATCTGCTGTGACCAACAGTTTGGCCCAGAGGAAACGAAAGATGATTAATCAGAAGAAAATGTGATCTGTTTTCTATCTTTTTTAAAATTAGATTTTGTTCTACTTTTTCTTTATTTCCTCTCTGAGATTTTATTGGTTTGTGTATAATCTAGTCTTTTATAAAAAACATAGTTAATGACTTTTTAAACATTTTATTTGCATGGGGGGGTTACACCCCCCCCAATGTGTATGTAGAATTCAGATGACAACTTTTGAAAGTAGGTCTCTCTTTCCATGATGTGGATCCTGAGGTTGTCAGGTCTGGCAAAAAAACAAAAAACAAAACAAAACAAAAAAACCTTTCCCCCTGAGCCATCTCCCCATCATACCCAGTCTTTGGAAAAGGAAACATCGAGTGCTCACAATAAGCACGACCCTCTGATAAAGCTACTGCGCCCTTTAATCTAATTTAATTTTTTAAAATCTTGTTAATCTCACTATAGATAAGCAAATAAAAGCTTGGAAGGTTTGGCCCATTCAAAGATCATGTGGCCAGTGGATATTTTGTCAGAACTTAAGTATTATTTACCAGCACAAACATTATTCTTGTTTATTTAAGTTCATGTGCTTTCACACTACCTATTACATACTGGGCACAAAATTTAAGGTTTTAACTGAAACAGTTTAGCACCTACCTCATGACAGGTTTCCCTTCGTGTCTCTGCTTGCGCTGGTTCTTTCACATCTGAACTCTGAGACCTCGTACACTGGAGTAACAATGCCTAGATGGCATTGTGACCAAGCTAGCTGTCATCAAAGCCTGTGAACACAGACAGAAACTGTATCTTAAAGCTCTTCTTTATTCTTGGAAGACAGATTGATACCTTAGATATCTGTCTTCCATGTGATCCCTGCCAGTGACCTGTGAGTCTCTCATTATCATCCCTTGGACCACTCCCTCCTTTTGTGTTATTGGGCTCAGGCGATGTCCCGAGCTACGGTCTCGCCAGCAAGAACTACGCGGCACACATAGGATCCTTCTGCAGTAAAGCTTTAATGCATCTTGAGAGGGAGAGCATAAACTTGCCACGAGTGGAGACCCAGAACAATAGAACACCCGCCCTTTATATGGGTCACAGCGCTTGCCTGGGACATGGAGCTTCCCCATTGGCTCCCGCACACCAGGCCAGATGCCGCCACGAGAGAGGCTGAGACTCTGAGGTGGAAAATTACCAGGTGCATGCGCACTAGCCTGTTTACAACTTGTCCTCGGCCGAATGTAGGCACCATCTTGTAATGGCGAATGTGGGTGCTCAGGCGGCTCCCCACAAGGCATTTCTTGGAGTTGAGTTGACCTAGTTTCCGTGGATATCAACCTTAGAGTCTTTGAGTGGCTGGAGGTAGGGTGTGGAGTGGTTAGCTCAGAACACACAGTAATTGCTAAGTTCTAAACAGTATGTATGTTCGGGGTCCTTTCTACATGGTGGAGTGTGTATCCTTACAATATAGAATATAAAAATGCCTCTATCCATCTGCCCCTATCTGTATGGGCTTTATGGGAATGACCTACCCTATGTGTGCATTCTCTGCATTTTAAAAGGTAAAGAAAGAAGTGGGTGACATAGAGATTGTGATAAACAATGCCGGGGCAATATATCCAGCAGACATTCTCAGTGCCAAGGATGAGGAGATCACCAAGACCTTTGAGGTCAACATCCTAGGACATTTTTGGGTGAGTAAGTCAGAAACATTTCTGGGGGTGTGTCTGACATCTCTTCAGTACAAGAAACTTGTTGAGTTCACAATATTTGGGGGGGGGCGCTGAAGTTTGTTTTTTTTTAAAGATTTATTTATCTTACATATGTGAATACACTGAGCTGTCTTCGGACACCCCAGAAGAGGGCATTAGATCCCATTACAGATGGTTATAAACCACCATGTTGTTGGGAATTGAACTCAGGACCTATGGATGTGCTCTTAACTGCTAAGCCATCTCTCTAGCCCCATTTTTTGTTTTGTAAGTCAGAAATCTTGTAATGGGTTTGAGTAGAAGAGCCACAGGTCTCTGGCAGCAGGGTTCAGAGCTCAAGTGGACACAGGACACCCAAAAGAGAGAGCCATTTGGTTTATTTTGTCTAACATAGGGCCTGGTGTGTGCCAGATCTACAAAAGTTAATTAATTACTTAATTAAAAATATTTGGAAAGGTTTGCTGAGATTTCCTCTGTACATCTTTCCAATATTTTAGAGGAAATGTATGCTACATGCATCTGCCTGTGTCTTCCTTTCGTAGGTGTTTAGGGTTGAAAGGACATCGAATGACCACTTAGATGTGTGCAGGAGTTGGGGACACTTTGGATTAGGCTCTGAGATAAGTAGACATTTTGACATGACATTATCACCTCCAAAGTTCCTGCCTGAGAACATTACAATCGAGTTACCAAAGGGGGAAAAAAAATCTCAAAATGTTTTGTGTCAGTTCACAAGCTTGCACTGGTCTATATTCATAGCTAATCTTGGTCATAAGCAGCCTATGGGCTGTGGGCTGAACATACCTGTTAGATCTGTGGAATTCTGGAGTGTAGAGAGATGAATCAGACTTCTTATTATGCGTCTCAACCCTCTGGAGGAGCGTTTATATGAATTAACGCTGTGGGACCTCCGTATTACTGTTGCACCTGGGGCAAACCTGGATTTGAAGAGCATCCTACATAAGCCCCTCATGACCTGGCTAACATCCCAGTCACACAACACAGAGACCCTGTATATTAGTTATCTAATAATTAATAGGGAATTATAGCTATGTCACAAAATATATCCAAAGGTAGAGGTTTAGAGAACCAGGAACCTTCATCATCTCTATACAGATCTCAGGCCGGGCTGGTAGGGGGATTGACTTGGCAATCTGGGCTCTAGGAATTTACATAGAATTTGAAGAGTGAGTCTGTAAAATCCTCGGAAAATCTTCTGATATTTCACACTGTACAATGAGGCTTTTTCTGGAAACAAAAAGTCTTTTGTTTCCCATAATGTATCCTATAATGTATACTGTTACAAGAAAGAGATTTGGGTCTGCTCCCTATGCATGGTGGCTGTGGGCCAGGATAGAACTTCAACTGCTTTGATGTGAGTACAAATTCCTATTCTTCAAACTGGAGCCAACAACTTGTAAAGCAGTAAATCATCCTTCAGTTCCCGAAACAGTGGATCTCTCCCTTGACAAAACTGCTCAGAGCTCAGCAGCACCGAGTTTGCCCCGCCTGGCATGCACAAAGACCTGGGCTTAATCCCTAACACTGTGAAAAATAACAATATTGTTTCTGTGGCAAATCCAGAAAGGAGCTACTTAATTCCTCCTGAAGGGAAGAAGGGGCATGCACGCTAGCACAGGTCCTCAGCACAATCTATGGGACACTCGGGATAGTGCCCCGGAGCATCACAGTTACTATCCCTTTCTGTCATGTGGAAGGAACCTCAGAGTCTTGCAAGTGTGTATTTTCCAATGCTTCCTCCTCTGCTACAGTAGAGGCATTGAAAATGAAAGGGCCTAGCCTGGAACCCGCCTAATGCCCATGTTCTTGTTTCTTTCCTTTTTACACGGACCTTAAGATCATAAAAGCACTCCTTCCATCGATGCTGAGAAGAAACTCTGGCCACATTGTCACAGTGGCTTCAGTGTGCGGCCACGGGGTGATTCCATATCTCATCCCTTATTGGTAGGTATCTCTTGCTCATGCACAGTGCTGTGCACTTCTGCTTATTAGTTTGGGGATTATTATAATTAATATATTTATGTGTTTTATAAATATTATATATTATAGCTTTATAAATATATGTATAAATATATTCATGTATTTACAATTAAATAATTATAGGGATTAATTATAGGGAATAATTAGGGATTAGTAGTTTTCAGGCCTCAATGCCCACAGCTTAGTAATTTGGACATAGGGAATTTTCATAGTACATTAGGATAACTTTTAAATGACTTCTAAAACAAGGGAACTGGCTCTAATTTTATTTAGATTATTTTAGGGTTCTGAAAACTCCCCCACAGAGTATGTTTGCATTTTATCCTAGAATGAGTAGTGTTGAGACAAAAAACACAACAGAGTGGGAAGCAAAGCTCCCAGAAGCTAACACAAGCACAGAGGTATAGTGCATCCCAGGAGATGCACACACTGCGCACTATGTCCTGGGGACACAGACACACTGGTCATCTGCAGCTCATCCCTGTGATGTCTGCCACTGGCATCTTGTCTCCCTACTGCGCTATATGAGGATTTCAGAAACAATGTTACCAAGATGTGAGGATGTGGCAGCTGCATGTGTTAGTTCTTTATAGGCATATTCAAAGCTAAACTTGACCATAGACTAAACAATCTCTCCCACCAAATATGGTCACAGATGAGTTAAATTTCAATGTAGTTCAGGTTTCCATTACAGAGAGAGAGAGAGAGTAGATGGAGACAGAGACAGAGATAACTTCTAACACCGATTTTTTTTTTTGTCACCTGGACAGAAACCACAATTAAAACTTATATAGATCCTTGTTGATAATAGGTTGCTATGTGGTACTCAGGGTTTCTATTCCTGCACAAACATCATGACCAAGAAGCAAGTTGGGGAGGAAAGGGTTTATTCAGCTCACACTTCCATGTTGCTCTTCATCACCAAAGGAAGTCAGGACTGGAACTCAAGCAGGTCAGGAAGCAGGAGCTGATGCAGAGGCCATGGAGGGATGCTTCTTACTGGCTTGCTTCCCCTGGCTTGCTCAGCTGGCTTTCTTATAGAACCCAGGACTACCAGCCCAGGGATGGTAACACTCACAAGGGGCCCTCCTTCCTTGATCACTAATTGAGAAAATGCCTTATACCTGGATCTCATGGAGGCATTTTCTCAACTGAAACTCCTTTCTCTGTGATAACTCCAGCTTTTGTCAAGTTGATACACAAGCCCAGCCAGAACACTATGCATATACTAATGTATTGAATCCCCAGCACAGTCTTATATTTGTTATCTATATTATATAATCTGAAAAATGCAAGAACAAAGGTTAAAGGTTGCACATACAGACACAACCCTACCAACCGTCGGGAGCCTTTTAACCCCAAACACTCATAATGACATTAGGAAACCAGTGAGGCCACCAGTGCCAAGAGAGACAGCATCAACTCTTTAATCAAGAGAGGACAAATGAGCACAGCCCCGCAAAAGTGTGTCCGTGTTGGTTTCATAGTGTTTTAAGTATCTTTTTCTGACTCACATTTTTTAAAAAAAGATTTATTTATTTATTTAATGTATATGAGTACACTGTTGCTGTCTTCAGACACACCAGAAGAGGCATCAGATCCCATTACAGATGGTTGTGAGACACCATGTGGTTGCTGGGAATTGAACTCAGGACCTCTGGAAGAGCATTTGGTGCTCTTAACCACCATCTCTCCAGCCCCTGACTCACATTTTTTAAAGATTAAAAACTAATAAAACCTGATTAAGAAACATTTGTAATGGTAGAAAAGGTCACATATACAGTGAAAAACATTAAGCCCATCTGTAAAGTGGTCCTTTTGTTAGCTTTGTTAGTTAGAAATTAGAAACAGGGGTTTTGGGGGGATACATGCTTACCATGTGTCAATCCCTGAGTTCTATCCCCAGCACCCCAAAAGGAAAAAAACAGGTATTGTGTATGTTCAGAACTCTGCTTAATACATAAGAAAATAAAAGCAAATGGTCATTTGCTCTCTCAGAAAAACTAGAGTAGCAGGTTGGGACAAATGAAGCTGCCTTCTCACAGGCCCTGAGGCTGTCCCCCCACCTTTGCTGATGGCTGATTTTCTCACAGCTCAAGCAAGTTCGCTGCTGTGGGCTTCCACAGAGCACTGACTGCAGAACTGGACGCCTTGGGGAAAACAGCTATCAAAACCTCATGCCTCTGCCCTGTGTTTGTGAATACTGGCTTCACCAAAAACCCGAGTACAAGGTGAGATGAAAATCATCGGTAATGACCTTTAAGCTGGAGCCCTCCCAAACAATGGAGTCTTGAGTAGGTCATGGGTACTTAACAAGTATGTCCTGTTCATTTAAGTAAATCCGATGGCACTTTGTCAACCCCTAGTTTCTTTCTTTCTTTCTCTTTATTGGATATTTTCATTATTTACATTTCAAATGTTTTCCCCTTTCCCGGTTTCTCACCCCTTCCTAAAACCCCTATCCCCTCTCCCCTCCCCCTGCTTCTATGAGAGTACTCTCTCACCTACCCACCCACCCCCACCCCCACATTCCCCTATACTGGGACATCGAGCCTTCCCAGGACCAAGGGCCTCTCCTCCAGTTGATGTCCGACAAGGCCATCCTCTGCCACATATTCGGCTGGAGCCATGGGCTGCTCTATGTATATTCTTTGGTTGGTGGTTTAGTCCCTGGGAGCTCTGGGAGCTCTGGTTAGTTGGTATTGTTGTTCTTCCTATGGGGTTGAAAACCCCTTCAGCTCCTTCAGTCCTTTCTCTAACTCCTCCATTGGGGACCCCATGCTCAGTCCAATGGTTGGCTGTGAGCATCCACCTCTGTATTTGTCAGCCTCTGGCAGAACCTCTCAGGAGACAACTATATCAGGCTCCTGTTAGCAAGCACTTCTTGGCATCCCTAGTTGCTTTCTTACATGGGACAGTGGGGCCCATTAAAATCCTGACATGTGCTCATCGTGGAGTCTGATGCTCTTTGTCAGGAATACCCTGCCACTCCAGGGGAAGACGCCATGAGGGAGAAAAGTAAGAACGCTATTAGGTTGGCCATGAGCCTGGAGCAACCATAGCTGCAGACGTGGCAATGTCCAGGGCTCAGGAATGTTCCCCCTCAGCCTCTGGACCCTGAATCTCCCCTCCCGTCTGAGGCTGACATTGAGATGCTCATGTCAGATGTGGCTCTAAGGCTGGATTGAAAACTCCATTGCAAAATTTGGAAGGGAAGAGACAGAGCCAGGATAATGTGCCATGGTGTGGTGGTTTGCTAGTCCACATCACAGGCATCTCAATCACACATGAGTCTGCGGAAACCACAGACTATCTCTTGGGATTCAGTTCCAATACCAACACAGTCATGCCTACCATGCTAACCTTGGTGTGACATCTGAAATCCATTTTTATGCTTTGATTTTTCTCTCATCTTCATTAATGGGAAGACTCCAATACTGGACATAAGTTATAAGCATTTCTCAATGATACACGTGTGCAACCTTTGAATCAAGAAATGCCACATTGCCAGCTATGGCAGAACAGTCCTTATCAAATCTTAATTTCCCATAAAACTGCAAGAGAAGCAAATCTTAAGTACTGAACACCCCAACACAATTCAGCTCTAAGGAGACCCACACAAAACAGGAAGTGTACTCAGACATAAAAGATTCTCTTTACACCCAACAGGCATGGGAAATCTGGTGTTTCCTTCCTCACCCCCCCCCCCCCCAGTAATGCTATGAACACCATTTTTTTCCCCTGGCTCCTCTGTCCCTACCCATCTTGTACCTTGTTGGGATTTAATTATTTTGACCTGGTGAAGTAACAGACAGACCTACTAGACCCAAGAGCACAAGAATGCGATAACAAGATGTCAGTGTGGAGCCTGGTGGTGGTGGCGCACGCCTTTAATCCCAGCACTCAGGAGGCAGAGGCAGGCGGATTTCTGAGTTCGAGGCCAGCCTGGTCTACAGAGTGAGTTCCAGGATAGCCAGGGCTACACAGAGAAACCCTGTCTCGAAAAACCAAAAAAAAAAAAAAAACAAAAAAAGATGTCAGTGTGGGAAGGGGGAGGTGAGGTTCATGCAGGGAAGCCTGGAACATTTTAAATCCTAACTCTAAATTTAGTGTAGAGACAGGACAATTTCCTTCATTTGTTAATTAAAAACAATATAAATTGAGAGGCTGGGGTTTTACCTCAACAGCAGAGTACATGCTTAGTCTTTTCTGGGTTCAATTCCAGCATCCAAAGGAAGAAATAAAATATAAATGGAGATAAACTCTTCCTCACTTTTCTGTCAGGTTATGGCCTGTATTAGAGCCAGAAGAAGTTGCAAGAAGTCTGATAGATGGAATACTTACCAACAAGAAAATGATCTTCGTTCCGTCCTATATCAATATTTCTCTAATACTGGAAAAGTAAGTACAGCGCAGAACCCTGAAACACTAAAGCATAAATAGAAATGTTATTCTAGACAGATTTTCCAGACGTGAGTGTTGCTATGGAAACTTCCCATGACCACAGTTACCGCCTTTACTCAGGATTCCGTGACATTCTGGGACGATGCCCTTTGTGGAATACGGCTACCATCTTGGCCCAAATTTTGCTTAAGTCTATTCAACAAAGGGAAAGACAGGTTTAAAAGTGCAGTGCATGGGGACACTATAAAGGCTCTGTGTGTGTGTATTCATGTGTATGTAGGCAATATAGATGTGGTGCTTGTGGAGGCCAGAGGCAAACCTGGCAGGAACCACCCGCCTAGGATTTCGGAAAGTGTGCATTTGGGGTCCTGGGGTTACAAGCGCTGACTGCTATGCTCAGGTGTTCATGTGTGCTCGGAGGACTGAACTCAGGTCTTCATGTTTGTGTGGCAATCTCCCTAAACCCTCAGGTGCTCAATTTTTGCTGTTCTTTGTGACAGTGTGCATCTTAAACGTCTCACAATCCACTTACACATGATTTTATATCACAATCCAAGAGCCTTACAACGGAATCATCTCTTCTTTCCATCCCAGGCTTGTGAGCCCCAAAGATGGCAAAATCCCATGAAACTAATGTCCTCTACACAGCTCAAAACAGGGCTCGTCAAAGTTGAAAATTTCCAAAATTGGCATGTATATGACCAAGATGCAAACAGGACTGACTGTTCTGCCTGGGATGAGAACAGTTACCTGTCTCAAAGCCCTTGCCTAGCTGTGGAGTGGCTCCCTGGTGATTTGTTACCCTGGCAACAGGGCTTTTTGATCTCTTTGCATTCAGCTTCTTTTAGAGAGAGGCACAGTTCTGTGATCAGAAGAAATCACTAGTCTTTGGGCTTATTGTTCAAGAGCCTGAGTAAGGTCTCTTCTTACCTTCCACAGCTGGATCTCCACCTCTATGTCTCCTCCCCCCCCCCCATCTTCTGCCCTCTACCCTGGGGCTGACAAGGAAGTAAATGTTGCATTGGTAAACAATACCAATGAGATGTGAAATAGGCTTTCTCTGTAGAAAGCCTTCTTCTGCCTCCTTCACTTCACTCACACCATTCCCTATTCTGTCAACTCGGACCTAACCTCGACGTGCTGAGGTATTCAGCCTGTGTAAACTTCTTATTATAGACAGCTGACGGTTTTCTGTGTGCATTTCCAGTTGGCTGTGTTTGACCGCTTGGCAGTGCCAAGAAGCAGTAGCTTTTGAAATGGCTCTTTAGTTTTTCTTTCTCTAAAGTAATAGGTCTGGACACAGACAAAGGGGGAAGGGGGCGTACGGTGGCTCCAGAATACACTGCCGATTTCGGAAGAGAGCTTGGTGTCAGTTTTAGGTTATCAGTGGTAGAAGATCTCATCTGATTTTGCCATTGTGAAAGAGTGGCACTAGCGCTGTATTATGTATAAATCACTGCCGTTGGGATGGGGGAGGGAAGACTAAGCAAGCAACAAAGAGTAGAGGAAAACTGGACGTGGGTAAGTACGCTTCAGGGCGCATCTTCAGGGCGCATTTTATTTTATTTTATTTTATTTTTTCTTCAAAGAGTAGCTTTATTGAGTTCAGGTGAAAACTATCCATTAGATTTAGCAAAATAAAAAACAAAACAAAAAAACCACCAACAACAACAAAAACAAAACAAAACAAAAAAAAAAACCCAGAGCAACAACCAAAAAAATCTGTCAGTGATCTTTGAACTCAGCTTATTGTGAAAGTTTTTTTCTTCATCTAGTTGTCTGAGGTTAGAATATAATCTGTTAAACATAAAACACTTAATTTTTTTTTTGCTTAATGCATTCTAATGGTAATTACATTCCTATTGACAAATTGATAACTTTTCACTGATTGATACTCTCTAGCCAAAGGTTGGTAAACTCTCAGTGGTCTCTGTGAGCACAGAGGATCAGTGGGAAGAGTTGAAGTTATGAATAAGGGTGGTAAGCTTAACTATTTTTTAAATTGTGCATAAAATTTTATCTAGTAAACTCATTTCTAGTAATTTATGTTGACAGAAATATGTATGTACTGTGGGATATATATCACAGTATTATATACAATGGTGAATTATGAGAAACATGTCAAAATTAAATACAGAATTGATAAATTATGAAATTACTTGTAGACATTTCTATAATAATTAAAATGCTATTTTCTAGGCCAAAACGTTAGAAGCCAGTATTATCATTATCTTATACTTTTACATCATAAATATGATTAAAATAAATTAAATCACTTTGTAAAAACATTATGCAATTGGAAATTATTTCTGACAGAGCAACTCTCAGTTTTATAGGCTGTTAATTTTTTCTCCTTTGAAATGACAAAGGAAAGTTGACTTCAGTCAAAATATCACACAACCTAATGTCATAAATCACACGTTTAATGTTCCTTGTTTTCAGTAGGTTTTGAAAACCTTACTACTGTCACACTCAACTAGAAATAAGTTGACAACTCTGAATAAATTCAGAGAAAATAAATATTAGTCTTCTAAAATATACCAGGGTGCTTTTTAAATTGACAGCAAAAAGGAATGCTGGCATCAAAACTTCAAATTGAAATTTCTTATTTTTTTTTAAATGTAGGTTTCTTCCTGAACGTGCCTTAAAGGCTATAAGTCGTATACAGAATATTCAATTTGAAGCAATTGTGGGCCACAAAACCAAGATGAAGTAATGCATGCAGAGACATGTGGACACCAGTGACATGATGCCAAGTTTAGAGTGGACACGAAGCTTCCTTTCACACGTTGTTAGTGTTCCTCATGTTTAGAATGTAGGCATGGCCCTAGCAGCCATCAAGCTTAATAAGAGTGGTGAACTGTCCCTCTGGCTTCTTATATTCACAAATCTCTCAGCCCTTGGTAGTGGGTTCTGGCATGGAGATATAGTAAGTAATGTCCGTTACACAACAGAGTGAAAAGACAACCAGTGTGTTTTATAAAATAAATTACTAAATAGAAATGTAGGCAAAAGAGCAATAAAGTCTTGGACAAATGCTGACATGCCGTAGTGACTTCTGTTCCGATGGAGGGGTCGGTGATGTTTTAAGCTTGCTCTTTGTGGACAGGATGGAAACTCTGCCTTGTTTCCTTGACATATGAATTAAGAAGGAGTATTTTTGTTCCACATGTTTTTCTCAGTGTGCAGTTTTCTTCACATCCTGTGAATGGATAATGAGGCCATTTTATTTACCTAAAGTGGTGAAGCAAATATTGACACAGATTTGCAACTGTGAAATCTCAACACCTTGTTCTTTGCTTTAGAAAGACCTTGGACACATTTGTTTTTCTTTTTACCATATTAGGTAATAACTGAAAATATCCAACCGTATACATACTAACAGCAACATGACCTCCTACACAGATACCATTGTGAAGCAGGAAACCCTCCTGGGTTTTCATTTGGCTTCTGTATTTTGCTGCAGGGGACTGATCCCACAGACTAGCATGGGTTACACAGGCAGTCTGTCTTGACCTCCTGTCTATAAACTTGCTTTTATAGTTATTTTTGCTTTAATAATTTTAAAGCGAAGCTCAGAGAAATGCCTGGGCATGTGACAATGATCTCTTTTGCTCACTTCTGCATATTTTGAGTGTAGATATTTTCTTTACAAGTTCCAGGTTCATTTCTAAATGTTTTCTATGATAATCTTCACATTCACAGTCCTCACTCCTGCCAACATCGAAACCCCTTAGGCTACCCCGAGGAAGCACAGATCCCTGAGTAAGACTCCATCTACACAAATCATTTAGTTAGAGATAGGTCATAGAATTCTTAGGTCCCTGCAAGCATGGTGTCATGATTTATTGGTGAGTATTTCAGATTGGTATAAGTATTTGTTTATTGTCCACTCAGTTCATGGAAACATCCTTTTTGGTAAGCAGACAGTATCTCCTCTTGTTTGGTCCTGAATCATTATCTTCTTTATTATCAAATGAGACATTCTTGTCTCATGGCCACGCTGAGTGCCAGTAGTGAGGAGCCTATGAATATCACTGTGGGACTCTTGGTTGCTAAAGATAGAAACGGCACCATGTTCAGACATAGCCAATGGAGCTGGATGCATGGATGCATACATGTGGATCGAAGAGCACATCTTCAATAGTCCAGAGCAAGAAGAGGACCAGAGGCCCCAACAACATCACTCCCCAACATGCTGACACATTGGTTTCCTCGTACACTGCTAACCAAGAGTGTACGTACTCCAGAAAGCTATGAGCTGGGGGTTGAAAAGAGGACTCGATTGTTAAGAGCACTTCTTAGTCTTCCAGAGGACCTGAATTTAGTTCCAAGCACCCACATAAGAAGATATTACTACATGTTGATTGATTCCCCAAAAGACTGAAATCTAAAAAATAAGTTTCCCAATGACCTGGAGTGTGGTTTCTACTTGGCCAAGCAGGAAGCGCAGGAGGAGGGTGGAGAGGAGCCAGTGGCATACCGGGTGACTTTGTTTCTCTGCTGACATATAATGATCTGGGAAAGTCAGTCACCAGACCTCAGGCCACATTGAAGTAGATGGCTCAACACTGCTTGGCATTGATGTCACCATCTGTCAAGGCTAAGAATAAAATGAAACCTAGATACCCATTGGTTCACGTTTGGATGTGACTGTGGACAGTCACTTGTAACACCAAAACCACCCCAAAGCCCTTTCCCCAAGTTCATGAACTCTGCCTCCTAAGCACATATTGTTCTGAAAAACTTAATCCATTCTGAAGGAAGCACGGCACTCCCTTGGTCTAGGCTGATGAAGCACCACACAGCTTTGCTGGCTCAGAGTCAAGGTAAACTGTGCTGATTGTGGGCAACTGTGAGAAACGGATGACGCATCTGTTTTCCCATGAGATTAGAATTTGTTGAATGTCCGTAAATTCACAAACTACCTTCAGTGGCAGCAACTTGCCAAGGAGTCCCATTTTCCCCCCGATAGCCAGCCAAGCTCTTAAATACAAAGAACCCTCAGATTGCACAATGCAAGTCAGTGTAGAGCATGGAGAGAGAGGAAGAGAGAGAAAGGGGGGGAGGTTACCTAATGGGTACAAAGGATGAAGGATGCTCATCAGAGTCCACTGAGCTCTTAAAGAGGGCTGAGAGACAGAGGAGGGAGCTGGTAGGGTTGCCAGGGGCTCTCTGTGGGAGATGAGATCTGCTGGAGGTACTGTCATGGAGCCCAGGGCACAGCAGAGTTGTACTGAGCCTCAGAGTTGATTTGAGCTGCAGAAGCTAGGTAGAGAAACATGGGGGCTGAAGAGGAAAGGGGCAGACCTAGGTTCAGATAGGCTCGTGAGCAGATGGATAGCAAGCCCGGATGGACAAGTGGAAGACAGACAAACTGATGGCAATAGGCTATATCTGCAATGGGGACAAGCTGAGCTGAAGCTCCTGTGACAGCTGGGAGTCCTCTGCCTCCTGTCACACTGTTGACATACACACGGGGTAATCAGATGACAGATGTCGGAGCCATTGTCATTGTGACGTCAAGTTCCGGTTTCTAGGTACAATGTTGAACTCTTTCTTAAGGCTGTTGTGTCTAATAAGTTCTTAGGCCTGGTTTTCATGACAGGATTTTTATACCCACATGCTTACAAAATACCAACTTGCTGTGATGCTTCTAGAATGGAATCTTATGTTTTGTTTTGTTTTGTTTTACTTTTAGGAACGAGCCATTTTTTTTTCCTCTGCCATATGAATGGTGCCAAGCAGACTGCACCAAAGTGCAGAGTCATTCTGCCTCTGTGCACCCAAAATGGTATCAAAATGTTTGTAAAATGGAGTCCCTCCGGGCAAGACACAGCCTGTGAAAACCAGTGTTTTGACCACATAGAGCCAGGCATGGCCTGATCTCAACTCTCAACAGTGACACACTCCTCCGTGTTTGAAGGGGGAGACAGAAGGCAGCTCAGGGTGGTGAGCTCCACACCTGTTATCTCTCCACATCTCCCGAATGTCATTCTGAAGTCCCCTTTGCCCACGATCTTTGAGTCTTCTTCTTCTGGTGCCTACGAATCAGGGAGGGAACCAAGCTTTCTCACCAGAGAAAAATGGGTACTAACCCCATCCTGTGAGCTGTATCCTCAAAACCTGATCACCTCCCAGTGCTCAGCCTCCACGTGGCATCCCACTGGGAGATAAGATCTCAGGATATGAATTAAGACCAACAGCAACACCGAATAAGTGAAAAATGACAATTTATCTTTTTTTGGCTAAATGGAAAGATTTTTCTATTGAAGGACTAACACTGGATGATCTTGGAGATGTTCCTACCTGTTGCAATTTTGGGTTTTCTTTTTTTCTTTTTTATTTTCTTTTTTTTTTTTCATACTTTATTTACATTTCAAATGTCTCCCCCTTTCCAGATCTCCCCTTTAGAACCTCCCCATTTCCTCCCCCCTCCCCCTGCCACTATGGGGGTATTCTCCCACCCACTCTTGTCTTCCCTCCTTGGCATTCTCCTACACTGGGGGATCTAACACCCTCAGGCCCAAGGGCCTCTCCTCCTCCTGATGGCCAACAAGACCCTCCTCTGCCACATATGTGGCCAGCACCATGGTTCCCTCCATGTGTATTCTTTGGTGATCCAGTTTCCGGGAACATTGAGGGGTCAGGCCAGTTGCCACTGTTGCTCCCTCCATAGGGCTGCAAACTCCCTCAGCTCCTTCAGTCCCTTCTCCAACTCCTCCATCTGGGACCTCGTACTCAGCCCTACTGTTGCTACAAAGTGACTCTTGGGTATTCCAAACTTTTGGGCTAATAACCACTTAACAGTGAGTACATACCATGTTCATTCTTTTGTGACTGAGTTACCTCACTCAGGATGATATTTTCAAGTTCCATCCATTTGTCTGTGAATTTCATGAAGTCATTGTTTTTAATAGCTGAGTAGTATTCCATTGTGTAAATGTACCACATTTTCTGTATCCATTCCTCTGTTGCAGGACATCTGGGTTGTTTCCAGCTTCTGGCTATTATAAATATGGCTGCTATGAACATAGTGGAACATGTGTCTTTATTACATATTGGAGCATCTTCTGGGTATATGCCCAGGAGTGGAATAGCTGGGTCCTCAGGTAGTATTATGTTCATTTTTCTGAGGGTCCACCAAACTGATTTCCAGAGAGGTTGTATCAACTTGCATTCCCACCAGCAATGGAGGAATATTCCTCTTCCTCCACATCCTCGCCAACATCTGCTGTCACCTGAGTGTTTGATCTTAGGCATTCTGACTGGTGTGAGGTGAAATCTCAGGGTTGTTTTGATTTGCATTTCCCTGATGACTAAAGATGTTAAACATTTCTTTAGGTGCTTCTTGGCCATTTGAGTTTCCTCAGTTGAGAATTCTCTGTTTAGCTCTCTTCCCCATTTTTTGATAGGGTTATTTGGATTTCTGGAGTCTAGCTTCTTGAGTTCTTTGTCTACATTGGATATTAGCCCTCTATCGGATGTAAGATTGGTAAAGATCTTTTCCCAATCTGTAGGTTGCCATTTTGTCCTATTTACAGTGTCCTTTGCCTTACAGAAGCTTTGCAATTTTATGAAGTCCCATCTGTCGATTCTTGATCTTAGAACACAAGCCAGCATCTATGTTTGCTTTGATATGGTGACAATTCTGAAGACTAGTAGATATTGGGTGATATCCCTTTAAATCAAAAACCATATTATAAATAACATATGACTATAAAACCAGTATAGACATTTTTAAATAAGTGGAGAAGTTGAAAATTTTACTAAAATCCTTAAGCTACTCACAGAATGACAATGTTGAGTAACTGGTTTTAAGCACTATAATGTAGGTTGTTTTTGTTGTTGTTTTGTTTTGTTTTGTTTTTAACATGTTGGCATTTGAAGAAAACTGTTGAAGGATGTGTTTGTACCATTTTCCCATGTTTTTGTAAATCTGAAAGTTTTTCAAACAAAAAAGGGTTGGGCACTACCATTGATCTTTATTTCAAGGATATCCTCTTCCCTGTATTCAACGGTGCTCAGTAAAGAAATGGCCAACACGACCGCTCCATTAGGGGAGGGGTTTTATTGTGGATAAGAGAGAGAAAAAATACAGAAGCATCTGAAAGAGCCTGGAGCAGAGAGGAAAAAGAGAGAAGCAGAAGAGCTCTGGGTGAACGTTGTACTATAAGATGAGTACCTTGGGGGAGGGGAGCGCCTTTGGGGGATGGAAAACCCATGTGACCTGTTCCCAAGGAACACTGGGTTTTATCCAACCTCCAGAAATCCTACAGTCCAGCTGGGGCTCATTTCTGTGGATGGAGGAACCGAGACCTCATACCCCCGCCTCTAACTTCCTGATAGAGTCTCCGTAAGTTACCCAGACTGCTCTCAATTCAGCCTGTAGCCCGGGGTGCTCTCTGAGTTTGCCTTCTCCTACCTCAGTCTCCCCAGGTAGCTGGGATTGTAGAGGTGTGCCAGCAGACCCAGCTTTGAACTCAAAAAATAAAACAACAAAAACAGTGCTAAATTTTTCCATATAGAAGTGTAATCTTTTGAATAACATTTTGTCTGGGTTTTCAAACACCTTCTGTGTAGCCCTGGTTGGCCCGGAACCCATTATACAACTGAGGCTGGCCTCAGACTTACAGTAATCCTTGTGCTTCTGCCTCTGAGGTGACAGAAAACAAGTTAAAAGAAAACAAATTAAAAAACCAGTTTATTACAATTTGACTAGAGAAGAAAAATTCAAATATTGTTTGTCCCTGCTCTATGGTAGTCTTATTATGTATAGAGAAGACGAAACAATGGTTAAGAGATATATAGGTTAAAAGAGAGAGAGAGAGAGAGATGTTAAAAGATATATAGGTCAAGAGCTATATGGGCCAAGAGATATATAGGTCAAGAGATATATAGGTCAAGAGATATATAGGTTGGCTATGAGGTAGACCTGCTAAGAAGGAAGGTTCTTTCACAGCTAATATCCCAGGCTGCTTCCATGTTCATCATGAAAGGCCTGACACTTTAAAATCCTACAGAAAGTGTCAGGAAAATGCCAGAGTTCCCTGGCCTGGAACCTAGCTACCTGTCTAATACGGGTGCCAACAATCTCACCCAGGTGCCCACCTAGGTGTTAACCTATGATATTTATCTAAGAATCGCCATTTTATTGCAAAAAGATAAACCAAATTTGGAACTTGGAAACATTTAAAACAAAAATGAAAAGTGGCCAAGGGTCACTTCAATCTACGATTATTACAGTGGAAGTCTACAAATTAAAAGAACTTCCATAGCTCTTCTAAAAGCTAGATGTGTGTTGATGCTTAGTTTCTTCCTGATGCTTTCTTCTGTGTGTCTGCATGTGGTTATCATTAGAAGCTCTCCCTAAACGCCACACACTTAAGATAATGGCAAGAGAGACTGGATCTTTCCACATGGGTATTTTTTACTTTGTAATAATAGCATTAAACCACAAGTTAAGTGCTTTATGCTAATTCTGTGTTGGATCTTGCTTACAAACACGTCTTAATGTCTTCTGGCTTCCCTTTAAACTCTGGAAATGGTCAGGGGTTGGCAGGAGCTAGAATCTGGCTGCTTGGTTGACAGCTGTCAGACCGTTCCAAGGAACCCAGACAGAGCAGAAACTTTACTCAAGCAGATTGGCAGCCATTGCTGTGGCCCCCAAGTGTGGCTGGACTGTGAGTGACATTGCCATAGATCCTAAATTCTCTTCAGAAGTTGTAGCAACTGTGACTTCAACCTCACCAACTCCATGGAAGCTTGTTCCAGACATCCTGCAATGGCTCTGAACACTACAGCTTCCGGTGACCTCAACCTACTACTGCTCCAGATGTCTCTATTCTGTATGCAGATATTCCCACGCCAGACAACCAAGTTAGAAAGGTCTGCTGCCCTGTGCAGAGTGGCATGGCTAAGTGAAGAGTTTGTTGTTAGCAGACAGGACACTGTCTACCCCAGTATGACTGGATACATCACCGACTGCATAGGCAGTCCTCTGCACACTTTCATCAGGTCAGAAGGCTTTATACCTATGCACTGTTGCTTTGTACATAGGTCACAGTAGAGCCTCTTGGAGAGGTTTGATTGCCTACCCATGGTCTTTATGGGTAGGGTAAGTTGAGCTGGTTGCACCAAGAGCAGTTAACATGGGGCCACTAGCCCCAAACACACCTAGAAGGATGGCTGCTAAGAGTTCCTTAAAGCGGCGAGGGACAGAAAGTGCAGAAGGGGAGTGCTCTAGAGCTGAGAAGGACAGAAGGCTGGAGCAATACTGCAGGGATCTGAAACCACAGAGGTAAAGCGGAGAGCCAGGACCAGAAAGCAGAATGACTTTGAACGAGTTGCCTAGAAGGCCCAAGCAATAGAGGGGGGAAGGGAAGTGCAGAGGTGGGCAGAGGGGCTGGAGCTGGGGCTGTGGAAATTCAGAGGACAAGGCAAAGAGCTGGAGGCACTCATGGCTACTAACAGCAAGGTAGCCTTGCTCTGCCTGTCAGGATTCCTAATAGATTGAGAATGCTAGCAGAAACCAGCCCCCAACCTTCTGTTGAGTGTGTAAAATCGTCTTTCAGCCCCTACTAGAATTAAGCACAGCTGTAACTTTACAATCGTTACTATGCACCAAGCAAGCATGGGTCTTTAAAGATAAAACTCTAAGCCATACAGCCAGTTTCGAAAGAAAACACGATTCAATAAATGACCCAAGACAAGGCAGATCGTTGGCCTGAGATAAATCCAAAGAAATGTTTGTCTAGAAGATGCCAGGCATCCAGCTTTGATGAGCAAGCAGCGAACTCTTCCCCAGAGTAACCCCTCCTACACAAAAGGAGCTGCTCTCTTTGCCCTGTAATTTTGTAAGCAGAAGAAAAGTAAGGGCTGTAAATCCTGACTGGTTATAAACACCATGTGGGCATGGTGCCCAAACAAAGCCTCCTGTCCACGGGGAGATTAGGTGTGTGAAGAACAGCTGCTCAAAGTTTAAGTGGAATGCCACCACCTAGTGCTCACACTGAGAAACATTTTATCTTGATGGAATCGGGGTGCAAGGTGGGTCGTTTAGAGTAAGTTCTAGAATAAATCTTATTCTTTATGAGGGAGAATAGGAAGAGCTTTTTCAATATTGATTGCTTTCTTGATTTTTTTTTTTTAGAGGACATAGTTTTCTGGAACTAAAGAGAAGCAGGAGGGAGAAAGAAAATGAATGAATGAGTGAGTGAGTGAGTGAATGAATTAATGTGAATATGAATGTAATTAAGGTAGGTGAAAGGTGACCAAGGAGAGATCTGTCAAGTATGTGTCAAGTATGTTAAAGATGTGTGGAGATATATATATATATGTGTGTGTGTGTGTGTGTGTGTGTATTCAGAGTGCAAGAGTGCGGGTTACTCTTTCTTGTTATTCAGATGCTTACTTGAACCTGTGAATCGTGTGATCAAGGACAGAGAAGCTTCATCTGTTTCTTAGCAAACATCAGCCCCACACAAAGGACCATCCACAGGTAATGTATGGTCTAGTAATACCCTAGACTATTATCCAGCCCTAAAAACGAAAGAAGCTTGAATCTACTGTAGCCTACGAGCCTTAGGCTTTACTCTAAGTGAAAGAAACCAGACACGAGATAAATCCTGCGTGTATTGTGTGATTTATCAGAACCTGAAAAAGTCAAGTTCCCAGAGACAAAGGGAGGGGTAGTTTCCAGCACCCTGAGGGAGCATGGAGTAGAAGTTACTATTTAATATATTTAATATATACAAGGATGATGACTGAGTTCTGGAGATAGGTTCACAGGAACATAAGAGTACTTACTGCCCCCGACCTGTCCGTATAAATAGTTAAAAGGGTAAGCGCTATCTTTTCCATGTGCTCATTACAAAATTAAAAAAACATAAAAAAGAAAGCAGAACTAGTCAAAACCTCTTGGACTACGGGGTACCTGTCTACACAGAGGCTCCCAGGAGTAACTTTACAACATGGAAAAGAGTTATATACTTGGTGAAATCCAACCACCGACTGGGAAAGTTACCAGGGCCAGAAAAGGCAAGACAAGCGTGCTGAGTGGGGGTACTCATGAACTTGTTGGAATAAAATGTCTCCTGAGTCAATACTTGCTCTCAGTGTTGATAATCTCTCCTTACTTATTTGACTATATCATCTATAGTGATAACATTTACTGCACACATCATTTAACTGTATTCAACATGTGGATTATAACACATAAGTGTCTAAGTCCCAGTCACCCATAATTCATGACTGTTGCATTAAGGAAAGAAACCAAAGCACTTCTCCTTGGAGTTGTTCAACCAAGAATAAGTCCAGATGTGAATTCTCTACTTTGTGTTCCCTGCCACTTCTAACCTGTCTGTCCCACGACTCTGAATCTGTGTCTGCCTGAAGGCTGTCCTGTGAATCTGGTTTTCCTTGTATCTGTCCGTTGTTTGAGCTGTGTGTGTCTGTCATGGCTGTGTGGTTGTATGTCTGACCCTAACAAAGGGCTTTGCTCTCTATTTATTGAACAGCATAGAAATCATCATGGGGGGAGGGGGGGAAGAATGGGATACTTTACAGAAATCTCACAGTTTCACTAGAGATTAAGTCCCTGACTCCAACTGACCCAGATAACAAACATGGCTGTTTATCAACCAATTACCATAAGAGGTGCTTTCCATCTTTATGGTACATTTTAGGGAATTGCTTTCCACCTCTGTATTTGCTTTGCTTTCAACATGTGATACACAGGTATTCTCTGGGTGAGAGGCAGGGAAGAGGATACAGTTTAAGACTGCAGCTACAAGGTTCCTTGGGAAATCCAAGGGAAGTAAGGCTGGTTGTTACTTTGTTCTCTCAAAAGGCAGCTTAAGCCTCCCTGGAGTACACAGTGGGTAACAGTCTAAAGGCAAGTTGTGAGTGACCTGGAGGTGTGTTATTAAGTCTGGCTGTGAGGTCCAGCAAAAGTTCCAGTCTCTGAGGATGGGTGGAATGGAAGGCTACTATTATCCTACAATAAGATAAACAGCCATTATTTGGTTTTCATTAGTCTGACAAAATACCTAACAGAGCAATTTAAGGGCTGAAATCTTTATGTTGGCTCACAGTGTCTGAAGTTTCTGTCACGGCAGAGGAGGCACAATAGTGTAGCACACTTCACGACAGCACCAGGAGGCAGAGGGGGAGAGCATGCCTCCACATGATTTGCCTTCTCTTTCGTGGGGAACCCGGGCCTCTAGGATATGGCAGCTTTGTTGTGGGTGATTCTTCCCTTAATTAATCCTCTTCAGGAGCACCCACATGGGCACCAACAGATGTGTTTTCTTAATCTCCTAAGCACGTGTCTTTATGTATATAGTATGCACATGTGTGGTTGTGCATTCACATTATGTGTGTAGACAGAAACCAGGGGACAATGTTGGGTGTCACCCTTAGTCACGCCTCACCTTACTTTTGTGGGACAGTGTCTCACCAGGCCTGGAGCTCCTCTCTTCTGCTAGGCTGGCTGGCTAATGAATTTCAGGGACCCACCTGTCTCTGCTTCCCCAGACTCATGCTGTTTTCTCAGCATTTATGTTTGTGAAGCAAGCACTTTACTGATTCTCTCTCTCTCTCTCTCCCCTAAGTGCTTTTCAATCCGAACAAGTTGACAATCAGTATTAATTACCCTTGTACCATCACAAGTACCCCTTGTCAACTGGATACCGATCTCCTTAACCTTCCACCACAGCCTCCCACAAGTGCGTACCAGTCCCACTAGCTAGTGAGTGTATTCAGTCCATCTTCATCCGTCTGCACGGTCTTGAAGTTCCAACATTGTTCAAAAAGCCAGATATGAACTTTACTCTGAGACTCAAGGCAAGTCCTATCTGTGAGACTCTGTGAGATAAAATAAAAATTAAACTTTGCGTATTCCTGGCTGAGTATAGCAGTGCACAGCTGTAACCCTAGCATTTGGGAAGCAGAGGTTGGTAGATCTCTGAGTTAAGTGCTGATCTACTCTACACAGCAAACCCTCCTCCTCCCAGATTTACGAGTCATGTGACTCACACTTCCTCTCACTAGTGCTAACCTTCATCTGGAGGGGACGCTTGAGTCACACCCTAGCTTGGGCCTCTCAGAGCTCGTTCCTAGAGCAGCATGTTTGCCTGTACTATAAAGCAAGAGTAGCATTGAGCCATAGGCCAGTAGTAGACACTAACATTAGGCCCTCATCCCCACAGCCATCAGCTGCCCTCGTATGTCACTCTCCAAAACATCCAGCGTTATTGAGGGTCACAGCTATGGCCAGATTCAAGTGTTTAATGAGTGGAAAAACTAAACAAAAACAATCCCTCACAATCAGTCACAGCTGCAAACTGAGGGATCAGCAAGCCCCCTGCTAGTTTAAAAGTCTTGGGCCACTTCGCCAAGACACTAATTAATATAATAAAAAGCACAGAGATCTCGTTGAAAATTAATGGAGCAGGCTGCCCGCTCTCTGAGCCAGCATCTGCTGTGACTGTGACCAGTTTTCTCCTTGGGTGGCTACAAGGGGACAAAAGTCCCCTTGGACTTTTGGCTGAGAGACCAGCAGCTAACTGCGCCCCTTTGAAAACAGACATTGTGTTCTATTTTTAATGCCAAGCGAACACACCGTCAAGTAGATCAGTCTTAATATAAAGCAGGACAGAACTGAAGCAAATGAGGGAGAGTGTCACTACTTATACCAACAAAAGGAACAGAGAAAAGCCAGAACAGTCCATGTCTAGTACCAGCCAGCTCTGGAGAACGTTCTCGATCCCAACTTCTGCTGCCTTCTGTGCCTGCCTCGGAGCCTGACTAGCGCGATAAACATTGTAACCTCTGAAGTCAGACTTCCAATACTCCAGCCTCTTCCTGGGAAGACTCTGAGTTTTCTTTTCTGGAAAACTAGGAATTATAAAAGGTCATTCGAAGCTGTTATATCTGAGAGAAATGATGTTTATAAATTCCCTGCCATGTCAAAACAACCATACAGCATGCTTGGTTTTATTTACCTAGAAACGCGATGAAAATCCGTCTTATATGTGTACAGTGAAATGTTGTGCAAGGGAAACATTCCTATAAAAAGGAACATTAAAGCTTCTTGTCAAAGATTTTGTTACTGTTTCCCAGGAGCAGTTACACACAGTATCTTATTGTTATTGTTTATTTGTTTGTTTGTTTGTTTTTAATCCTTTCAAGGACACCAGGGAAACATAGAGACTAGAGTAGTGTAGAACAGCTGAAATTTTAAAAAATAATAATTATTAAAAGGAAAATTATCAAGACCAAGTTCTCAGCACTAAGATTTATTTGCCCCAGAGGGGGACAGAGGGCAGGGGATGAGAGACAGAGACAGGAGACAGAGGAGGGGGAGAAGGGGAAGGGGACAAAGAGGGGGTAGGGATGTTTGTCCTGAAGGGACTAAGGACTGCCTCTGGATAGAGAGGACAGACATGACCCATAGGCAAATGGCAGTTTATAAAGGTACAAGGGGAAACCCGCATTAGAAAGAGGTGTTTCATTTTAGTTGGGGGTGATAATGAGGTTAGCCGAAGGGGGCTTTTGATCACTGGACTTCAATACTTTGACAACCGGACCTCGGCAGGCAGCCTCAGGACGAGGAAGTGGCCAAGTAAGGGAGTGGATCTTGGTGACTGGTTTTAGGAATACAATCTAACGGTTTTTAGCAAGGCAGAAGGAATGGGGAGGAAGGGTAAGCCCTGCCAGAGCCACGTGCTCAAGTGGAATAATGTCCCTTCGAGAGTTTTAATAATAGATACTCAATCCATACACAAGTAGCTCCGGTTGCCCTCATCATCTCTACATTTACGTTCCCCTTTCAGAAGCCAGCGAGGGTGCACAGATCACATTTATCTGAAGATCTCTTAAGTTGTTTTAATCCACTCATTCTCTCTTTGAGATTAAAAAAATGAAAAGATTACGGGTGAAAAACACAGGCGTGACTCCAGGGGCCAGGCACTAGGGGGCGTTGTGGGCCGTTGTAGGAGCCCCGACTTTTAAGGGTGCAAGGTAAACCACTGTGGTCTTCATATTTCCCCAGCCTCACTGTGATCCCACCGCATGGCAAGAGTGGGAACTGGCAGCCATTGTTATGTCCGGCACATTGAGCATCTGCCTTCATGTCGTGTTCCTCCGACAGGACTTTAGGTAACATTTTCCAGGCTCGAGATGATCTATCACTACAGTGGAAGCTCACACTTGCTGCCAAGCAGCCCTCTGTGGGATGAACAAACAACCTTCTTCTCAGTGGTCCAGATAGTGACACGAGCAAGCTTCTGGCAGACCGGTGTCAGGGTGGCAGATGGGCCTGCTCTGAAGGGCCCCCCTCTGACAGAGACAAAGCAGACCCTGGCCAGGCAGCCTGGAACTGAAGCCTCGCTTGACTTGGCCATGTGGAAGGAACTAAGCAGAGCCAACTTCCCCATCCAGTGGTTTTTTTCCACTACAAAATAAAGTGAGATTTTATTCTATTGAGCACTGAGAATAGGACCCAAAGATTTACTAAAACACACTTTTCCAAGGGAAACAATACGGAAGCTTCCAGGCTGTATAAAATGTAAGAGCCAGAAAGAGCCCGTTCTTAAACAGAGGTAGTTAGTAAAAAAATTGTTTTGTTCTGATTAAAAAGATGGGCGTGTTAGGAACAGTAACTTGGGTTGTCCGGAATATCTTCCTTAATGTGGTTTTCTGTTTACCCGTCTATTGGCCTTGGTTGCCATAGTGATAACAAGCCAAAAACCACAGTGAATGGGTGGGCTTTCTGGATAGACCCTTCGACGTCAGCACCAAGTCTGTCCATTCTTATTTTTTCAACATTGAATAAAATATTTAGTTTTTTTTGTTTTTTTTTAAAATTTATTTACTTTATTTATGTGAGTACACTGTCGCTGTCTTCAGACACTCCAGAAGAGGGCATCAGATCTCATTACAGATGGTTGTGAGCCACCATGTGGTTGCTGGGAATTGAACTCAGGACCTCTGGAAGAGCAGTCAGTGCTCTTAACCGCTGAGCCACCTCTCCAGCCCCCAATATTTAGTATCTTTGAGTTCATTCTCTAAACAGTAAGGATAGGAACACTATGTCCTGGACTTGTCCCAAGGGCTAGATGACTGAAAATCTGACAACAGTTTTTGGTAGCAGGTATATGTGAAAGACATTGCTACGTCATGGCAGTCAGGAAGTACAGGGGGTGGGGTGGGAGGTAGGAGAACAAGACACTTCCCTTTGGCAACCAAGTATACATGAGCATGGTGGGGGACAGGGTTCAGGGGAGGGGCAGCCCAGGCAGTTGTTCTTTCTTGTCCTTGGTTCTTCTTGAGCAGGGGAGTGGGATGAGCATCACTGGGGTAAGCCTTGGTCTTCCAAGATATTTCCAGTTACTGTTAATAATAAAAGGTTTTCCTACCCAAGTCTAAGTCACTTTGCTTCAGTAGCTGACCTGCCTTCTGAGCTCCTCTGAGTTGAGGACCTGTTTAGCACCTCATCCTAAAACAGCAGGAGATTAAGTAAAAAGATTTAATGTTGGTGCTCCTTTCTCTGGTGAATCAGCCAGAAACCTCTCTGGATAAACTGGTTAACTCTTTGTGAACCAGAGAGGAAGGAAAGAAAAAGAACTAAGATGCTGTGTACAGGCAAATATGCACAGATACGTATACATTCACACAGCCATGCATTCATACCACCACACTGTGGCTGAGCCTGACTGTCACAATGAACTCCACAAGTATTCATGCTTACACACGCACGTTATACCTGCACACAAACATAGAGACAGACATACACATATGGATGGATGGATGGATGGATGGATGGATGGGGCAAAGCTCCCCAAGCCAAATCATTCAACCAACAACTGACAACTTTCTTTCTTTTTTTCTGGTCTTTTTATACCTTCTGAGACAGAAAGTTCTTTAGAAAACAACCTCAGAGATAAAATGTTCCATAGAATGGGAGCTACAGAATGATGTTAACAGTAAGTTCAAAGCAGTGCTTCATTCTAATATGCTCATTATAAGTTCAAAGCAACAGTTTTTACATGACCTCGTCTTATCACAGTGCACACCTGTGACTCCCTCCTTAGACCTAAATGTTTTTCCTTGAACACAAATTCTGTCCCAAGCCTATTTCTCTTTTTAGTGTAATTATGAAAGCTCATTGTATTTCTTACTATGTGGCCTTTACTTACTATTCTGAGGAGTGGGCACATTCTATTCTGGATTCTAACTTTTTTACATCTTTCTAGCAACTAAGACCATCTTTCTTCCTAAAATTATTTGAGTCAAATCAGGAATTCCATAGAATTATTATCTATTTGTCTATATAGCATCACTACAAGATAGTACTTCTCTGTAGGTCTGAAGAGATTTGCTCCAAAGGGTGGGCTAATACCTAGTGATAGTTATATATCTTAAAATAACAGGAAAAGCATATTGATAGCAGGAATCTTTCCTAAAATGGATTTCTTCTGGGCCTTGCCTACTGGAGCCTTCATAGATTTTAATCCAAGATGGACCATCTCCGGAAGAACCACCTGCTGGTTTTTGGCTTCCCCTATGATGGCTCCTGATGGGGGGGTATTTTATAATCGAGCCATTAGAGTCTATTTACAAAATCGTGAAATCATTAACCATTATCTTACCCTACAATTGTTTTCATTGCTGAAAAACAGAAAATAAAAGCCTTGCGTATGTTGGCGACCGTTCCCAGCTGTTCTCTCTGAAGTCCGTGGCAATGGCTTGTCTCACTCCGTCTCTCCGGGTGGGCCTGTTTTGGATACCATAGCAACCTAAGTGGCACTATGAAACATGGAGCACTTTGTTTCTGACTTTTTCCACCAAGCATAATGTTTTCAAACTGCATTTACACTGCAGAATCTATCAGAACTGTGACATGTGTGTGCGGTGTGTCTGTGTGTCTGTCTGGATACTGATTCTCCTCAGCCCAGGGTGAGGTCATTGCTCAATAAGCCTCATCATAAGTGGCAAGTATCATAAGTCAAAAGTGGACTGAGCACACCTATCCAACCAAGCATAGCTTAGCTACGTGATATACTGTGGAAAATCACTTGACACCCCCACAATGGTGAGGCTGACTCAGAGCTGCCAGTCCCTGGCAAAGTCAAAGAGTATCACACTGTAGGTCAACAGTCTGGAGAAAGGTTGAATTTGAAAGTGTGGCCCTCTTGAATCCGCAGTGGCTTCATGTCAGTGTGAGACAGGATGGTAGCTGAGTAATATTAATTTATCCAAACAAATTCATTGGTCACATTTTCTTTATTCATTGATCAGCTGATGATCATTTGAGTTTTTCCACTTCACAGTTATTACGAGTAATGTTTTAAATAAATATTCGTGTACACATTTTTAAACATTTATCATTCTGTGTACGCATGTGGACATGATAATGTGTGGTGTGTGTACCATTTGTATATGCCCTTGCATACATGGAAGACAGAGAGCATCAAGCATTAGTCTGCTCCTTCCACCTTGTTTAAGACGGGGCTCTGTTGTTCGCTGTTGGGCTGCACGCTCCAGGTTAGCTGACCAAGGAGGGATTCTCTTGTCTCCACCTTGCATTCTGTGTAGGAGAGCTGGGATTACAGCCATGCTACCACATAGAAACCTGGGGATTCGAACTTTGGTCTTTAGGCTTGCTCAGCAAGTTATTTCACCCATCAAGCCATCTCCTTAGCATCTCCTCTTAGCAAGTTTTTGTATACTGTTCTGGCTAATTGCAAGTTGACGTAACCCAAACTAGAGTCGTTTTGGAAGAGAGAAACTAGTTAAGGAAATGCTCCCACCAGACTGACCTGTGGGCAAGGTTGTGATGCCTTCTCTCCAGCGATGATTGGTGTAGGAAGGTCCAGCCCAGTGTGGGTGGGGCCACACCCTGGATGCTGGTCCTGGATGCTAAAAGAAAGCAGGCTGAGAAAGTCATGAGGAGCAAGCAAGTAAGCAGCACTGCTCCCTGGCCTCTTCTGCATGAGCTCCCGCCCCCAGCTCCTGCCCCAACTTCTCTGGATAATGGACTGCAAGCTGTAGGGTGAAACAAGCCAGTTCCTCCCCCCCCCCAACTTGTTCTTTGGTCATGAGTGCTTTATTAAGCAATGGGCACCCTACTAACACATGCACCGTCATGAACAATGCTGGAGATGTCACAACACCTATTTTAAATTATACTACAAAGCAATAACAACAAAATGAGAGTGGCACTGGTACAAAAATAGACCCAGTGAGCAATGGACTGTGACAGAGGGCCCAGAAATAACTGATGTCACCATAGCGTACTTTAGAGAAAATGGTGCTAGGGAATTTTAGTATACATCAAATCAATCAATTAATTAATTTGTATGTAGAAAACAGAAAACAGATTCTTATCTCCCCTCCTACACAAAATAAGTTTCAAATGGATCAAAGATGTTAATGTAACACCTGATCTTGAAACTGATGGAGAATACATTTCAAGATACAGACATAGAAGCTCCTGAATAGATTTCTAATAGTTCAAAACAGAAATAACAATTATCAAAGCAAAGAGAACCCACAGAGTGAGAAAAAACTCAACTATTCATTTGATTGGGGCTAGTATCCAGGGTATATATATAATAAAAGAATTAAAAATACAAATAATCCGATCAATAGGTGGACAAATGAGTTGAACCAAAAGTTATTAAAAGGAGTATAAATAGTCATAAACGTGGGGGAAATTTTCACATCCTTAGCTATCAGGAAAATGCAAATCAAAAGTAGATTCCATCAAGAAAATAAATAACCAGATGTAGTGGCCGACCACATTCAATCCCAGCACTTGGGAGGTAGAGGCAGGTGAATCTCTGTGAGTTGGAGGATAGCCTGGTCTACACAGTGAATTCCAGGACAGCCAAGGCTATATTTGGAAGCTATGTTTCAAAATAAAATAAATAAACAACAAATGTGGTCAAGTTTTTCTTAATGCCTTGAGTGAGTAATCCTCCCTGTCCTTTTCAGGAGCCTCTAAGAGAGCACTGGGGTCGATCGGGGGACCTCCAAGAGTACACTGGGGTCAACCCAGGGCTCTCCAGGCCATTTATAAGGCCATGGTCTTCACTTTCTCTCCAAAAGCAGCCAGGAAAGAAAATTCAAGTTTTTGGTTTTCAAAAGTTTTGGGGATGGGGGCGGGAGGGGGGGGGGATTCAGCAATTCAATCTTACAAAGCTACTTTCAACAATACCCAGGGGTGTTTTTCTGTAGTAGAGACCTGCTGGCATTGTTGCAAGCTCTCAGTAACTTCCCGAATCCTAGTCACATTAACTTTGACCGTGTCTCCCAGACCATGTCTCCTTCACCCAGCTATCTAGAAGAAGCTAATACAATGAAAGGTTTCTTGAGTTGTTACTGGACATCTTTCCAGTACAGGAAGAGCTACACATTTACCTGATGATTTGCTATCAATACACATGTTGGCTGCTCACAGGGAAAACAGAAATTAAGTCATGAAGAACATAGAAAATTTGCATACCAGTAGAGTTTCAGTTGATGGGTCCAGAGGAACTTCTGGGAGCATATATTTTTTTTTTTTAAAGATTTGCAATTTTTAAAAGGAAAGAAACTTATTGTACTTTAGCAGTTAACTGACATGATTGAACGACAGGAGCCATCTAGGAAAGGCTATTGCAAGCTCGTGAGTTTCCTGGAGATGGCCCACCATTTTGCATGGCTGTGGTGGGTGCAAGGACCCCAGAGACTTCAACTCAAGATCGCTTTTCACTGCTGATATGCCTTTCCTGCCTCATTACATAGCTTGATGATTTCCGGGTATTTGCTCACCCTATTGGGCAGATTTCCTGCAGAATCAATATGAAGATGTTTAGACGAATTGATGGCTTCATAATTGCTGACAATGATTTTCTAGAACTCCTAAACTGATACAAGTTTTCTCAAGCCTCCTATAGAATAAAGGCTGCAGATAGAGCTCTGTAAACCTCCATGGGTTGTGGGCTAAGGGCAATAGGAAAAGAAAACAGACTTGGAACACACTAATGATCAGGAAAAATACTCATTCTAGGTCAGATCCAAGGATGAGGCCACAGATGTGAACGAGTATAAATCAAGACCATATGAAACTGTTGCTTTCAACTTATAATGAGCCTATAGAATGAAACACTGCTGTGAAGTTATAATCTACATTCTGCTGTAACTCCCTTTTGTGTAACATTTTATCTATGAGGCAATTCTTTTTCTTACATAGAAAACTTTTTGTATAAAAAGCTGAAAGCAAAAATCAAGGTTCGGTGTAGCCCTTTTCTGCATTATCCAGTGTGCCTGTGTCTGTGTGCCTGCCTTCTTTCCTTCCTTCTGTCCCTCCTTCCTTCTTTCCTTCCTTCCCCCATCCCCCCTCTCCCCGAGTTTCCCTTTCACCAGTGGTAGATCCCAAAGTCAAAGAATAAAGAGCCCAAGTAACTAAGTGTCTTTTCATAACCCCTGCTGCTATCAGCAGGAGACAATTGCCAGAAGCCAGAAGCTTCTGGCCCCAGAATAGCAAAAGAGAGTTACAAAGCCAAAAGTCATCAGCTCAGTGCTGTGTCCCACCTCAGTATCTGACTGTCAAAGCGAGACACTAGCAAACTGCTTGCAAACTCCTTCAGACTGTTCATGGAAATGGGGGGGGGGGATGGTGTGACTCTTCCCGTGAGATCGTGAGATCGCTTTTATTTAGGAAGGGTTGTGCATGTGGCAGTCAAAAGACAACTTGTGGGGGGGGGGGGATCAGTTCTTTCCTTCTACCACCTGACTCAACATTATCTGGTTTAGGTGGTATCCTTGCTTGCTTTTCTGTTGTTGCAATAAACACCATGACCAAAAGCAATCAGAGAAGGAAAGGGTTTATTTAGCTTACAGGGTACAGTCTATCCTTAAGTGAAGCCACGGCAGGAACCTGGAGGCAGGCACTGAATCAGAGACCATAGCGGAATCATGCTTATTACACCCTTGCTTTCTGTGGCTTGCTCAGCCTGCTTTCTGATATCCAGGATACCAGCACCCTTTGTGGATTACTACAAAGACTCCAAGACTCAAGGGATTACTCCAAAGACTCCAAGACTCAAGCAAGCTAAGAAAGCCCTCTAGCAGTGAGCTGCATCCCCGTATTCATTTTTACATTTGCAGTTATGTCTTAGGGATGGGCATACAGAGCAATTTTCTAGCACTTAAGTCCTGAGCAGCAGGGCAGTGGTGGAGCACGCCTTTAATCCCAGCATTTAGGAGGCAGAGGCAGGCGGATTTTAGAGTTCAAGGCCAGCCTGGTCTATGGAGTGAGTTCTAGGACAGCCAGGGCTATACAGAGAAATCCTGTTTCGAAAAACCAAAAATCAAAAAAAAAAAAGTCCTGAGTATTCTCGCTAGTGTAAGCAGAATAAACCCTGCACCGGAGTGCCTAATCGTGCAAACTCCTGATGGAAGGGCAAAGAGCACAGCTCCATGGTGGACATGTGCCTGGCAAGTCCAAGTCCGGGTTTGACTCAATCTATTAAGGCCGGGGCCCGCAGTCCCTCCCCCTCACCGTTACTCCACTGCTTAATGGCTCCACCACACCCCAGTATCAACACAGCAGGCACTGAGTCATTGTTACCAAATGCGCCTTTGAGGGGCGTTTTAAGAGCCAAAGGCTCCAAACTAGAGCAGAGAACGGAAACATAAAAAAGAAGGAACCGTATTGGATGAGAAAGTAATTGTGCAGACTCTGGGGAACCGCCGGAAGTTCAGAGTGCTGAGCTGGGAGAACTGAGCTCACCACGGTGAAAAGAAACCTAAAGAGGATATAGTGGTGTGAGCCACGGGCCGCGCTCCGAGGAAGCTGAGGCAGGAGCACAGCTTGAGCTCACTAAAGTGAAAGTGACACAAGACCTTTACAAAAGCCTAACCGCTGTTCTAAACTTTCCTTCTGAGCTCATTTCCTTTACTACGGCTCCTTTACCAACACCGTCCAGCAGAGGGCGCTCCGAGCATTTAACAATTATTCTGTGGCGCTCAATTCCTTCTACACTACCTCAATTACAAAGGTAAGTTTGACACAGTTCTTGGGCCAGTTAATTGGTTGGTCCTGTTTTCTCCAGGAGGATATTAGGACCTGGTAGACTCTGAAATTTGAGAATAGGCACTTCATATCAACTCTCCATGTTTAATAATAGAGTTATTATATATTACTATATATTTTATTATAGAAATAATACTTTAATAATTTAAATACACATTTTGAAATATTGTCCCCCTTTCTCCCCTTCTTCTCTCCCCCACTTCCTCCCTCTTTCTGCTCACTGTATCCTAGCCATACAGAGTAATTTTTCATGCTTCATTTGCTATAGAGTCCACTCTGAGTGATAATATATTGATAATTACGACTTTCCCAAATATTGTCTATCCAACTCATCTCAAATGGTATCCCAGGATATATTTGTGCCTTCTCCTGGCAATTTAAATACACCCCAATGTCTCTGCATCTAAAGTATAGATTCTTACAGGAGAGAACGGAGCACTGTAGCAAGAATGGCTTCTCCACGGTTTTGTAGCTTATAAGATGTCTAAATAATGACGAAGAAGACATTTTGGAGACCCCTTAAAAGAAGAAATTATTATGAAATAATATTTAAAATAAAAAGTAAACAAGGGTCAACAAGATGGCTCAGAAGATAAAAGCACTTTTCAACAAGCCGGACGACCCGACTTGTACCTAGGAACCCAAATGGCAGAAGAAGAGAACTGACTCCCACAGGTTGTCCTCTGACCACACACAAACTGTGATGTGCCTGCACTCCACCTCTTGCCACACAGAATAGTGTAATTTTAAATTTTAAATTAAAAATAGTAATGAATTGAGACTGGAGAAATAGCTCAGCAGGTAAACGCCCTTGCTGCTCTTGCAGAAATGGGAGTTCCCAGCACCTATACCTAATTCCATAGGTCTGATGCCCTCTTCTGGTCGCTGTGGGTACTGCATGCATGTGATAGACATACACAGGCACACACATCTTTAAAAAATCATAACTAAAACAAAAAAGGATGAGGATTGGTTTAGTTGTAGAGTTGATCGTGTCCGAGGCCTTGAGTTCAGATCCCTTGGCACTGCAAAAGAAAAGTAAGAAAAGAAATTGAAATACGTTGACTTTCTCCTGTGGGTTATTGAAAATGAAGTCATAGATGATAACACAGTGAATTTTTATTTATATATCAAAACATATAAAAACCTCCATATTTAAATATATAAGATGTAAAAGTAAAAAAATGTAAGGAAAACATTTGTATGTCCCACAGAGAGGATCATGTTGTCTCTTCCACCTCCTGCGGTGATAACAGGATCTCATTGTGTTGCCCAAATTGATCTTGATGCACTAAGTTCAAATTATACAACCTAGTTTATTACAAGTGTATTCCACCATGATAGATTAGGGGTTCCTTTTCTTTTCTTTCTTCTCTTTTGGGACAGGGACTCCTCATGAAGCCCTGGTTGGCCTGGAACATGCACTATGTAGACCAAAGTTGGCTTGAGCTCACAGAGATCTGCCTCCATCTGTCTCCCAAGTGTTGGCATTAAAGGCCTGTACCGACATGCCCACCTAGAATCTCTTAAAGAAAATATAAAAAGCTCAGCCTACTAATTAAAGATTGATAAGTTTTATTGCTATCTACTCAAAAGTTGCCATCAGAAAGCAAGATTGTTAAAAGATATCTCTTAACAAATTACCACCAAGTGTTGATTGCTTGCCCGAACTAGATGGTAAAATCATATTATTGGTTACGCCATGTGCTCTGGCTTCAGAACATGGAAGAATAAGTTATAACTGGGATGGGAATTTTCTCATTACTTTTTACATGGAAATTATAAGGGAAATGGACAAAGCGAGACATCATGCTAATCAAATTAAGACAGATAGAGAGGCACATTTCTTTAATGCCAGCACTTGGGAGGCAGAGGCAAGCAGATCTCTCTGAGTTCAAGGCCAGCCTGGTCTACACAGTGAATTCCAGGACAGCCAGGGCTACCATTAGGACTCTGACTCAAACAAGCAAAGGTTGATCCTATGTTTTCTTCCTTATGCAGAATCTGGATTTGAGTTTATATATGTGTATGAATATATATGTGTATGAATATATATGTGTATGAATATATATGTGTATGAATATATGTGTGTATGAATTATATATGTGTATGAATATATATGTGTATGAATATATAGGTCGTGAATGTAGAAAGGGGATCACAAGAAGGAAGGAAGAGATCTTAGGAAGTGGGATAATGAAATTCATGTCCTTGTGGCATAAGAGCATAAGGGAGGATGGTAGGGAGGAAGGAGAGCAGCACTGTATGGAGGGAGGAGGGCAGCACTGTGTAGAGGGAGGAGGGAGAGCAGCACTGTATGGAGGGAGGGAGGAGGGCAGCACTGTGTAAAGGGAGAAGGGAGAGCATCACTGTATGGAGGGAGGGAGGAGGGCAACACTGTGTGGAGGGAGGAGGGAGAGCAGCACTGTATGGAGGGAGGAGGGCAGCACTGTGTAGGGGGAGGAGGGAGAGCAGCACTGTATGGACGGAGGGAGGAGGACAGCAAGAGATGGAAGGATAGGAGGGAAGGGATAGAAGGGGGGTGTCTAAGGAGACAGTGAAGTGCAGGGACACATGTATAAAAACAGTGTAATGAATCTCGTCACTGTACACTAAGTTTAAATGTGGGGTGTGAGGAACCGATCGCCATCGCATGGCAGCCAAATTAGGCATGCCAGACTTCTAGTTGAATCTAGGTATCACAGATAAACACCATCCAAAAATCTTAGAACATACACAATGGGATGACTAATCTTGGTTGTCAGCCATCCAAAATCAACTAAAACCCAAGCAACTGTGCACACCTGTGAGAGATTTTGTTAATTAGATCAGGGTGAGAAGACCCACCCTGAATCTGAGCCACACCTGGTGGCAGCAGCCTTTATAAAGAAACGTGAAGGAGGGAGCTTTCCCTTTGCCTGCTGGCCCTGGCTCTCACTGACAAGTCCATCTATCCTGGTGCTCTGGTGAACCTTTGCTGGTTAGAACCCGCTTCTTCAAGGTTTCAATGTGAACTGAAAACTGGCATCTCTCTAGGACTTCCCTGGGGACCTCAACACCAGATTGGGACAGCTGAGACATCCAGTCTTAAGGGCTGAACTACTTAGTACTGGGTCCTTAGCCTTTCTGTCAGGAGACAGCCATTGTTGGACAATTCAGACCACGGCCTGTCAGCCACTCTAATAAAATGCTCTCCCTCTGTCTCTGTCTCTATGTCTCTGTCTTTCTCTATGTCTCTCTCTGTCTGTGTCTCTGTCTCTGTCTGTGTCTCTGTGTCTGTCTGTCTCTGTCTCTCTTTCTGTATGTCTGTCTGTCTTTGTGTCTCTGTGTCTGTCTCTGTCTCTTTCTCTGTCTGTCTCTCTCTCTCTGTCTGTCTCTCTCTGATCCTATCAGTTCTATTTCTTTAGAGAATTCTAATACACAGGAACAAGTAACCACACAAACACACATAAATTTCAACATAATTTCATTTTTCTTTCCTATTTTTCCAGTTAAACTGATTTAAACAAATAACATTCCTCCTGATTTACAGAGGAGTGGTTCAGGAGACACACCGCATAAGGATGATTTTGGTTTGCTTTGATTTTTTTCCCCCCTTGAGACACATTTTTCACTCCATGTCCCAGGCCGTGTGAACTTTAGATTCTCTTGGCTCAGTCTCTTTAATGCTGGGATTACAGGTGTTCACCGCCGCCCCTGCTATTTTAGAAAGTGGTTTTATTTTTATTGCCAAATTTTGCAATAATAAGCAGTTTACTTCTCTAATGAATTAAATCATCACTAACATTACTTTAAGTTCTTAAAAATATCTGTGTAGAGGTTGGAAAATGACTCAGTCACAAAATGGCTGCTACACATAAGAACGAAGGCCTGAGTTTGGATCCCTAACATGTATGTGGGAAAGCTGGATGTGTTTGTCATCCTTGCACTGGCCAGATGGAGACATGAGGTCCCCAGAGTCCACTGGGCAACTAGTCTTGCAGAATCAAAGAGTCCCAGGCTCAGTGAGAGACTCTCTATTAAATAAAAAAAAAGTGGAGCATGTTACAGGAAGACACATGATAGAGACCTCTGGCTCAACATGTATTAGTACACACATCCGTGTGCTCCCCCCACCCCCAACACACGCACCTTTTTAGTTTGGTTGGTTTTTTTTAAGACAAGGTTTCTCCGAGTAGCCCAGGCTATCCTAGAACTCCCTCTGGAGACCCGGCTGGACTTGAACTCATAGAAATCCAGGCTGCCTCTGCCTCCTAAGATGGAGTGTAGCTGAGTGATAGGAAAGTTTTCTGGTATAAACTGGTCCTGGGGTTCTATCTCCAGCACTGGGATAAAAACAAAGAAAAGTAAAATAATAAACCAAGGCTGTGGACTGGCTCAGTGGGTAAAGGCGCTAGATGTACAAGCCTGGGACCTGAGGTTGATCTCACCGTGGAAGAAGAGAACTGGTTGTCCTCTGACCTCCACGTGGTCATTATGGCATACATCCCCCCCCCCCACACACACGTACATACAGACACACACAATACTACTGCTACTATTACTACCAACAACAACAACAACAACAATAAATGTTATGTAAAGATATCATGAAAGCAAAGGAAGGAAATACTGCCACCCAGAAGTCACACCACGCCTTAGTTGCATGATAAAAGCAACCTAAGGAAGGATAGGTTTGTTTGGGTTTACAGTTCCAAGGTGGTCCTTCATGGGGGGAAGTCTTTCAGACAGGAGCATAAGGCCATGTGTCCACGTTCAAGAAGCAGAGATCAATGCGTGCCAGTGTTCCGCCCATTTCTTATTTTATTTCGTCTGGGACCCCAATCCACGGAATGATGCAGCCGTATTGTGGGTCTCGCCCTTCAGTTAACACAATCTGGAAGCCTCTTCCCAGACGCTGAGAGGCTTATCTCTTGGTGATTCTAGATTCTGTAGAAATGGCAGTCCAGATCAACATCATCATGTTCGTGTACTTCTCTGCCGCGACCCGGGTTAGACTGGCCACATTTCCATAAGGAGCCCTTTGTGGTGGAAGGCTGGCTCAGAGCAGCAGCGGCTCCCTTAGGTTGTCCAGGAAGCAAGCCTGTGGTGAGGACTAAGAACTTTTCTTTGGGAAGAGATTTTAAGAGAAACTGGTGGCGGAGAGAAGGATAGAGAAAGAAACACCGAGCTGATTGCTTGGTCATTCAAAGTCTGCTCAGGACACTGGGTTTGGTCCGTTGACAAACTCTGGAAAACAGCCTAGAAAGAACCTGGGAGTCACCTCCTCCAACAGTGAGGGGCGGTAACTCTTAGTCACCAGCTCCCTTCGCCCACTGGTGGAAAGTGGTTTTGGCATGGGAGACCAGAGAAACTTCCCAGCATTCCTTGTCTCTTCATTCATATGCTAGTTTGGCAGACTGAAAAACCCTTAGGTAGAGTTACGATGCCTGCTGGGTGGCAGTTAAGTTTCTCCTTGAGTGATCCACCCGCGCCCCTGGGTTTCAGGAATGCTTCTGAGATGGCATGCAGATCCTAACAAGCCCGCTTGTTGTTTCTAAGTACTGGTTTAAAATGATTCCCCCCATAATTTTGTAGAAGTCTATCCAGAACAGGTAAGGAGTGGGAATGGGGGGGGGGTGATGGATGGGGAGGGGAATTTAGAACGATTGCAATTGAGTTTAACAGGCTTGGCACAACAGTTAGTGTGTGAAAAGAGAAAATACGCAGAGGCAGAGGCAGGAGGGGTTCACTGGCCGGCCATTCTAGCCAAATCGGCGAGCTCCACACTCAGTCTCCAAGATTAAAGCAAAAGCGATAAAGGAAAACAGCCAGTGCCAATTTCTGACCTCCGTATACAGCCTTCCTCCCTCACCCCTGCATGCACACCCCTCAGGGGAAAAAAAACCCAACAAGTTCTGAAGATCAGAGCTTAAGTCCACTGCATGCCAGACACCACAATGAATGCACAAGAAGAGCGAAGTAATGTTCAGAAAGAATCCGCTGTAGCTTCCTGTGTTTCACCAATCCTCGGCCGCTGAACAGGACTTTTTAATTATCTTTATTCCTGAAGCCATACAACAACAGCCAGACTACTATTTACGTACAGTTTACAATGTGTTAGTTTGAAACAATTTAAAGTGTGCAGGTGCAAGCCTGGCTGTATGCAACTTTATAGCATTTTTCTCCTGACTCTCTCCGGCATTGGTGTGGTTTGGTATCCAAGGCCTTCTTGAAACAAATCTGTGCAGACAGGGAAGGCGGAGAGCACCGGGTGCAGTATCAGTGGATGTGAGATCTATAAAAGTGCTCACGGAGGATTGTTCCTTGTTTTAAAGTGGGTCAGCCGATGACCTGTGCCAGCCCGCGGGATCGTGTGACAGTTGGAAAGGAAGGTGCTCTAAGTGATTAGCCCAGCAGGAGAAAAGTGTAATAGCAGCTGCTCTGCTACACTTCTCCACACCCAGCCAGCCCTTTCTCGAGCCGGCTTAAAGTCCGAAAAGCTGGTCTTTTTGTTGGAAAGTTACAGATTTACTCCTCCCCTTCCGGCAGCTGGGAGCTCTCCTTGAGGGTGAATGTGTCCCCTGGGGATATTGTGTAAGGGGATAAGAGAGTGACCTCCGTTCTGACCTCCTCCTTGCAGAGGGCCACCCAAAGCCAACTCCTCAGTGCTCCCTCGTAGTCAGGAGGCTCCCTGCAGAGTGTTCCTCGCTATTTTAGCTTCCCCTAGAATTCATCCACATCTTCATTAACAATGCAGATTCACCTGCCTGGTTGGAAGAGCTTGCTAGCAGCACCCTGGGAGGGTGAGCACAGACTGTAAGAGAATCCTGAGACAGCTGCTGAGCCCAAGGAAAAGGACTGCGTTGCAAAGGAAGGTGTGGCGGTGTCAAATGGACACTTATTTACAAGACAGTCCCCCCCACCCCCAAAGAAAAATAACTTTTCAAGCTGGGTGTAGTGCCCACACCTGTAGTCCCAGATCTTGGAAAATGGCAGTAAGAAGATCAGGATTCAAGGTCATCCTCAGCTACATAGTGAGTTTGAGGCCAGCCTGGGCTACATGAGACCCTGTTTTAAAAGAAATTTAAAGGGAAAATGAAAGAAGAACAGTAGTATATAGATTAGAGGGGAATGTCCCAGGGCAGGTTTGTTTACATCCTTCCTGGACCGGACTGGGGGTCATAGCTTGGTAGAGTGCTTACCTACCAAGTACAGGACTCTGGGTTCAGTTTACATATGCACGTGAACATGTGCATATATACATACACACACACACACAGATATTAACACAAGAGTGTACACATAGGGCTGGAGAGATGGCTCAGTGGTTAAGAGCACGACTGCTCTTCCAGAGGTCCTGAGTTCAATTCCTAGCAGCCACATGGTGGCTCACAACCATCTGTAATGGGATCCGATGCCCTCTTCTGGTGTGTCTGAAGAGAGCAGCAGTGTACTCATATACATAAAATAAATAAATAAATAAATCTTTTATAAAAAGAGTGCACACACATGCTTATGTGCACACACACAGCAAGGCACACATATATGCATATACACACATGCATATTCACACGTGCACGCACACACGTGAATACACACACAGTCCTGGGTGCCTTGGTGTATGACTGTTTGCCTTGGGCTCGCAGCAAGGGTGATTGCATATCTTCTGCACAGAGCTCTCGAGGGCCCCATTGATTCTCAGCTTGACAATGTGTGCAGTGACTCAACCGTCTAGACACACATGCAATTACCCTCTGTGCTTGTATAAATGAAACCTTGGCTAAGGGAGCAACTGGAACCTTTGAGATATGCTGATCAGCAGCACATATACCAAAGGGAATTACTCAGGGGGTGTGAAGTGATTTCTTTGTCATGTGCGCAAAGGTTTCTGGTGTATAACTTTCAGATTGTGGCTTCAAATCACCAACTTGATTAAAGGGAAACAATTGCCTTAGCTACAGAGATTGCAACCTGAGACAGAAAAGTTTCAAAGCAAGCCGATCAAAGTCTAATCAAGTAAATTCACATACCGTGTTGTGTTATCCAGTCCAGTGGCTCCCGCTTTGATCTCCACCTGGCTCTTGATTATGACAACTTCTTTCTTCACTAACAGTAAAGGGGAGATCACAAGCAGAGTTGCTTATTACAAACAAAGGGAAACAGGAAAATGCAGCAGGCCACTGCATGGTGGTGATTTGGAAGCAGATATATTTTGCTTATGCAAGTGTTACTTTTTTATAATCAGATTTACAGGGCCTCAAAGCATTTAATGGGACTGCCTTGGTGGAGGTCACTATTCAGATGCAACGCTCAAGTGAAATTTGATACAAACTCCCCAGTGTTAGTGTAGAGTCCATTGATTAAGTGCAGTGCAGTCCCCAAGATTGCCATCACTTCAGATGCCAACAGGTGCAGGGAGCCTCAGGCCCTGCCCCCGCACTTCTGACCAATCGGGTGCAGAACCGCACCCGACCGCAACTCCCCCCCCCCACTTCTGACCAATCAGCAACAAGTTCAGAGGATCTCCCCTACTTCCTCGTGTTCAGTAATTTCTTAGAATCACATACAAATCAGGATTGCACTATACTTATAATTAGATTTTTAAAATTAAAAACACAATTTAGTACAAGCCAAATGCTTTTCAGGAAATTTTCAGCTGGGCAGTGGTGGCGCATGCCTTTAATCCCAGCACTCGGGAGGCAGAGGCAGGAGGATTTTTGAGTTCGAGGCCAGGCTATACAGAGAAACCCTGTCTCAAAAAAAACATTAAAAAAAAAAAAGAAGAAGAAGAAAAATTTTCAACAAAGTTTCATGAAACACCGGGCCTTATGTCCCATAGCTATCTGTATTTTATAGGTAATTGTAAGAAGGAATAAGACGTAAATGTCCATAATCATCCCCAGGAAATCCTGGAGCTCTCTGACTCCAAGAAGGCAAGGGGATGCAGCTAAGGAGACCTTCCTTAAACTTCTCAGATATAAAGTGTATTATGAAGATGTAAATTTGTTGCCTGAGAGCTAATGTCACATGGAGCTATAGCTTAATGAAAAGGAGTATGTTCAAAGCCAGCCATGGTAGTGTTTGCCTATATAGTCCCAGTACCCAGGAGGCTGAGATAGGAAGGCTGCTGAGACTTTGAGGCTAGCCTGGGTTACATAGAAAAACCCCATTTCAGAAACAGTAAAAGAAATACTTTGCATAATTTGGAAAACACAGACTTGAAACATACTGCTATGAAAACAAATTGCCAGTTCCAACAATAAGGGTGAATAAAATGGACATGGTTGTGGATGCTTTTAGTCCCAGCCCTCAGGAGGCAGAGGTGGGCGGATCTCTGAGTTCCAGGCCAGTCTGGTCTACAGAGTGAGTTCCAGGACAGCCAGGGCTACACAGAGAAAGCCTGCCTCCAAAACAAAAAACAAAAACAGAAAGAAAGAAAGAAAAGAAAAGTGAATTGGTCTGGAGAGATGCCTCAGAGGTTAAGAGCACTGGCTGCTCTTCCAGAGGTCCTAGGTTCAATTCCCAGCAACCACATGGTGGCTCACAACCATCTGTAATGGGATCCCATGCCTTCTTCTGTTGTGTAGACAGACATACATGCAGGGAGACTATTGTATACACAATAAATAAATAAATCTTTAAAAAATAAGTATGAATGAAGTTTCATTTTGAAGCATCTTACATATGTTTCAAACATAGTTATTGCAAGTGAGTTTCTCTTTGTGTGTATGTGTATTCATGTATGCATGCATACTGCTGAACAAATCTGGGGCTTTGCACAAACTAGGGAAATGCTCTACCACTGAGTTACACCCCCTGTCCAAGGCCCAGCTGTTCATTTTTGTTGTTGTTTTGAAGGTAAGGGCAGCTACTCTTACCTTCACATTTCATATCTTGCTCAAAAGAGAATTCCAGTTCCCTCGGTGTGCAGACTGAGGAGTCAGACACATCTAGGCAGGGTCAGCAGGGTGTGGAAGCTGGTTTGACAAGGGCATGACAGAGCACCAAAACTGAAACTCTAAGGCTGAAAAGAAAAAAGTAGACAAAAACCACCACCGCAACAGATTAGTAACAAGTTAACAGCCTTGCCAACACTGGGGATTTCCAAGGAGCACAGCTGAAGTTCCAGTGGCCATCTCAAAGATGATTCCTGTTTTAGCTTCACCCACAGACCTACCCCCAATCACCTCAGATACATCTCGGTGGAAATTAGAGCATGTAGCCTCCTGGGTGAGTGTATCTTCCAACAGCGCTACCTCATCCAGAGGTGCCCTTACACTGCTCATTTGGACCTTTAATACCTTTTACACAAGTATTTGGAGCCACAGTGAGAACTAGCTACTGTCCTTGAGGAAGCAGAGCTGAAGAGCTGAGACTGAGTTTATGGGGTCAGAACTTAATATAGTTACTCTCTGGCCCTTGACTGGAAATATATACAAAACCATTAATTATGCAAAGTTGATGGGCATTCACTCATTATTTATTAAGAATGTAGCATATATCAAGAACTATGCTTCTCTTTTCTGTCTAAGAAACTTTCAGACAAGTGAAAAAGACAGGCAATGAATTAAACTGCTTGTGGTTTAGTGTTATTGTAAGGATAAAAATAGGTCTCACTGTGTGGGGGAGGGCTACAGGGGGTGGGTGAGCCTTCCTGATTAAAAAATCTAAGTGACAGTGAATGGTTGTTAAGGTTACACAGGCAACGGGTTAAAAGAAGCAGAAATGACAAAGCCCAATCCGAAGTGAAGGAACCTCAAATGTTTCAGAGACGACCGACGATGACCAGAAGTTTATTTATTTATTTTGAGATTTGTATGTATTTTATTTTATGTATATGAGTGTTTTATCTGCATATACTTTCGTGCACCAAGTGAATACAGAGGCCAGCAGAGGGTGTTGGATCCTTGGGAACTGGAGTTACAGCTTGTTGTTAGCCACCACTGCAAGGGCAGGACACTCCAGGACCAAGTTCTCAGCCAACACGAAGAAGGTTTATGTACCCCAGAGGGACAGAGGGCACGGATAAGAGACAGAAACAGGAGATAGAGGACGGGAGAGAAAGGGAGAGAAACAAAGGAGAGGGGGAAGAGATATTTGTCCTGGAGCAGGGACAAAGAACTGTCTCTGGATAGAGAGGAGACAGATGTAGTTCATAGGAAAACGATGCTTTACAAAGGTAAAAAGGGGACCCCTGTGTTAGGATAAGTTGGTTTGTTTTGATTGGGCAGGTGAGTCACAGGGGACTTTTGATTGCTGGACGTCAATACTTCAATAACTGGGCCTTGGTAGTCAGCCTCAGGAGGAGAAGTGATCGAATAAGGGAACAAACAGACCTTGGTGGCTGGCTTTAGAAATGCAGTCTGGTGATTTTAGCAAGGCAGAGGAAATGGGGGAGAAGCCAGAGCCATGCTCACCTTGCCAGGGCTGGCCAAAGTCACCCACTAGGGTGCTGGGGACACAACCTGGGTCCTCTGGAAGAGCAACCAGTGCTCTGAACCACTGAGCCATCTCTCTGGTCTGATCACCAAAGGTTTAAAGATATCTTTGTCAGATTGATTGCATGGGTTCTGGACAGAAAACTATCATTAATTTATTAGCATAAAATGAGCCACAGAGCCAAGGCCAGGAAAGGAAGCCACCAATGTGTCTTGGAGGTAGAATGCAGGAGGTAATTGCTTTTTGTTTCCATTTCTCAGTTTTGGTTTTTAGAGACAGGCTTTCATGCTGTAGCCCAGGCTAGCCCAAGACTATCATTATGTAGCCCAGGCTGGTCTGGAACTCTTGCTCTGCCTCCTGAATGCTGGGATTCTATAACTCCTGGTTATGGAAGTAATTGTTCATAATTGTTCAGGGACGTTTGAACCAGTAAGGCTGGCATAAAGGAAGGGGTTGGTCAGAGTCCATGGGTGGGCAGACGGGGACACAAGCCAGTGAGGTGCAGCAGCAGGGAGGTGATTGCCTCGATGGTCCATGTACACGCTGAGACTTTCAGCAGCTCTGTTCAGACTTGCCTGCTGCCTTCAAGCTTCATCTCCTTTACAGACAAAGATGAAATGGCCTCCCTGGTTAAGCTTCCCAAATTCACTTGCAGACAGCATCTGAAATGTTGGTGGAGGTTTAAAGCCTTTTATTCCAGGATTAGCGGGAGAGACTTAAAATATAAAATGCAAATGCTGATCGGGATTTAACATTGCCATTTATTCCCACCACCAAGTACAAACAGATAATGACTCAGGCGGTATCATCACACCCTTTCCGGTTTTAATTCATAGAGCTCAGGGGAGGGGAGTCTAGTATCCTCTGTTTATGGACCAGCTTGTGTATCCTCAAATGACGGTAGGGAGAAAATCTCTACATTTAGAAAACCACATGCTTCATTTCCTTTTGGTTTATCTTGCTTTATAAATCTATATATTTAAGACAATTAGGTGAAATCATTGTTATGGGTGTGTACCATTTAGGACAGGTCCTTATCCCGGCTGCTGCTTTCCCTCGTCTTATTGCCATTGCTATGAATATTTAGCTTTAAGAAAATGTGTTTTTGCCTGACCCTGCTATTCCATCAGAAATTCCTCTCTAGGTCCAGAGTTGTAAAAATTAATTCTCACTGTACCGAAGTACGTGGCCAAAACCACTTGAGGGAAAAGCATGAATTTGGGCTCTCCGTTTCAGGGGACTTCGGATCCTCATCTTAGAGGAGGCCTGCAGAAGTGGCCCTAAGGCAATGGTTCCCACCCGTGGATGATGTTTGAGCTGGTAAGGGGACCTTTGAGGCCTAGCTGGCACAAGCAGGCCAGTGCAAGCAAGAGGGCCGTGATTACACCTGTCTCCCTTCAGGCCCAGCTGAAGGCTCTCTAGTTTGCCTAGGCTGGATCCAATTTGTATCTTTGTGTCTTAGCCGCACGAACAGCTGTCGTTACCTTCCTTTACCAAGCCTCCAGGTCTATGGCTAGATTTCGTATATGCTTTGAAGATTCTGGAATTTTCAGGATGCCCGGGAAAAAAGAGTTCAGGGGACCTAAAATATTTCCTTGCTCTCTTTTCCTACATTTCCAGCGACCTTATTGAGGATTTGGCTTATCTCATCATTTTTTACTAGTAATTGTATTTAACACTCGGTGCTTAGTTCAATTACTTCCTTAGTTTGCAGACACAAGCGGTTTTGCATACATTTTGTAGAGCATGAGGTAAAACTGATAGGAACAGATATAAAACCTGGGCTCTTCCCAGCGCAGGGGATGGATACAGGGAAGGACAGAAGGGAACCGAAAACTACATTTCCCAGAGTGCCGCCCCGCCCCGCCCCGTCCCTGCGGCTCTCAGGCGCTCTCCGCCGAGCCGGGCACGAGCGAGCGGGCGGGCGGGTCTACCAGCGCGTCCGCCCGGTTTCCGAGCGGGGCTGGCGCGGCGCCGGCGCGGAGCGGGTGTGGCGGCTCGGCCTGCGCGGCGGCCGCGGACAGAGGTAACCGCTGCGTCGTCCCGCGCGCGGGACTCAGCCTGGAGCGGCCACCCGCGCTCGCGTCGGTGAGGAGCGGCGGGGCAGCGCGGGCGCCATCCCTCGGGGATCCGGGCGGGCCTCGCGGGCCGCACTGCCCCGAGCGACGGCGCAGGTGCTCCGAGTCCGGGGCGGGCGACTGCAGGGGTGTCCTCTCCCGGGGCTCTCGGGGCTCCTGCAGAATCCGTACCCGGCCGGGCGGCGCCGCTCCAGGCTGAGCTCGTGCTTTCTCCAGGGAGGGTCCCCGATTTGTGGACACAGTTTGGGGTTCCCAGCTAGCTCCCCGGCTTGCACGGCCCTGATGTTACGGTTTGGGAAGCTTGTTACCTTCTTTTTCCTCCATACAGTTTTTATTATGCATGTCGTGGAGATCCTTGCAGTTTTGAAAATTCCTGTCAACCTGCTTTAATTGCCTATCTTTATGTTTTTCTTCTTACCTTAAGGTATTAGCGAAGGTGGATACTTTGGGCAAAAGGTCTGACTTAGAAGCTGGGTTGCCACAAGTAATTAACCTGCCAGGTGCACGTGGGTTTTTCTTTTTCGTTTTAATGCTTTTTTTTCTCTCTCTTACATAAGTTAATTGTTCTCAGTCTTGTTTCTCCATCTTCCGTGAGCCCTGGCCGTGCTAAGGGGCGGGTAGTGTACGTTTAGCTGAACAGAAACCCTCTGCTACCCAGAGCCTGGGAATTGCGTGCAGGTAGCTTTGCCATTAGCCTTTGCTTTTCTGCCTGCTTTCTCCTGGCACCTATTTTTTGGTTTGTCAGTCAAACTGGATGACCTACTTAAAACTTTAGTCATGTTGCCTTGAAAATACCAACTGGTAGGAACCCAAGTATAAAAAGAAGTCACACGATGCTGTGTTCAGCTGTATGCACTTGGATTTATATTTTCTACCCCTTCCCTCCCCTGCCTCTCCCCCCCCCCCCCCGGCCTTGTGCATTGCGGGGGGACATACTACCACCCCCAGTCCGAACCTTTACATTTAAAGCCCTTCTTTTAGCATTTGATAACTATTTGTGCTACTAATTTGTAACATTATACATTCCTTAATAAACTCCAAATACTAATTGAAAATCACAGCGAATAACTAAGCAGAGTGTATAATTTCCCCATTCCTATAGAAAACCAACCTCCCTGTTGTCAAATCCCTTCTGGGATCAGAGCTTACACTGATGTTTCATCATCTCTCAAAATGTCATCCTTTACATCAGGGTTCAAATAGCACAAGGAATTGTGGCAGTAACTCAGTTGATAGAATGCTTGCCTAACCTGGTTTCATGTCCAGCACTGCACAAACTGGACATAGCGGTGTGTACCTGTGATCCCAGTACTTGGGAGACATGAGAGCCGGAAGTTCAAAGTCATCCTCAGCTACACTGAGTTTGAGGCCTGCGTGGGCCATGGGAGATCCTATCTCAAAGCTACAGCAGCAAAATCTAAACAAAGGCCAAAAATGGGTATTTAAGCTTTTCCCTCCTTCTCTTCCTCCCTCCACTCTCCCCCCCCCTTTTTTCTTTCAGGTTTTCGAGACAGGGTTTTTCTGTATAGCCTTGGCTATCCTAGAACTAGCTATCCCTGTAGACCAGGCTGGCCATGAACTCACAAGAGAGATCTCCCTAATCTACCACGGGAGCACTGCCGTGTGTTCGGACCACCCAGGTTAAGCTTTCCATTTCTGACATTTGAATTTTCAAAAAAAACCAATTTATTTTTGTATATAAAGAGTTAAAAGACATGAGCAGGAACAAATGTTACATTTTAAAAAGCCATGTTTTCCAGTGGTAAGCTTTTTAGTATAATTGTGTACCCTTCTGTGGAAAAAGTTTTATATTAAGTAATGAAGCAAGAGGAAATTAGATATTTAAATCTTTTAATTAAAAGGCATTTTTGCAGTGCTGGATATCAAACTCAGTTGACTATTTAAAATACACTAATTACCGTTCACTGCTTCCTCGGCCAACATCTCACGTGTGGTCGGGCAGCCTGATTACTCTGCTCTGAGGAGGTTTAATCGTGGACTGAGCTCATGTCTGCAATTAGTTCTGGGTTAAAATCCCTGCTCTCCACTCATTGGCTGTTTGGTCGTGGCAAGTTGTTATCTGAACCTGTTTCCTTAGCTGGAGAAGAAGGATAAAAATACCATCTGCCTCTCTCTTCCCAGAATTGTGAGGATTAGTCGTTATTGTATGGGGCGGGGGGTGCATTTTACCCTGCATATGCTATACTGCATGGGCTTCCAGTCTCTTCCTCCCTGGTGGCCAGTGCTGTGTAAACACTGTTGCCTTCGCTTTGTAGCTGAGGGGCTGGTTGTACACGAGTATTATTACTTCACTGTGTCTCTGCCTCAGTATTTACTTATGATTTATTTAATTGGTCCCTGAAAATTAGAGATAGAATTATGAAGGACTGGCCACCCCTTGGGAACTCCCCCCCCCCCCCCGAACTCTGGTTTTCCAGGAGTCTAAGAATTAATTCTGTGTCTGTGTTTACTGGACAGTAGACCCGATTCAACAGATTTTCACTCAAAGGGGAGTCGAAGTCCTCTTCCTCTGAAAGGTTCTTTTCTGTTACTTTTAGTTTTGAGACAATGTATTGCTGTGTAGTTTGGGATGATCTAAACTTCACATCCTCCTGCCTCAGCTTCCCAAGCCCCTGGGATTACAGGTATTCACAGCCACACCTCATAAAGTGACTGCAATTGGTGAGAGTGTTGAGTGTTGAATTTGGGGCTTTGAGTAGACAAGCCGGCTGCTGTCAAGCTATACCATACTGCAGTGCTGTGTGTGTGTGTGTGTGCGCGCGCGCGCACACACACACACACACACAGAGATTGATTCCAGGAACCACCAGCTTCAACTGTCTACAAGCTTTCTTTACTAGAAAACTTGCAGATTTTTTGAAAATGCAAGTGAGGTGGTAGAGAAGAGAAAATGGGATGTTTGAAGCAGACGGAGTCCCCTCTAGAATGGAAGGCGGCGTTGGTGAGGGAGTGCCACCTCCTGGAGGCAAGGCCACTGGTCAGCCATTGCTATCAGTACAGACTGTCTATTCCTACCTTGCCTGCCAGCTTAGATGGGCATTAGAATAGATGATCCACTACTGAATTCCAGACCAGCACGTTTGAATATTATCTGAAAAGCTAAAAGATAACTTAATTTATTTTAAAATTTGGTCTTTCTTGTTCTCAGTAGAATGACAAATACTCAGAAAAATATTTTACTTTTCACAGTAGATATTTATGTGGCATACTTGTAATCATGCAATATTTGAATAATTAAATGTATTTAAATTTATTTAATTATGCAATATTTAAATAATTAAAAGAGTAAGGTTTTATTAATTGATGACTATTTCGACACTTAGAATTGTTGGTTTGGAAAGAACATATGATGTATGATTTACAGAAAAATGTAACTGTCTTACATGGATCTAGTACTAGATTGTAATTTATGGTTTTAGTTTGTTACAGTTTAAATTAATCTTGGGAATTCTAGCATTAGTATATTTCTGAGTTTGAATTCACTCGTACAGTAGAGTTTAGAAGCAACTACATCTAAATGTACCATTTCTCAGGGTAGGTGGAGTGCTGGGCTTTGCAAAGCTTTACCGTGTGAGGCAGCATGGAGAGAGAGAGTGGGGAACCGAGAGGCTCTGCAGACTGATGCTCTCCACAGAGTAACAGCTTTTTTCCTTGAGCTTTCCCCCTTTTGATATTGGGCAGATTTACTGAAAATCCGAATGCCTTACAAAGCTGAAGGTTCATAATCTTGTAATACTCGGGAACTTGTGGAACAGGGAGCAGAACTATGGCTGTCCAGACTGGCTTCTTAAAAATATAGTCTGAGAGCAAATGTCACATAAGAGGGCAATGCAGGTGTTTGTGGGGAGCTGCTTCTGTGCAGCCCTGGCTGTCCTGGAACTCACGCTTAGACCAGGCTGGCCTCGAACTCAGAAATCCACCTGCCTCTGCCTCCCAAGTGCTGGGATTGAAGGCGTGCGCCACCACTGCCTGGCGGGGAGCTTCTTGTATATGAGATCACCCCACTGCTTCATTTTAATAATTGTGAGAGTTTGAGTCAAATTAACTGTGTGTTTAAAAAAAAAATGGTCATCATCCTTGAAAAAAAAATCTAGATAGAAATACTATTTTAAGATCAGTGATGTTGGGACTGGAGAGATGGCTCAGTGGTTAAGAGCACTGACTGCTCTTCCAGAGGTCCTGAGTTCAATTCCCAGCAACCACATGGTGGCTCACACCCATCTGTAAGGGGATCCGATGCCCTCTTCTGGTGTTCTGAAGACAGCGACAGTGCACTCATATACATAAAAATAATAAATAGTTTAAAAAAAAAATCAGTGATGTTTATGGTGCCCTCCTACTTTGGAGCTTTAAGAAGTTAGAAAGTATTTGTTGTGTGGGGAGAATATTACTGATGCTGTTTTGGTGCTCATTAAGTATAGGCGGGAGCTGGAGAGGTGGCTCAGCAGTTAAGAGCACTGACTGCTCTTCCAGAGGTCCTGAGTTCAATTCCCAGCAATCACATGGCGGCTCAAAACCATCTGTAATGGGATCTGATGCCCTCTTCTGGTGTGTCTAAAAACAGCTACAGTGTACTCACATAAATATAACAAATAAATCTAAAAAAACAAAACCCTAACACTTAAAAAAAGACAAGTGTAGGCACCATGGTGGAGTTAGGACCAGTGCCATATTTGGATAGTAATGAGACTTGGGCTTTGTAATCAGGCTTACTAATGTTGACTCCTGGGCATTCCTGCCTTATACCTCTGTGGTGTTGGATGGGCTTTCTTACCCTCTCTGGGCCTCTTTAGCCAGTAAAGTTAAAAGTAGTTTCTCTTTAGATGTCATTGAGATGAACACACACACAAAGTGTTTCAGCCATGATAGCACTTTGTGTGTGTGCATGTCTGTGTGCATGTATCTGTCTGTCTGTGTAAGAAAAGGATGACAGGGTGATATAAGTAGTCCTTGTCTGTGGACAGTTCTCTGTATTTGCACCAAAAATGTCCATAAAGCATGCTTTATTAATCTGCTGTAAAAAAAAAATTATTAATTGGAGAATTGTGTTCCTTCCCAAAAACCTCTGCCCTGATACTTAATCAGAGTAAAAGCATTCATTTCTTGGCTGCCTGGTGTACACTAAATCCCGAGCTGAATACTTTCTATCATGTTACTTATTTAAACTTCACAGCCGTCTGAAAGCAAAGCATCAGGTTGAGTGATTCTGTGTGACTCACTCAAGCCTCCACAGCTAAGACTCTCAGACTGTGTGTCTCCCAAGGCTCTGCTGTGAGCCACTAGTTTATGTGCCTTGTGTTGACATGACTAACATATTTCTCCAAAAGATAGAAGGCAGCAGCTTTCTGTAACACTATGGTAGGTAGATCTAGAAACAAACTAACTTAAACCCAGGGTCAAACCATTGCCTACAGACCAGAGCCAGACTTGCTACCTGCATCCGTGGCTGCAGATGTATCAGGACATGAAGGACGTGCTCCTTCACGTCTGTGCTGTCCACAGTGAACAGTTTTCACAGAGACACTATAGCCCACAGAGCCCAAGATCTTTCCTGTCTGGCTGTTATACCCCAAAGATTGCTGGCTCCCAAGCTAGACCCATCCTGTTCCTTTATACATTAGAACAACGGGGCAGAGTTCAAGGCACCCTGGGAATAACACCTCACCACTATCAGCAAGGATGTGGTCTCTGAGCGCAGGGCCTGAGAGTAACCCACTTACAATGCCAGCTGGAATAATAACATTTAGTCACCCTTCATCTCTTAGAGTTACTTTGAAGTGCTTGGGGAATACGGTTCGTAAGACCCATGCCCAAAGTTCCGTGGCCTGGTTTGAAATTCCACTTCATATTCTCTAGTAAACAGCTTTTGGAATCGGTTCATCGTGTAAATCCAAATCAGCAATTGTATAAATCAATCACTTTTTTTTTTTTTAAATTTTTAAACTAGAGCTTGTATAGTGTCTTGGCAAGTTTTGAAAGCAATGAGTGAGTGTCCTTAGACCTGGTGTGGATAATCCAGCTCCTCGATAGCAGGGGTTATTGCTTGTCTTGATCATTCATTTGGGGTTTACTTTAGTTTTTAAATAAGATTACTTTTGCATACTTTGAGAGGAATGATTTTGAGGCTCTCACTGTCTAGCTCTGGCTGGCCTCAAACTCACAGAGATCTGCCTGACTCTGCCTCCTGAGGGATGGGAGTAACATTTTTAAAAATGAAAATAGGAGATATGTTGGTTAAGATAGTTCAAAACTTTCTTCACAGTTAGAATCTGACTTCTTTTTTGAGTCAAGGTCTCTCTATGTAGCCTAGACCTGGAACTTGCTGTATAGCAAATGCTGACCTTGAATTGGTAATCCTCCTGTTGTAGCCTCTTAGGTGCTAAATAAGACCGTGCTACCATGCCTGACTCGTTCTTTTGCAGCAGTTTTTCTGAGTCATTTGTTTTTCTGGGTCGGTCTAGACTAAAGGATCAGGTGTGGGCATTAAGTGTGCTTTAAAGGTGAGTGACTGGCTTTGGTGACTAACTCACACCGCTCTTGCATATGTCTTAGTGGTAAAGCATAACCAGAGTCTTTCTCCTTGAGCACCAGGAATTAGATCTTCTCACAGTCTTTGGGCTTAGAGACTAGTCTGTAGGACAGTGTTTTTATAAAAGACATGGAAATGAAAAGGGCACATAGCTTAGAACTGATTAGTAAAGTAGGTAGGAAAGTGCTCTTCCAAGTATCGGTTTACCATAGAGACTCCATCTTTAAACTTACATTGCTTACGCCATTACCAACCACGGAGTCTGCATTTTCTGTTTGTTTTTGCATCCTCAGAATCCTCAGTACAGCCTGTGATGACTGGCTGTCGGATTGCATGGTAGTGAGTAATTATAAACCCATGTAGTGAGTGTGTGGCATCAGTATGTTTGTTTTGTTGTGTGTGTACGTGTGTGTTCAAACTAAAATGTTTGCGTGTGTATGCTGTAGACATTAAGAAGCTTTCAGACGCCTATGTTCTTTGTGGGCACATATGTTATTCAGTTTTCTGTTACTATAACAGAATCATGATGATGGTTCATCAAAAGAAAAGACTGATTTTGGCTCCCGGTTTTGGAGGTTCTGGATCATTAGTTTAGTTGGCTCATTGCTTTGGGCTGGTGGTGAGGTAGAAGATCATGGTGGGAGCTTGTCCCAGAGCAAAACGAAGAGGGAACCCAGCCTGCCACGGCCCCTCTAAGAGCATGCCTCTGTTGCTCTAAGACAGTGGTTCTCAACCCGTGGGTTGTGACCCCTTTGGGGGCTTGAATGACTCTTTCACAGGGAAAACCTATTTACGTTGCGATTCCTAACAGTAGCAAAATTACAGTTATGAAGTAGCAACAAAAATAATTCTATGATTGTGGGTCACCACCACACGAGGAACTGTGTGTATCGAAGAGATGCATCGTTAGGAAGGGTGAGAGCCACTGCTCTGAGATTCCTACTCATCCTCCATCCCTGAAGTCACACCACCTCCCAACAGTGCTGAGGGAGCAAGACTTCAAGATTCAAGCTTGTAATCACCGGGACTAGTTTAAACCTGCTTACTCTAAAGGATAGTTCATTAGAATTGATTTTAAGCCATTCAGTTTTGGCGTGTTTCTCTCTCTCTCTCTCTCTCTCTCTCTCTCTCATATATGACTAGTGGGAAATATCCTATTCTTTGATCCTTGGCAACAAATTCTGGCAGATTTATTTTTTGCTTGGCTTTATATTCCAATAACAATCATATGCTAGTCTTACAACCTCGTGCCATTCTCAAAAGCAACAAGCAATGTAGGTTTCCTCTGAAAAACGTGGTTCACACATGTAATGCACATATTTAGATAAAATCCATGGTCTGATAGTGCTATGCTAGAGTTCCAGATCATCCTGACTGTAATAAAATAAGGGACCCAGTTCAAGCAAGGAAGTAGTTTCCACGATGAATCCTTTTGAATGCCTTCTTACCCCAGAACAGAACTATCATATAAAGTATTTATCAATGTAGTAACACTGCTTATAGAACATGTAAAAAAATCATTATTAAAATGATAATGACATCTAGTATATCCTAATGCTTCTGAAGCCATGAGCAAAAAACAAAAACAACAACAAAAAACCCTTGTCTTTTTTGTGTTGTTTATTGGTAATTTTTCACAGCTACTAGAAAAGTAGCTAATAACATTTATTACATTATTTAAATGTGCCTAAAAGTTGTATATAACATAACCTACATTGTGATGAATGCAATGAAGAGATAAATTTGATTGTGAGAGACACACAGTTCACCCAGACCAGCCTAAGAATCAGGAGACTGTGATGATGAGATGTTTTCATAAAGATTTACTTTTATTCTATCTCTGTGTGCGTGTATGTATGTCTAATGTGTGCGTGCGCATGTGTGCATGTGTGTGTGTGCGCACGCACATGGGTGTGTGCCAGCACATGTGAATACAGGTGTCCACAGATGCCAGAGGAGTTGGACCTCCCTGGAGCTGGAATGGAAGTTGTGAGCTGCCTGTGCTGGGTGCTCAGATCTTCTGGAAGCTGTATGTGCTCTTAATTCCTGGGCCATTGCTCTAGCCTTGATTTTCTAAGTATGTTTGATTCTTTAGGTTTGTTTTGTTTTGCTTTTGGAATGGGATCTCACACTGTAGCCCCTGTTGACATGGAACTGACTGTGTAACTCAAGCTGGCTTAAACTTGTGGCAGTTCTCCTTGGTCTCCTGATATTTCAATTACAGGTTGGAGAAGGCTTGAGTCTTAAAAATGAGTCAGGGCTGATGAGGGCACTGGTGAAGGGCATTTCAGAAAGTGGATAGTCTAAGAGCAGCGGGGAAGATGTTAAATAGCAGGGGTTATGTGCAGTGATGGTGTAGTCAGGTTTGTTCTACACAAAGATGGTCTTGTCTTCTTCCTAAGCATATAAAGTGATAATGCATGCACATGCATCACCAGCTTACAGGTATAATTCCTAAATTAGCCAAATGCTGATATATTTTTTTCTGCTTTTGTAGCATGTAAAATCTTCACCTAACTGAATTGTAAATAGTACAAACTGAAGTTTTTTCAAACCCTGTGTATAGTTAGGACTCTTCCTACTTGTAGTAGGTGTAACAGCAGTGACTGTGTAGTGCTGAGTCCTGCCTTACTTTGTGTTGCAGACTGTGTGTAGTGCTGAGTCCTGCCTTACTTTGTGTTGCAGTGCTGGGACTGAGTGCAAGGCCGTGACCGTGCTAGGCCACACTTACGTGGAGCTGCATCCCAGCCCTGCAGTAGTAGTCATGCGGTGCTTCAGTCACGGTGCCATTGGGATTTTGTTTGATTTGATTTGTAAGGTAGGATTCCCCTTGCAGAGGACCTGAGTTCAATCCCCAGTTGCCCACATAGGGGCTCACAACCATCCCTAACTCCAGTTCCGGGCATCCCAACACCCTCTTCTAACCTGGTACTGGGGAGACAAGCTCATGGTGCACATGTATGCATGCAGGCAGATAGATTAATCAATCAGTCAATCAATCAATCTATCACATAAAATAAGACAGTGTCTCACACTGTAGCTGAGGGTGGCCTGTAACCCACTGTGTAACTTAGGTTGGCTTGAGCTAGCCTTCCGGCTTCAGCCTCCGAGTTCTGTGATTATAAACGTACAACTCCTACCAGGACCTCTTTCTACTCAACACTTCGCTCGCTAATGTGTGCTATAAAATAGAATTGCCGCTTGTTGCCTGTGATCTGTAGTGAGCATGTGTGTGCTATGTAGCCCTGCACGCTGATGGCATACAGGGGACGGTGAAAGAGGTAGGTAGAGCAGCTGGGTTATCATTTGAGCCTGGTGCCCTCAGTTGTTTTCTGTAATTCATTAGACATTTATTTGCATGTTAAAAGCATTGGTTTGCTACACCAAGCCTACCTCTGTTCGTTAGAACCTGTCTGCCTCTTTTGAGTACTTTGTGTTCTGCCCTTCAAGGGTTGGTGGTGGATATTGGCCTGTGGAGGAGCTGAGGGAAAACAGGAGGCTCCTGCTGCGTTTTGTTGTTGTGATGTTTCAGGGTGTCTTTCTCCTGTTTCCTGCTGCCCTTTCTTTCTAAATCAGCTAAATGCCCTACGAGAAGGGGGGACTTGCTCTGTTCTTACTCATCCTGTGGCGAGAATCTTAGATGTAGCTGAAAACAATTCTTTCTGTTTTTAAGGTCTGGAGCTTAGGTTCAATGATGTTGTTACTGAACACTAATGTGTAACCCCGCGTGTTGTGCAGGTTCTGGTGTGTGCAGCTGTGTGTGTGTGTACGTGTGCATGCTTGTGGAGAACAGAGGTCTGCCTTACATGCTCCTCAGATGTCCACCGTGTCTGTTTAAGACAGTTTCTCACCAAGACCTGGAGTTGGGGGGCCTCAGCTAGGCTGGCTGGTGAGAAGCCTTGGGGATCCACGTATGTTTGCTTTCTCATCACACAGGCAGTTTTTATGCGGGTTTGGGGCGTCAAACTCGGGGCCTCAAGTTCAGGCACTTTTCCTAGTGGGCCGTCTCCCCAGCGTACAGTCTTTGTAAGTCTCAAGTTACACTAAGCTCTTTAGGCAGATTCAAGAATATATTTCCTAACTTTTGCCTTCCTGAGACAAATCTGAGATGCATTTCTTCCTGGAATGCAGGCCAGATGTGGAACATTATTAAAAGCACCTTTGAACATGGCTAAAACTCAGTATTGATATCAATGATAAGCTTCTCTGCAGGCACTCCTCCTGAAGTTTGTTTTTAGATGCCTTAATTGGTAGCTGCTAGACTCTTCTTCCCTGAGGCAGAAAGGCCTGCCAAACAGGAGGCCGGACAGCCTTTTATATCACTTTGAATGTTCCTTGGGACTTCTGAGGAAGTTACTCAACAGTTGAAGCCCCTTGCTTGGCTTCTAAAGAGGTGGCTGCAGCAAGACTTAAAAACACTTACTCCAGACCTCCCACGCGACCGTTTCCTGGCCAGAGAAGGAGCAGTTCCCCTGGTGACCTAATAGGAAGATTGTGCATAAGGACAGCCAGAGTTGGTGTAAGCACAAGTGATGTTTGCATGAATGTCTGAAACGATCGAATGCAAACGTCTTTTTCTGCTCCTTGAAGGAGGTTATTATACTTACATGGTGAACTAATGGAAATGCCTTCCTGTTTGCCTTCTCCGGTCTTCAGATACTATGTTTAATAAAGGACTCTCCCCAGTGTTCTTTGCTGTTGTTGTTGTTTATGTATACCCATCATTTGTATTGTGGACTGAGCTGGTAATGCTAAGAGAGGGAGAGTAGAGCAGCCGCAGAAGTGATAGTGGGTGGCTGGCAGCTGAGCCACACAGTGATGGAGCCAAGTCATGGCAGGAGCTGTGACCTCTGTGAAAGGAGCAGAGGAGTGGAAAGCAGCCAGTAACTCCAGCAGCCACACAAGAGAGCCGAGTGGAGAGGCAGAGGCACCAGACCAGCACAGAGCTGAAGTGGAAGTGAGAAGGGCTGGGGTGGCTGCTGCCCCAGCACCAGGAGCAGCCATTACGGCAGTCACAGGGACAAGATGCTGCACTCAGAATCTGGAGCTTGCCAATTTGAGTTGACCGGCTGTAGACTTGACATTTTATATGGGTGTTGGATATCAAACTTGTTTATCTTGTGTGGCATGCTTTTGTGGCAAGCATTCTGCTGATTATATAGACATTTTCAGCCTCTTGTGTCTAGTCCAAATCTAACTTCAAATTTAAAAATAATTTTAGAATAACGAATATCCTGATACTTGATGTGGTAGTGCATACATTTACACATGAAAGTAGAGCAGCGACCCCTGCTGTTCTAATATTCAGATCTAAGAGCAATATCTACCTACCTCTTTACCTATCGATCTCTATTAACTTCCTGTCTATATCTACAGACCTTTGTATCTATCATCTGTATCTACTTATCTATATCAATCATCTACATCTATCACATGGTATCTATCATATATATATATATATATTTACTTTGCCTATCACCTATGACACGAGTACTGTTTGAAAGAAGAATTGCTAAGCTGATTGTTATGATTGAAGAGTTAGCCAAGTTTTTATGTCGGGTATCCCAGTCCACGGTAGGTAATCACTTAGGACTCAGGTAACTATATAGATGTTAAAATATCTTTTTGGTTTAGGCACATAGCTCTTTGGCATATGTCTTAGTCAGGGTTTCTACTCCTGCACAAACACCATGACCAAGAAGCAAGTTGGGGAGGAAAGGGTTTGTTCAGCTTATACTTCCACATTGCTGTTCATCACCAAAGAAGTCAGGACTGGGAAGTCAGGAAGCAGGAGCTGATGCAGAGGCCATGGAGGGATGCTGCTTACTGGCTTGCTTGCTTCCCCTGTCTTGCTCAGCTGGCTTTCTTATAGAACCCAAGACTACCAGCCCAGGGATGGCACCACCCACAATGGGCCCTCCCCCCTTGATCACTAATTGAGAAAATGCCTTACTGCTGGATCTCATGGAGGCATTTTCTCAACTGAAACTCCTTTCTCTGTGATAACTCCAGCTTGTGTCAAGTTGACACAAAGCCAGTTCAGCATAGTACATGCAAGCCCAAGACCCTAGATTGAATCCTCACTTCCACTCCTGAGACAATGCATCACTGCTGTCTTATAACTGTTAACGTGTGTTATTCAAGTCAATCCACAACACAAACGAAAGAACGAATCAGAGATGTGAAAAGCCTTACTGAAGGAAGAGCTCACACTTCATCAGGAGATTAGAGAGAGCTAATGAAGACGCGCTGTCTACGCCTGGCTATGGCGTCATTCCCTCACAGCAAACGGCTCAAGCCCTTGCACATTTATTCTGCAAAACTGAAGAATGGGCCTAATGAGCAGGGTTGAGGCTGTGACTCCTCCCATTTTCTACAGAGATAACCCCAGGCGAGGTAGGGATGGGTCAGCCTTCTATACTAAGCGAGAGAGAGAGCCTGCGTGGGTGCCTGTAGTGATTTAGCGAGGGCACCTGGAGAAGGTGGGGACCTCAGTTTCCACGTTTGGCTCTTGCAGTGTCCTGTACAGAAGAATGGTGGGAAATGATAGATTGCTAGCTCCACTGCCTGCTCTGAGTCTTGCCGCCACTGCGGTGGTGGGTTCTGCTCTCAGTGTTCTCAGTTTCATGTATGAACGGGGCAGAAGTAGCTGCCTCATGGCTCATAGAGTTGTAGTGAGTGCTAAGCATAAAGTACCTAGGACAGCGGCCGGATAGCGTCGGTGTGCTGCTGCTGCTTCTGCTGCTGGTGTACATGGCTGTTAGATTTCTGTGATGATGGTGATGGTCACCCTTCATGTCCTATTCTGTGAGCTGACTTATCCACTTGGCAGTAGAGAGGGCTGTGAATTCTCTCTCTCTCTCTCTCTCTCTCTCTCTCACTGGATTGTATCATCGATACGTTGGAATGCTACTGTCTTTCTTCTGTATTAGGTTTTTGTCCTATAGTCAAGTTGACATTTTTGGTGTACACATCCTTACCTCTGTAACAGTCGGGGTACATGACAGTTCCATCTCCAAAACCTCCTGTGACCCCTTTAGCCACACCCTCTCCCACTCCAATTTTAGACTACTCAGCTGTGGCTGGCCACTGACTGCTCTTTTGAGAATTTATAAATGGGCTGGTAAGGTGTGGTGGGTTCCCTTTCTTGTGGACTCGGGTCCCACCCTGCAGGTGTGTTGCCATGGGGTTACACGTGTCCCAAGACCTTTTGGCTTGTTTCTAGGCCTTAACTGTTGTGATAGAGCAGCTATCAAACTTTATAACAAATTTTTAAGCAAATGTAAATTTTCCTTTCCTCGAGGGTAAACTGGTTTGACTGGTCATATTATATGTTTATTAAAAAATTGTCAAAAACACATTAACCTGACCTATCTGGTATTCCCATCAGTAATATTTAAAAGGTTCAGGCATTTCTTTATCTACACTTGCTAATTTTTAAAACAGTTTTTGTTAGCACACAGATGAGTGGGTTTCATTATGTCAGCTCAGTTCATAGCCCTTCATTGATTGGTTTATTTGGGGTTTTGGTATTTAGAGCTCTTTATAAGGTTCCAGATGATAATCCTCTATCAGATTATGGTTGGCAGATTGTCTCTGTGTCTTTAGCTGCTCCTTCATTCCATTATGAAAGAAATTATGTCCTTGCCTTGCAGAAGCTGGTTAACTTCAGGAAACCTCAGTTGTCGATGCCTGGGATTGTTCTCTGACTTTTAGGTAAGTTCTAAACTATGTTAATATTATTAATATTATTAATATTTTCATCTTAGCAACTCTGATAGATGCGTGATGGTATTTTTCTTGTGGTTTATTTTCCTAATAATAGTGATGCTGAATATTTTGTGTGTGGTATTGGCCATCCCCACTGGTGATATGTCCCGAGTCCATATTCTAAGTTGAGTTTTTGGGTTGTTTTTATTGAATTTCAAGTTCTTTATATATTTGAAATATGTTTGTGAGGTAATTCACAGATATTTTTTCACGCTAAAGTGAATCTGTTTTCTTTTATTATGCAAGGTTTGCTTACTGTTGGTGCCATGGCCCAAACCTGAAAGCCAGGGTATTGCATATGTAGGCAGGCACTGACCACTGAACCACACTCCCAGACCACAGGTTCTCTTTTCATTTTAATGGAGTCCACTTTAGCATTTTTTCTTTTGTATATCTAAGAACTTTTATATCTGAGAGCTTGGAGTTACCTACTCATGAAGCTCTTCTCCTAGGTTTTCTTCCGAAAGTTCTATGATTTTATTTGTAATTACATTTATGTAACCTAGTTCTTATGTACTATATAAGATAGATCATGACTATGTAAAGCTTTATATGTGTGTGGTATATAATGTGTAGTGGGTGTATTTAGTTGCATCATATTTTTTGATACATTGTTAATTTTCATATTAACATGAGCTTAACATAAACACTTGGCTGTGTTTGTATTAGGTCTATGTCCTTGTCTGTGTTCACAGGTGTGCGTCCTTGGCTGTGCTCACAGGTGTGCGTCCTTGGC